>BLBF01000052.1:3973989-4082191 GCA_015471245.1 Laticauda colubrina
GATAGATAGATAGATAGATAGATAGATAGATAGATAGATAGATAGATAGATAGGCAGGCATAGAAAGACAGACAGACATAGAGACTGACTTAAAATAGTGGGACTTTTGCCTTTTTTTGTTTTTCAATTTGTTAGCATTTTGCTGTTTTTATTGACCAACTGGTGTTCTTTTCACAACCTTTTTAGACATTCCAGAAGCTTTTTGTTGTTGTTCTTAGCATCTTTCATTAACCGCAGCCTATTTTGAGCATTTTATTATGACACCTACTCTATGATTCCAAATTACTTCTGTCCTTCCACTGACTCACTCTTTTTCTTTTTAATATTCACTAACTTTTTGTACAGCTATACTGGGATGTTGTATTCTTTCCTGCTTTCCCAAACTAGAATTACATTTAAGTACAACAGTTCAAAAGCACATGCATGCTGCTTGGAGCAGTACACATGAAAAATGGCTAAATGCCATAAAAATTAAGACAACAGAGTAGCAGGGTGTCTTAAAAAAGTAGATCTTAGGGTACATTGCAGAAGCATTATGTCACTTGCAAGATTGCCAATTCTGGGCACATTTTATGAAAGATGTTGGTAAAGTGAATGCATTCAAAGAACAGAAGCCAGGAAACTTGAATGGGGTTGGACATTAAGTATTATGAAGTTCTACAGAAAGAGCTGGGTATATTTATCAGGGAGAAGAAAACTTAAAAGGGAACTTAAAACAAGTATGACATAACTAAAACTCAGAATTGGGGCAGAATTGAATTTCTTCAAAGACTAAAAGCAGAACCTATGAGCGGAAATTAGAGATTTGCAAAATTTGGTTAAATATCAAAAGAAACTTCCAAACAATCGATGATCTAGAAATCATAGTAAATAATGAGATTTAGGTAATTTTTCACCTAATAGTTACATGTTTTTACTCAATTTGGCAGACATCAATGCAACAGACTTCAATTACAACAAAAATTCTACTTGAACTTATGAAATCTAATATCATTTATATAATGGTTATAACTGATGTAAAATGACACAAATTATATGTTTTGTATCATATGTTTAAATAACATAAAAATTTATAAATACATTATATAATTTGCATAATGACATCACTACAATGATGTATTTTACAATTTAATGATATTTAATGAGTAATAGGAATGGGTAAAAATGGGTAAAAAAATTGGTAAAAAATTTAATGGGCGATCGGAAGTAAATGACAAAGACACCCATTCCTGAACTCACTATTAAATTAAAGTTTCAGTGCAGCTGTATAATTCAGAAAAGCATGGATTTTGAATAAAAAAATTATTCTGATTCACACAGATTTTATATCAAAGATATTTTAAAAGTATATCAAGTAACTTAGTATAAAAGTATAAAAATTCTGTCTGAATACATTTTTGCCTCAGTTTTTAAATGAAAGTCTTCCAACTTCAAAAGATGTCACATATTAAATTTGCTTTTAAAAATCATGTTGAATTTCTGAATCTGATAAATTTGAAATTCAAAGTAAAATATTTAGGGAGGGAACTTCAGCACCAATATTTTTAGGAATGTAACTCATGTTAATTTTATCAGTTTTCCTTACAAATGGATCCAACACTGAATGATGCATGCTATTTTGATATCTTTAAAAGATATAAAATATCTTTTATAATATGCAACAGATAATGAAGAGTTACCTCTTGGTTACTACATATGTACAATTAAACACACATTAACAGAAACTATTTTCTGAAGTTATCTTTTAGATTGGTCTCAGCACATTTCTCCTGTATAAACAATGATAACACTTACCTGTTCTTCAGGTGGAATCCCTGTCTTTTCTCGTATTGACTGGATACTATGCAGAAACTACAGTGGGTGAAACAGTGGAAAGCTATATTAATACAGAGGAACTTGTGTCAAAACGAGAAGCTACAAAGGTTTGTATATGTTATCTTTGTCCTTTCCTTACCACCATTTGAATATTTATTCAAATATCAACTGCATTTCTCTACCCCCCTACTCTTGATGATTCCAAAATCCCAATGAATCATTTCAAGCTATGCTGCATATAGCCCAAAACTTCTGAAATAAGATCATAAAATATTTTTTAACAATGGCTTTATCACAGAACAAAATCACTGTCTCTTAAGGCCCGGTCCCACTGGCCAACGGACGCAAAACGTATGCATAAAGGACACAGCGGACGAGCAAAATTTCGGGGGTGGCTCCATCCGTTGTCATCCGCTCCAAAAAGTGGCAAAAAATTTGCATGAACAGAACGGAAAAGAACAGAAAACAACGGATGTGGGTAGTATGTAGCGGGGATGTTAAACAGATGTTCATAGGAAGCCTAGCGGATGGAAGCGGATGACACCTCCGAAGGGGTTCCGGGGGAGAATTGCGAAGCAGACGCACAGCGGATGAAGCAGATGCATCATGTATGCCTAAAGGAAAGAAAGGGGATGCCGCGTGGATGTATATTGGATGCAAACCGTTCACTGTGCATCCTTTCTATTTCCGTGTTACTAACGCTGTGTAGATGTTTCGTGTACCTTTTCTTTCCTCCCTCTTTCCGTTTTCAGCTGCAGTGGATGTGAGTTGCGAGGATGCCCAGAGGATGCAGAGAGGATACAGCGGATGTTTTACGGATGATAAACAGACACAGAACGTTTGTTGCTCGTATGTCACGGATTTACATCGTACACGGCGGAAAGTTCATCCATTCACAAAGTTTTGTGCAGCTCAAAACTTCTTGCGCGGATGAAATTGCAGTGGATGGATGCTCGACGGATAGAGCATATGAAACATGTATGCAATGAGTACACAACGGATACATAGCGTTTTCCAACGGATGGCAAGCTTTTTTTAACGTTTTACATCCTCTGCATCCGTAAGTGCAGTGGGACAGGGCCTTAAAAGACTGTGTGTAATTTATCTCAAAAGAACAGGAAGTGCAATTGATATATACTGGACAATATGAAATATTGATAATTACTAAATGTTAATAGAAGCTTCAATCCCATCTCTGTTGACTATACACTTCGCAAATACAGAAGTCAGGTATCATTCTTATAACCTTAACAATAATTTCACTTTTCTAATTTGGTCAAAGCTTGGAAACCAAATCCTTACATGCCACAGCAATTAGAGCACAGTAGTGAATTCTAATTTAAAATTAGCTTATATCAAGGGCTCACAGGAGATCATATTCTTTCATCTTTAGCAAAGTAGTGTCTTCATTAGTCTAAATATATGTATGTCATTTCAAAGTTGCAACAATATCCCTAAATAATTCTTCACTGAACCTTATCAATTAGCTTCATGTCTTCTTGTTCAATGCTGTTGGGGACTTTGATTACAGCTTTGAAAAAAGAAATAAGGCAACATGACTGGTTTATAATCTCAGACATGCCGGAATCTAAAAATAACCAAATTATTCAAGAGAATGGAATGAAACGGTGAAGACCATTCAAGAAACAGAAAGTAGTCCCCATGTGTGTGACAACAGAATAAGGTGCTTGATTCTACCTCTGCTGTTGCTTCATTCTGCTTGCAGACAGTTTCCATGCCTCCTAATTTCCAGTGTCCATCCTCACTCACAAATACAGAGGATAAGCAGATATTGTTGTGGGTTAGGTTTCCCTAATAGGTGTTTTTAAAAAGATAAAAAATACATAGTAAGACTGGGAATAGTTAAATATAAAACTTTTGTTAGGACTAATTAGATATCCTGAGACAACAAAGGACAGCAGCCAAACCACAGAGGAACTTTATATCCCACCGGAGAACTAGAAAGAAGGTTGTGTTATGTCAGACCAAGTTGATACTAATCAGTTTATTACTGACACACATCAGGACAAAAAACAAGGTAGGCTGTTTTAAGAGTTTGCTTGCTTTAGTTGTAAAAAAAACTATTCATCAAAAATCACTAAATAAAATAGCTGAAGACACTGTGCTCAAATACACCTCCAAATATGAAGAACTGAAATCCAGAGTTCTTTTGTTTCAGTTGCCATTATTCTGCTACTTCTTATAATTACTAATTACACAAGTCATCTAGGGAAATATCATTATTTCCATGACCATGTATGTGTTTAATTAAAAGAAATTCATCTCCCATCTAGAGGCACAAATCAAATTCATGCTGTTATTCCTATCCAATATGACTATCTTATTTTGTCCTGCACTGCCTCTTATTCTTCTTCACTAATTCTTTTCACCTCACCTTAACAAAATCTAATGTAAAATCCAGAATAAAATATAAAATATAATAGACTTTTTAAATTCTTACATCTATTTACAATTGTGCTTCCTCTGGGTTGAAACAAAGCATAAACCAATTGAATTTGTTTGATTTTGAAAACATTTTGCCCATGAATCAAATAAAAACAAACCAGATATAAAATAGCAACTTAAAAGATTGAAGGATCTCTTTGTACCACTCTGAGATTTATTCCAGACTTGCCTGTCCTCATAACATTGGCTTGTTTTGAGAGAGGAATACAGTACTTATACTGTGCAAGTATAAAAGATGGAATTCCCCCCCCCTCCCAATTCTTGGACCCGTAGGCAATTTACTTTTATGTTGCTTTTACTCTTACTTCACCAAGGGCAACCTCCTTGGAGTCTGAATTTCAACTAAATTAGAAAAGGAATGCAATTATCTCTATCAGCAAGCCTTTAAGTCAATTTTATCATCCTTATTTAAAATGACCACTTTGATATTCCCTCCTTGTATAAACACTACCCTAAATTCTTGTTCACCTGTCTCCCAACCTCTAGCTTAGGTGGACATTACCGTGCCCTGTCCTTCCTTGCCCTGCAACCTGTAACCATTGTCAAAGCAATAGTGAAAATGTTTGGTTGTAATAATGTTGACATATTCTTCCAGCAACTCAGATAGATAGAAATAGAATGATTGACAATAAGATGGCTCCCTTTCCTGCAATACTATAGCTGCTTATTCTTTTAAAGATCACTTAAATACAATGAAAATATGATAGGCAATTAATTTTCTATTATTTGGTTAAGATTGAAAGGATTTTTCTTATTCTGGAAATTATGACAACATAGGGAGTAGAATGGTATTTGAGTATCGTTTTTGAATTCTCCTATTAGTTAGCTTGGGAGATAAATGATTGGCTCATGAGTTTTCTTTGTCTCTAGTCAGCATCTGAGTCTAACTAAAGTAATGGACAATGGATGAATCTAGAACAGAGACTGGAAACAAAATGATAATTGTGCTTTGGGCACATGCCCTAAATCAGGCCTATGAAAAATGCACATATATAAAAAGATGACACAATGTGATTTATTTTTCATTAAGAGACCCAAAATTGTGTTAAAAAAACAAGCAAACTAAAGCAGTAAAAAGAAACATGAGACATTTGATAGATACCTTAAATACAGTGTAATTTTAAGTGATAATCGCCCAGCGACCCTCTTTAAGGTGAGCCATCTCCTCTTAGGAAAGGAGGAGATTGAGATCCACCTGATGGGGCACGCTGAGGAATTTGCAGATTTTCTGGAAGGCATAATTGCTTGACTTCGTTCCCAGTTAGATGCTGGCGTAGTTGCTGATCCGGTGGAAGCTTCTGAGGCAGGTTCTTGCTCTGTTATCTGAGAACGGTTTGACCCTGTTGCTCCTGAGTAAGTGGACAGGATCCTAGGGAGTATGCACGCAAGACCTGTATTTTAGACCCACGTCCCTCCTGGTTTGTGATAGCTTCCTAGGAGGTGACAGGTGGATGGACTCTGGCAGTGATTAATGCTTCTCTACCGGAGGGGACGGTACCCCAGCACTGTAAGGAGGCTGTGGTCCGCCCTCTTCTTAAGAAGCCATCGCTAGACTCTACCTGGGTGGATAATTTCTGACCTGTCTCCAATCTTCCCTTTTTGGGGAAGATTGTTGAGAAGGTAGTTGTGCAGCAGCTCCAGAGGTTTCTAGATGAAACGGATTATCTCGACTCCTACCAGTCAGGATTCAGGCCTGGATTTGGGACAGAAACAGTATTGGTTGCACTTTTAGATGATCTCTGGTGGGAGCGGGATGGGGGTAGTGCATCCATCCTTGCTCAACTTGACCTCTCAGTGGCTTTTGATCCCATTGACCATGGGATTCTCCTGGGATGGCTTTGGGAGATGGGAGCGGGAGGCCTTGTGCTGTCTTGGTTCACTTCCTTCCTCTGCGGCCGCTTCTGTCGGTGTTGATAGGAGGGGAGAGATCCAACCCTCACCCACTGCTTTACGGGATTCCGCATCTCCGCTCCTGTTCAACATTTATATGAAACTGCTGGGTGAGATCATCCATCACCATGGACTGAGGTATCACCAATATGCTGATGATACTCAGCTGTATGTCTTGGCCTGTGGTGAGTTAAGTATTGCTGTGTCCTCCCTCTCGCAGTGCCTGGAGGCTGTTAGGGGCTGGATGGGGAACAACGGGTTGAAACTAAACCCTTGCAAGACCAAGTGGCTCTGGGTCTGGGGTTCGTTGGTTCAGTGAGAATTACCATCTTTAGTCTTGGATGGGGTGGTACTACCCCAAACAGAACCTGTGCGTAATCTAGGGGTTTTCCTGGATTCACGACTTCTGTTCGAAGAGCAGGTGGCAGTCGTGGCCAGTAGGGCCTTTGCGCAACTACGGGTTGTGGACCAGTTACGCCCTTTCCTAGATCAGCAGTCCCAACTCACAGTCACTCATGCCCTGGTCACTTCCCGTCTTGATTATTGCAACGCACTCTACATGGGGATGCCCTTGAAGAGCATCTGGAAGCTCTAGTTGGTGCAAAATGCAGCGGCCCACATGGTTTTATGCACACCCCAGTGTGCACATGTGTCACCTCTCTTGCAGGAGCTGCATTAGTTGCCAATTTGCTTCCGGGTGCAATTCAAGGTGCTAGTTGTCACCTTTAAAGCCCTTCATGGCTTGGGTCCGGGTTATCTGAGGGAACATCTTTTCTTGGTCACATCTACTCGACCCATTAGAGCGAGGAGGCAGGGAATGCTGTGGGCCCCACCCCTGAGGGAGATACACCTGATGGGACCTAGAAGAAGGGCCTTCTCAGTGGTGGCTCCGTCTCTCTGGAACATCATTCTTGAGAAATTAGAATGGCCCCCTCATTCATACTATTCTGAAAGGCACTGAAGACCTGGTTTTGCCAGCGGGCCTGGTGAACCCAGAGAAGGATGGAACCCATCAAATGGCTCTTGAGATCCACTGTCATTGGGGTAGGGGGTGGGGGTTGGTTTTTGTTTTTTTTGTTTTGTTTTTTGTTTTCCCAAATTTTGTTCTATTGTATTTTACTAATATATTTGATTCTTTTTGTTAGTTCTTGTTTTTATTTTTATTTTTTGTTTTAAATATGATTTTACATTGTGTAAGCTGCCTCGAGTTGCCATGGGCAAATAGGTGGCAATATAAATCAAATAAATAAATTAAAATAACAAATTAATAAAGCCTATTTCCACATGTCTCTTTATTTTGATTGGAAAGTGCCTAACTGTCACACTCACCCTATCATGAAGGAACACAAGAGCCTGTAAAACATCATAGATTCCAGCACATATCTCTGAAGAAGAGAGAGCCTCCAGGATCTTTTCCAGTGGTTGCACATGCTCTGTAACCAAGTGAATTCCATCTACTTCCACAGTACATGAAAGGAAGCGCAGAAGGCAAGGATGGCGTAAAGTTTTCAGGTGCTTTCAAAATGCAAAAAAATAAAAAACACGACTCAGTATTGCAAACCTATTATATGAACACACTTCATATCCAATAGTGAAAATGGAAAAAAGACCAATATTATACACTTCCTTTCTCTATAGCATGAGTTCCATAGGATTACTAAGCAACTTGTGTATTTCATTAGAATATTTGGACAAAATGAATTCTAGTTTGCTCTCTAGTAGTCAGAATTTTCACCTATATATTTGTTTCAAATTCTAGCCTCATACATAAAATGACAGAAAATCCTGGCACTCCAAAAGCCTAATTTTAAATAACATCAAATTGGTGAGATACATGCTAGCTATCTACATTTTTCTATAAGTCTGTAATGTTTCTGAGGGACAACTCACAAACAATTCTATGAAAGTTTCAGTCTCCAGTGGCAAATACTCTATACAATATGTAAAATGTCTGCAAGCATCACTCATTATGATCCAAATAATATAAATGCAGGCACAAAATCCAAACCTTTGAAATTCCCCAAATACAACATTTTGACATTTACTTTTTGCAATTTGTCACAGCCTCTATTTGATATAATAATTTTAGCTCACTTTCTTTAAAAGTAATTCCATGTTTATTCCATATATTTATAAAATCTAAGAATGCTTAAAACTTTCCCAATTATTTTAAAGAACATATTACAAGAACTAACACCCTGTGATCAGATCGTGCAGTTCTTTTTTAAAAAGAGATCAAAGTAATTGAAAATTGTAATTGGCAGAGTTTCTTTGAGCCCACCTGACCTGAAGATATTAAAAATAATTTTGAAAACCACAGTCAATGCAACTGGACGACAATGTCACCTTCCCTTACTATAGATATATAAAATTGATGATGTCACTTAGACATGAGGTAATAAGTCACCTAATAAAACATATTTCAGCAAACAACCAAGCTAGAGAATACCGAGAACTGCACATATGCAAAATATTTTGAGACTGAAATATCCAAATATTGAAACATCCCATTCAAATCCATTTTATCCCATGGACTTCTTTTTGCTGGAAACTGAAAGTAAGTACCATAAACCAGCAAAAAATATCAACAATTGCAGTCATATGACTGGAGGATGCTGCAAACAGCCATAAATGTCAGCCATTAGCTACATGCCCAAAACGCAATTCCCTCCCAGGGGGAGGGGTGTGTAAAATTTTTGACTTAGGGTGATGGTGGAGTCTGTTGTAACTTTGAACAGTTGCTAAGTGACCAGTCATTAACCAAGTACTATCTGCATGTAAGAAAATATATAATTTATCTGGCAATGCCTATAGTTTTATTTACTTCTCAAGTTACTAAATAATAGCCAACCAGTCTAGAACAGTTGTGAATCAGCAATATTTTATAAGCACACTGATACATAAACAAAAGTCAAGCCCTCAAATACTAACTCTGCCCTTATTTTAAGCAAATGGCAGTAGCAAAAAAAGGAGCACTTCAGCTCTTAGGGATAAGCTATTATTGATTTTAACAAAGCAATTCTGAGCCAAATAATTAGAAATATCTTTTTTGTGTAAAACAATTAGCCTGAATTTATTCACAAATTTATCATGCAGTTCTGAAACTTTTTAATTATATCTCACACAATTACTTAAGTCATCAGTACAAAAAGATCTGTGTCACAGTCAGCAACTATTATGTAAAATATTCTACAAATATTTATCAGTCTGAGACACTTATGTTTATATATCTAAACATTATTTTCTTCCTGTGACTAGCCTTGAATGTAAATGGAACATAAAATACTAAACGTAATATAATTGCTAATTTCTTGTGAGAATATAGTCAGTTTTGCAAAACATGTTTTACATTTTAATGTTTTTACAAACCAAAAAAATATGTTCAATAAATATGTTCAAAAAATATGTTCAAAGCAACAATGATCAAGTATGTTGTGTGAATCCAACCATAATCCTGTCAGAATAATACTCTATACAGCTATGCATACCATGGTATACATCAGTAATCACTAGGAATTAAGTTCAACGTTACCTTTTGGACTGCCATCTCAAAG
This sequence comes from Laticauda colubrina, assembly GCA_015471245.1. Lineage (NCBI taxonomy): Eukaryota > Metazoa > Chordata > Lepidosauria > Squamata > Elapidae > Laticauda > Laticauda colubrina. The sequence continues at coordinate 3,983,715 of BLBF01000052.1, forward strand.
GCCATGTGTCTTTTCCCTATAAATTGCCCTTGAAATTTCTACTGAAAATAAATTTCAGAAATTTCTATACAAATAGTAATAATATAATAAATATTTAAATACCTTGGCAGCTCTGTTAACATTGTCTTCATTCTCTCTGTTGTAAACAAACACCGAAGCAAGTTTGTCATGCTGCAATATTGCTGAATAAATATTGACTCCAGAAGGTAAGGTAAACGAAGGTTCATCCACCGCATCACGCTTTAAAGCACTGTTCTCTGATCCCATTACCTAACTCAAGGTGTCTTGGCATATATTTTATAGTAGCAAGGAAGCTTTAAGGAGAAATGATTTCAGACAAATTAGTCCCAATTAATATAAAATTCCTTACATTTAGCAGCATTCATAACAAATTGTGTTTATACCATAATGCAAATCTTACAATTATATACTTAATGAGAATCACTTGTATATCCAGAAACCTATGTGTTAGTATTTACATGATGCACGTCTTCTTTGATACACCCATCCCCACCCTTTCCTTCTTTGTACAAAGCAGGGGAACATAAAAAACTTTTCACCTTTTATGACAGATGTGAGATTAAAATTGAAAATATAAACAGATTAGCTATACAGTAACTCAGATTAATCACAGTAGGTCTTCCAAATTGATATACCTATGACTATACAGAAGTAACTGTAAAAAATGTTTAAATGTCTACCAAATGTCTTGAACATAAACATTTCAAGTTTTTAAGCATATGTGCAGTTACTGAATGAACTGTTGTAAGCTGAGTACTACTTGTACAGTACATGCAAAAAGATCAAAGAATATATGTGCGTGTGTGTATTAATACTTCAAATATAAAAATATTAGCTTCTCCTGAAACAATCCGTTTATTCATTTTACCAGTATTGGATTTGCCTTTGAGCTTAACATCAAAATCTCTTTTCTACAGGCTTCACAAATTTCTCTTTCTACTGAAAAGAATGCAAAAACATTCCACTACAGTAACTGAAGTTTATGATCACATGAACTAGGCCCTCTGGTGGTTGCTGATTTTTGGTTATTTACATTTTGGAAAAATTGTTTGGCTTTTCTTTCCTCCCAAGTCATAGGCTTATATAATGGAAAAGACACATTCATGATATGCCAGAAATTGTTAAAGAACATTTTCTGTATTTAAATTAGTCAATAAGAATTTGTTAATAAAAAGATAAGTACATGTTTTTCCTTGCACTGAGCAACTTAAAATTCCTTTTCGGCCATGGATTATATTTTAATTTATATCTCCTCTTTTATTATTTTTACAAATAATTCAAGGCAATGAACATATCCAATACACCATCCTTCTCCTACTGTGCCCACAAAAACAACCATGTGCGGTTGGTTGGGCTGAGGGAGAATGACTAACCCAGCAGGCTTTTCATAGCTAATGTGGTATCTGAATTCATGGCTTTCTGGCTGGTGTCGTAACCATTAAACCAAACTGGGTCTCAATTTTAATTGGCTTTGTTGACTATTTGCTTAATTGTCTTTCTGTATCCATTTAGAGATAATGATGGAAAACCCAAAGCACAACTTGAACTGATAAACAGTAAATGCAATGCATTTAAATCACAGAAAATTGAAAGTTTGGAGGCTCATAGAAAAAAAATAGTTTGACCATTACTGACTTCTTTTTTAAAAAGTGAAGCAACACTTTTACCAGAAATACCAAAGAATGATTCATCATTCTTATTTATTTTTAATGTACATGCCCCTCATTTTCATTGTGTGGCTCCAGGTGGCTCATAGCAAGCTATTTATGTGTTCCTGTTAACTCTCAGTATTTCATTCTGCTTCTTGGCTCAGTTGTGTCACTCAGCGATTCACTGGATCATTCACTGGAGAAATATACAAGTTCTGGTCACCTAACTAAAAAGTTGTATAATGTGGAATACAACTGAAAAGTGAAAAGTGAAGAAGTGAAAAGTAAAGAACAGATAGATGTTCTAGGCAGAAAAAAAATGTTTCAAACACAAACACACAGAAAAAATATCATGTCGAACGAAGATCATGAAATTTTAACTTTGTGGCTTGTACCCTTACTGATTGTTTCTTAGTGTGATTTGATTGCTTATTTGTACCCTGTGACTATCTTACGATTCTTGACGAATGTGTATCTTTCCTTTTTTGTACACTGAGAGGCATATGCACCAAAGACAAATTCCTTGCGTGTCCAATCACACTTGGCCAATACAGAATTCTAACCTAATGGAATGAAATAAAACAATATTAAGTCTGTAAAACCAATGTCAGATCATCAGACCGAACTCTTTATCTTTCAGAGACAGACGAGCAGGAAGAGAAACTGACTGACTTACCCAACTGAACTCTACGGTCTCTAAATGTACCAGTTAATATTTAAAATGTGACAGGACTCTCCACTTTTCTGGAATAAAATTCGATGACGATAAAACAAGGCACTGATAACGCTCCGACGTTGGGCGGCTCTCTTCCTTTGCTGGGCTGCGCCTCAGCGCTGATGACAGGCAGTCTGCTTACTGCACGGTAAGCAAATCGCCAGGACCGGGACGAGAACTCTCCGGAAAAGACGCCGAGCCTCAAAATAGTTAATCCTTTCTCGGCAGCGTCGAGCTGAACAATTACCTCCGGTACCGGGAAATCGAGGCCCCCGCCCCCGCGCCCTCTCACCTGCCACCCCGCCGAGGGGGAAGGAAAGAACCGAGCTGCCCTCACCGCCTCACTTCCTCAACAGCCGCTTCCACAACAAGCGCTGAGGGAAGGGGAAGGTAAATTTCCGGCTTACGCAGACCATAGAATCACACCGGAGGATCCACGGATCGTCCTTCGCTCCGCGCAGGGGTCGGTGGCGCCATATTGAGTGAGGGCAGCAGAGCCTGGCAAGGAGCGCTTCGTCGACGGGGCGGGATCGCGGTAGCCTGTTCACCGCGGGGACGTAAAAATGTCGATTTATAAAGTATGAATTAAAAAAAACGCCAGTTAGGAAGTTAAGGGAAAACGCTGGTCTGTCCAACACTGCAACAGTGAAATTAACTTCCCACAGTTAATTTCCACGAACATTTTGCCTTTGCACGGTGTAGGAGGGGACCGTCGCCTGATGGAAGAAGCTGCCCGGAATGAAATGGCGTTGTCCCCAAGAGCACCTTCCTGCGCTCGGGCGCTGTTCTTCGGTGTGAAAGCAGGGAAGGGCGCCAGAGGGGAGAACTGTGGGGTGCCCTGGAACATCACACACCTTCAAACCAGAGGAGTTGCTCTGCCTGGGAGTCGGGAGGGCCTCCTTTGAGCCCCTGTCCCTTGGGACTGCTGCTGTTCGTGGCGTGGTCCCCACGGGTTGCAGCAAATGAGCCCTGCCCTCCGCTTCTCCTGTCATCCATGGCAACAGAATAAGCAGAGAAAGCAGGAATACAGCTCCCCCACACACACACACTTCTGCTTTGCTTGCAAAGGGTCGAGAGTGAAGGAAGAGAGAAAATGGGGGGGGGGGGGTAGGTATACTGTAGATAATGATGTAATTTGAGGGAAGCTTTTCTCCCCCATCTTTGCCACAAGGGGAAGAAAGTGGGGAAGGATCCCAGATTGAGACACCTTTGGTCCTCCTGACAGAAGGCCTTTGGCAGGTTTGGGGTGGGAGAAGTGCACCCATGCAAACTGTTTCACCACTCAGCTGTCTTGGTTGCTCTTCTTTGGTAACTTAAGAGGGTTGCAAGTGAAGAGTATTGGTTTGCAGTAGTTCTCCAGGGCCAGTTTCAGTTGTATTTGTGGGCAGGAGAATGGGCACTTTAAGTATAAGTCTTAGAAATGAATTTGGAGTAACTCAGGGCAATTAATTCCTGTCCTAAAAAAACCACCTGGGCTTTGTGCAATTTTGGGGCTAAGGTTTTACTTCAAAACACTTTTAAAGCAGCCCACATTAATTTATCTCCTTTAAAAAAATAGAACCCACCTGCAATGGGTTAGAGGTAGAGTTTTAGGAAGTTATGGTTTATGGTTTTTTAAAATTGCTTTTAGTTCATGATTTTAATTTTTTTACTTTGGGAACTTTTTACTCTGGAAATTTATATTTTTGGGATTATATTAACATCATTTTGTTTAACTCAATATTAAAGTAATTCAACATTTAACATTTAAGCCTAGACTTTCTCTTTTCCGAGAGTGCACTTCCCCAAACGGATGATATTGCTGTTTGAACTCTGTGTCAAGAGCTGCAGGACAGATCCTATGTAATAGTTGCTTTGAAAAAAAAGTTTTCCTTGAGAATGTCTACTCTGTAACAATGCATTTAACTACAGGTCAGGCAAGCACAACATCCTTGAAATCAAGTCCAAAAACTGTAATACAACATATGCTACCACCAATGTTCCTTTCCTGTTGAAAAATCTATCAAGACATTAGCAGTCCATTAGAAAATGACTATTATTTAAGGATATGTTCTTTTTAAAAAAAAAAGTTGCAGGAGATTTTGAAGACAAAAAGGGACAATGACATTTATGAAATATGACATTTCTGTCAGCAACTTTCTTTCCCCGATGAAAATTAACAATGAAACTTAACTACGTATCCTATATATCAGGAAAATTAATTTGGCTGAGTCTGTTTCAACTGTGACCCCAGTAACAAATAATATTAGAAAAAATATTTTGATGCCAATTTAATTCCCTTTTTAAGATTGAATCGTTTTTTAAATGTTCGAGCCTTACTGCTATTCAGCTTGCCAAAGAACTGGAGGGAGGGAAGGGTGAGAAAGAATGCAGACGTTCCAGGGAGAGACTGTGAGAGCCAAGAACCCACCAAGGTCACTGATGCAGGTGCCTGACAAAGAAGTAAACTGTTCTCAAAACAAAAGGATGATTCATAATTGGACAGTGTGGACATGCATGAGTGGGGAAAAGGGTGAAGCCATTGTTTAATCTTGAAAGCATTGCGCGGGAACAACTAGAGCTGGTTTTGAATCTTCAGTGCCAAAATGCTGTATCCGGTGATGGGATTCAAAATTTTTTACTACTGTTTCTGTGACCGTGGCTTGATGGGTGTGGTGTGGCTTGGTGGGTTTGGCTTGGTGGGCATGGCAGGGAAAGGATACTGCAAAACTCCATTCCCTCCGCACCCCACTAACCTGCTTTCCAGCTCCGTTCTGCTGTGCAAGGCAACAAAAATAGACCCAGCCGATCATCTGGGACTCAGGAGGCAGAAAATAGGGGGCGGGGCCAGGCAGAGGTGGTATTTGCCGATTCTTTGAACTCAAAATTTCTGCTACCAATTCTCCAGAACTGGTCAGAACATGCTGAATACCACCTCTGGGTGTGTCCAATAAAGTTATACTTTAGGATTATAAAGTTCCTGAGAGTACCTACTTCTTTTGGGTTCTCTAGTCAGACCGTTGACACTCTTGTTCCCCAAAAACAAATCAAATTGCCTAATAAATACAAGTAGTGCTCAGTGACAAAGTTTCCCATTCCTGCTGTCTAGCACTCCCATCTTTCACTAGGAATCTTATTTTAAAAAAGAGTAGGTCAAATTCAAAAGGGAAATTTAAAATTCACATTCAGAATAGAGCTGGAAGAGGACCTTGGAGGTCTTCTGGTCTACCTCCCCTGCACAAACAGGAGACCCTAGACCAGGAATGTCAAACTGGTGGTCCACAGGCCAGATGCATCACATACAGGCTACACCCACCCCAGTTCTGCAAAGGAAAAAAAACATTGCAATACATCACATGACGTCACTTGACACAATCGAGTTTGACATCTGTGCCCTATACCATTTCAGAGAAATCGCTGTCCAATCTTTTTTTAAAAAATATCTCCAGTGGTGAAGCACCTACAACTTCTGAAGGCAAGCTGTTCTACTGATTAATTTGTTGTCACTGTTAGGAAGTTTCTCCTTAATTCCAAGTTGCTTTTCTCCTTGATTGGTTTCTATCCATTGTTTCTTGTCCTACCCTCTGGTGTTTTGGAAAATAAGTTGACCCCCTCTTCTTTGTGGCAGCCTCTCAAATACTGGAACACCTCTATCATGTCACCTGTAGTCATTCTCTTCTCTTCTCCGGACCCAAACCCAAATCCTGCAACTGTTCATGAATTTAGTCTCTAGGCCTTTAATCATCTTATTTGCTCTTTTCTGCACTTTTTCCAAAATCTCAACATTTTTTTTTGTAATGTGATGACCAAAACAAATGTTCCAGGTGTGGTCTTATTAAAGTTTTATAAAGCATTACTTATACTTCATGTATTTTTGATTCTGTGCTTTGTTTATACCACCAAAGATTGTATTAGCTTTTTTGGCTGCTGCTACATATTTAAGCAATCGTCCGTTCCAATAAGACTCCAAGGTTCCTCCCACAGTTACTGTTTTTGAGCCAGGTTTTGCCTAATCAGTACTTGTACCTTTGATTTTTCCTGCCTAAGTATAAAACCTTGTTTTTCTCATTACATTTTATTTTGTTGGATAGGGCTGGTTGTTCAAATCTGTTAAGATCCTTTTGGATATTGAGCTTCTCTTCTGAGGTATTGGCTATTCCTGCCAATTTAGTGTCATCTTCAATTAAATTGAAGTGTCAACTTCAGTGAAATTTATGGAGTCAAGACTGTTTTACAGAGGCGATAAGAAAAGACATGGCACAATGTGTGTCTTTATAGATGGTGATGATCATGCAGATGAAAATAAATAGAAAAGGAGATAAAGACATTTCAAAGCTCATTTCAGGAGTGCTGTAAATGAAAAGACCCCACAGAAATTCAGTTTTTCTTCTTGTTCAGGTTTACGAGATGTTAAATTGAGAAGCTTTGGCCTGCACAAAAAGTACATGAGTTTTCCTTTCACAATACGTGACTACTCTTCTAGAGAGAATGCATGCCAAATTGAACATCTGTAGCACTTCTTCCCCCACCTCAGTACCATGAACATTTTCAGACAGTGTGTCAAAACTGGCTAGGATTGTAGGAGTTGCAACACATGCAACACATTTGGAAGGTGCCAGTTTGAGAAAATGTGATCTAGACCAATGGTTCTTAACCTTTTTGAAAGAATCACCCCCTTGAACCATTGAGGAAGTTATTGCCCCTCTCCCCCAACACAGGGAAATAATTCTTCAATTTGTGCAAACACGTTTTTTGTTTTCTTTAAAATTGTTATCAGGACATATTGATGCAAATAATTTATTTCCAGTCTTTTTCCCATATCTCAACTGTGTGAAAAATTCTGATGCCACCCATCACTTTACTCCCAAACTTCGTGACACATGTATTTCATTATTATCTTATTTATTCAAGACACTTAAATGCAATGACCCCTGAAAACAAAATTCAATTGCAAGAAAATGAAATGCCCGAAAGAAACAGTAACATTTAATGATTTAATTACAAGTGAATTTTAAGACACAAAAAGAAATATAAAAAGAGCATAAGAACAAACTGCAATGCAGGAACTAAGAATTTCAAAATGAAAACTCTGAAACTAAATTAAGATTCGAGGAAAATATATATTAATGCACATTGTAAAAAGGGTTAAAAAGACACAAAGAAAATTTGTACAGAAGGAAAGCTACAAAAATCAGAGTGACAAATTTAATGGGTAGAGTGATAGAAGCTGCTGCACAACTCGCATGAAGATGAGCGATGCGTATTCACATATGTACGGTGTTCTGTACTGAAGCTAGCTGGAGGAACATTTTAAAACACAGTTCAATCCACTAATAGCGAGCGATCTGATGTTTTTGTACGACAGATATACAGTGGTTCACTGTACGAAAAAAGTCTCAACGTATCCCCAAAACTTCTTGCTCTATCGCCCCCATATTGCCCCCCCTTCCATTCCTTCACCCCCGCATCACCCCTTTTCATTCCATTACCCCCCTGAAAAATGAAATTGCCCCCAGGGGGCAATATTGCCCAGATTAAGAATCACTGATCTAGACAGACCCTTCATATGTGCTTGCATGAAGGTATTTGCTGTTATCTGACTCCAAAGAAATTAGAATTTTTTAAAAAAAATGTAATGGAATATTGCTGGGAAAGTTGGTGAAAAAAGGAATTCTATGTATTCTGATATTATGTATATTATTTAGTCACTGTTTCTGAAAAAAATTAAGCTTAATTATATCTCTGGCTTCTTAGCAAGTCTTTTGGCTACTGTGCAGAACATTTGTGATACAGGGTTAAGTACCAAAGTTTATCCTACAATTTGCAAACAGCATTATACATTATAAAATTTCAATTGATTTTAAACTCAAATGTACACTGTGTGCACAATTATTACACAAGTGATATTCTGACCATATCATTTTATGCATATTTCCCACCTCCAGGCTGTATAAACCTGAATGCTTAGTGGATATAAGCAAATCAGATGATGTGTTTTTCTGTAATGAGGGGGTGTGTGGCCTAAGGAGATCAATACCCTATATCAAGAAGTGCATAATTATTAGGCAACGTCTTTTCCACAGGCAAAATAAGCCAAGAGATTTAACTGACTCTGAAAAATCAAAATTTGTGAAGTCTTTCAGAGGAATACAGCACACTTGAAATTGCTTAGTTATTGGGGTGTGATTACAACCCTATCCATCAAACATTTTGTTACAAATATCAACAGGGTTGCAATAAACGTGTTCAGAAAAAAAGACTCACATTAACTGCCAAATATTTGAGAAAAATCAAATGTAAAGCTACTAGGAGTCCTTTATCCTCCAGTGCTGTCATATTCCAGAACTGCAACCTATCTGCAGTGTCCAGAAGTACAAGGTGTGCAGTGCTCAGAGACATGGCCAAGGTAAGGAAGGCTGAAACCCTACCACCACTGAACAAGACACGTTAAGTTGAAATGGCAAGATTGAGGCAAGAAATATCTGAAGACAGATTTTTCAAAGGTTTTATGGACTGATGAGATGTGACTCACTCTTGACAGACCAGATGGATGGGCCCGTGGCTGGAACAGAACTCCATTTTGACTCAGACACCAGAAAGAAGGAAGTGGGGTATTGTATGGGCTGGTATTATTAAAGATTGGACCTTTTGGGGTTGAAGATGGACTCAAAATCAACTCCCAAACCGACTGTCAGTTTTTAGAAGACACTTTCTTTAAGAAGTGGCACAGGAAAAAGTCTGAATCTTTCAAGATCACCATGATTTTTATGCAGGACAATGCTCCATCATATGCATAATGAACTGCACTGCATAGCTAGCCAGTAAAGGCCTTAAAGATGAAAGAATAACGACATGGCTCCCTTCTACACTTGACCTAAACCCTATTGAGAACTTGTGGGTCCTTCTTAAACAGGAGATTTACTGTGAAGGAAAACAGTACACCTCTCTGAACAGTGTCTGGGAAATTGTGGCTGCTGCACGAAAAGTTGATTGTCAACAGATCAAGAAACTGACAGAATCCATGAATGGAAGGGTTATGACTGCTACTGAAGATATTGGTCACTGATTTGTGTGAAATGTCAGAAATGTTTATTTGTACATTTTGAGTTATTTGTTTATTATTCTCACTTTAACAGATGCAAATAAATGAGATAGGCAAATTTTCAGTTTTCATTTAGTTGCATAATAATTATGCATACTAATAGTTGCCCAATGATTGTGCTCACATAGATATTCTTTTAGGAAACCTCACTTTTACTTTCTTAAATATTCAGGTTTGAGGTTTATGAATATTTTGGATTGACCAAGAGCACTACAAAGAATATTATTCAGTTTCTTCAATGACATTATAAAGCATAAATAAGTTATATCTTTTATACACCAATTAATTTTTTATTCAAAAACAAAGAAGTCATATTAGTTTAACTCATGGACCCTGAGCATACAGTGTAACAATCACTCAGTCTATTTCAAAGGTAATTAAATTAATTGCTCAATATACATAACATTAACTTTCCAGTTCATAGATTCCAACATCTGGAAAAAAAACACAGAAGTAATGCATAGATGGAGAAGAAAGGGAACTGAATTACTAACATTTTCCTGGGACAACAACAAACATGTATCACAGTCATGTAAACAGTAGCATCATGCATTGATAAGAAGAAAAAATGCCCTAATTAAGACACAATTCAACAGTACAGGAAATTTAATATGGTAGATTGTTTTATCGGGATCCAAAGTTGTTATAGTAGTAAGGTTCATCTGGTCGGTAACCATAAGCAGTAGTTGGGCGGCTTGGAATTCCTATGGGCTGGCCAAATCCATCCATTGCGACACTATAAAGAAAAGGTGACACACTCAACATATTATATATAATATAGATACAATACACTGTCTATGCAAAACAGTTTGGGAAAAACAATAAATGGTAAATTATTTAATATCAGTTGTACACAGGACACCAAATGAATTATGTTCAATCTAGCTGATGGTTATTATAATCAAAGCCATTTTTCTAATTTGTTATGCAATACCTAACATTAATAACTCATGATAACATGCTATAGTCTGTAACTGTATTACTTACTGCTCAGTAATACAACTTTTATAATATAAAAAGTGGAAAGAGAGGCACATAACTAAGGCAGAATATCTGTGAATAGCCGAACCTGCAAAAATAAATTCAGGAAAGTTAAAGCTCAAAATATAATAAGCCTTGCGACAAAAGTAAAAAAATAACAACAACAAAACATTCTTTCAATATATAAAAATAAGAAAAAAAGTCAAGGAAATAATTGGTTCATTAATGGGAGAAAATAGCAAGAAGGTAACAAGCAACAGGAAGAAAGCAGAACTGCTTGACTAATTTTTTGCAGTTTTTACATAAAAATTTAAAAAATACAATTTAACCTAAAAAAAATAAATTGTAAAATGCAGATTAGAAATGCAAGTCAAATTAAGCATGAAGATGGTAAGGGAACACATATCTGCTCTAGATGAATTAAAATCATCAGAACCAAATGGATTATGCCCCAGGGTTCTGAAGAAGTTGGCAGATGTGATCTCAAAACTTCTGATCCATATTTTTCAAAGATCATGGAGCAAAAGTGAACCACCAGGTGCCTGAAAAGGGGCTGATGTAATTCCTATCTTTAAAAAAGTAGAAAAAAGGGATCCAGGAAACTACAAACCTATCAGCCTGACATCAATACTTGGGAAGATCCTGGAAAAGATAAGCAAGCAACGAATCTGCAAACATCTAGAAGCAAAATCATAACTAGAAACCAACATGTGTTTGTCAAGAACAAATCATACCAGACAAATCTTATTGCGTTTTTTGACAAAGTGACAAAATTAGTGGACGAGCAAAATGCTATTGTGATATACTTGGATTTCAGTAAGCATTTGATAAAATAGATCACAACTTACTACTTGAAAAATGTGGGTTAAACCAGTGATCCCTAAACTTTCCAATTTTGCAGACTGTTAGGAGGGAAGGAGGGAGGCGATAGTTCCATGTGAATAGCAGGTGAGCCTGCACAACTTCATTTGCACAAGCTGCATGCACAGGTGTAGCTATGCATGTGCACATACCCACATTTTTTAGCCTGGTTCTGAACCCAGTAGTGGGCCACGATCTGAGGTTTGGGACCCCTGAGTTACACAGCATCACCACCAGATGGATTTGTAACTGGCTGACCAACCACACTCAAAGTCTGATCCTCAATGGAACTGCATCTACATGGAGGGAAGTATACAGTGAGATACCCCAAGATTCTGTCTTAGTAATCTTCAGGCATCTTCAATACCTTCATCAATGATATGAACAAGTAGATAGAAGGGGAACTCATCAAATTTGCAGGTGACACCAAGCTGGCAGGAATAGCCAAACTCCAGAAGATATGCTCAAGATACAGAAGGATCTTGACAGACCTGAACAATGGATCCTATCTAACAAAATGAAACTCAACAATGAGAAAAATTAAAAATGCATTAAGGAAGAGAAATCAAAGGCATAGATATAGAGTAAGTGGTACCTGGCTCAACAAAATAGTAACTGTGAGAAGGATCTAGGAGTCCTAATGGACAATTACTAAAACATGAGACTGCAGTGTGCTGCAGCTGCCAATAAGCCAACACAGTCCTAGGTTGCATTACTAGAGGGATAGAATCAAGATCACGTGAAGTGTTAATATCACTTTATAATGCCTTGGTAAAGCCCCACTTAGAAAACTGCATCCAGTTCTGGTTGCCCCAGTATAAAAAAAGTGATCAAAGACTCTAGAAAAAGGGCAGAGAAGATTGATTAGGAGACTGGAGGCTAAAACATACGAAGAATGGTTGCAGGAATTGGGTATGTTTAGTTTGATGAAAAGAAGGACTAGAAGTGACATGATAGCAGGGTTCCAATATATCAAGGGTTGCCACAAGGAAGAGGGGGTGAATCTATTCTCCAAAGCACCTGAGGGCAGGACAAGAAGCAATGGATGGAAACTAATCAAGGAGAGAAGCAACCTAGAACTCAGGAGAAATTTCCTGAGAGAATAATTCATCAGTGGAATAACTTGCTTCAGAAGTTGGGGGTGGGAGGTGGGGTCCAATCCTGGAGTTTTCTGCTTCAGCAGGGGATTGCACAAGAAGACTGCCAAAGTCCCTTCTAACTCTGTTATTCTGTTATTTTCCTCTTCATCTTTCAAGAGATGAAAAACTAGAAGCAATTATCTTATCTGATGAAAGGGCAATCAAAGTTCTCCTGATGTTCCTTAATGGCAGAACTTGCATTCCTAATTTATTACATTTCTCTGCTAGACCAGGAAAATGATGTTGATTTATAAGTTGTTCTTGAACCACTAGATGGCAAGCTATAGTCTTTAATTACCACTAGTTCTTTCCAGGCAGTTTCAATCTATTTCAGCTTATGCAAAACTACCCCTGAACATATTCTTAATTAGGCAGGAGAGAGAATTATGGTTTTAATTAAGTCCTGATCAAATCAATCCTTTTAGTTTGAGAAACATGTAAATAATTAAGTGCAGTGTCTTAATGTTCAGAGCTTGTGATGTTTTGGTGATTTCCAAATGACTTACATATGCAGTAGCTCAGATATGTCACTCTGCAATTTTAAATCATGCATGTATCAAAGCATTTAGATTACAAGGAATAATTCACATCCCAAGATACATGCTGGTAAAGATTCAAATCTATGAGCAAAACCATTTTCAACTTTTTATCTAAAAATGTAAGATTGCATTAATTACAAAACTTGAGTGAATATGCAGAGCATAATTAAAGGTGAGATATATAATTAGCCAGTATGCAATAGTGAAAATAAAAAATGAGATTTGAAAATTATACAAGTTGTCTTTTCAAGTTAGATAATTTTGAGAGATCTTTTTTACACTATGTATAAAACAGCAGATGGTTATAGCTCAGTATTGTATTTACATACAAGGACTAAAAATTTTCATCATACTTTCTGAAAATGTGTGCCTGTGTCAGTGTGGCTGACACTGGTAAGAGTTTTTACTGTCCCTTATTGAGGTAAAAGAAATATATGGTGATGGCAGAAAATATGATTAAATCATTATACAATTGGCAATGTTTGCATAGTCAGTTGTAATGTAGCTGCATACACCCTGGTCAGATTTTACATTTCAACGAATTCTGAAGTGAAAAGAAGATGACAATACCTTTGCATGGTACAAATGCATGGTACAAACATTATTAGCAATGTTTTTTAAAAATTTTATTGTAAACATAATAAATACAAATGAAAAATGTCAATTAAAAACATGAGAAAACTTTCTGATAACAAATATTTATTTCCCAACAGTTGATCACAACCTATATTGTACATACATTTCACATTAAAAGTAATTGCCAATATGCACTTAAATCTTTTTATCTCTTATTATTATATTCATTTATTATATTTCTTCTTAAAAACTGAACGTCTTAGTTTGCCCTGCTGTGTAATGTACAGGGGAACTATTTTAACTTATATTTGGTTAGACTTCTATTATGTATATATGCTATTAATTTTGCATTTATGTTTTCTGGAATTTTCTAATAAGAAATTCTGTGGTTTCAATTCAAATCTTAGGATTTTCTGAATATTTTGATGTTTTTGTTTCCAGAAGTTTTTAGGTTTTTTTTTAAATACATAACCAACTCACATGATTAAATATTCTTTCTTTATTATGGTACTTTAAACAATTATTTTTATATGATTGTTATTTCTAGAAGTCCCCCTGAGATTTGAACAGGTCAAACCCAAATGGTGTTTCCAAGAACCTTGAAAACCTGACTCTTGGCCCAGGCATTTGGTAATTTTCTTCTTTTTCTTTGTTCCCATCTGGATTATTTATCTTTGCCAAGCTTGCTTCTTTTTAATGTTGTTTTCTTGTCTTAAATGTTTTTTTAACATTCTGTCACTGGGAATTTGGTGGCATATAATTTTAATAAATTAAAAAAACCTTGCCCATCTTGGTAATTATTGACAAAATTATATATCATCTGTAAACATTTTATACCAATTCCTCCTAAAACTATAACAGGGAGTGAATTTTACTGATTCTTTTCACCATAGCTTTTTCCATACTGGGTTAACTTCTCTGAAGTTTTGTGTCCAATGTAACATGCAATTTTTTATTTGTTCCACTGGTGTGTCATATTTCAAGAACAATGTACTTATGTGTCCTAATAGGTAATCTGGGCTTTTTTTCCTGAGATTTAGACAGGCCAAACCCAAATGTATTTCGAAGAACCTTGGAGATCTGATTCTTTCTCCAGGTGTTCAAATTCTTTCTCAAAGATCTTCCTATATTCTTAAAACCACTTTTTATTCTTCCAGTAATATGCAAATACATCAGTATTACAAATACACCAGACTGGGATAAAAGTAGTCCTCAATTTACAACTATTATTTAGTGACCATTTGAAGTTACAATGGCACTGAGAAAAAAACAACTTATGACCAATTTTCACAATCTATTAGCTAAGCCAACTTCAAATATATAGTCATTCTCCAAATCAGTACACTTTATTTATAAAGGTTTGTTTACAGAATTAAAATAAGAAAATTGTGAGACCTGTTTTAGATCTATCCATAGATTTCTGATTTAGAGAAAAGGTTTTCAGTGGTGTGCAAATCCAACAATATGATGTCAGTCTTAGACAGTGTAAGACTTAATGTTAGTCAAATCAATGTTTCTGCTGTCTTTTGTAGCTTTTGTTTTACAGATGCGGGCAATTTTCAGGCATTTTTAATACAGATTTTTCTTGATCTCCCAGAACTTGCTTTGATTTCAACAATTCCATGTAATTTCTATTAAACGATTTCTCACATTTGAAATTACTAGCTGAGATTTTTGCACAGCCCTCCCATAAGAATGAAGTCTTTTTGTTTGCAAATGTTCAGCCAAGTGTGTAGATCAGTCAGTGACTGTTGAAAGTAGACAGAACAGCAATCACAACCAAAGTGGTTCAGATTATTTGTTCAATTTGGAATTGTCATCACCAGGCTAACTATATCCCTAACGAGCCAATCACATTTTAGAACCTTATTAACAAGTATGCACTTAAAAAAGAATGGAAAAGTGTCCAAATTTCTGCACCAGCTACATTCATATTTTTCTGTAAATAATTATATACAAATATTGAAATTTGCAGTAAGATATTATGTTCCACTTTATACCCTACAGAGTTTGTATCAGCATTTATCTAATTTAGATTTTACTGAAACATAAAATTTCAACGATTGTAAAGTTTCTTTCTCAGCTATCTTCAAAACCTTGTTGCACCAATTAAATAATCTTTAACTTTAATTTAAAAAAAATGGAGCAAGAGATATGTAACGCTCAAGAAACAAACTATGTTATTCCTACTCCTTAATTTGGAATTATTCAAACATGCTAACTTATATCTTCTAGCTCTGAAATGTTTATTATCAATGAAAAGCTCTTTTGTTAGAGTCTAGCTTTAGAAATGCTAGTGAATTTTCAGCTGTATAGTTTCCTTAAAAAGAAAAACACAATAAAATTTATAAAAGACAAGATGATAAAATCAAGTTTCCCTCTTGTACCACATAATGGAGCTCTACAACGATTCTTCTGGCCATACCTTGGCATTTAACAACTAGTTATCATTAAGGAAGAAATTTTATTCTATTTAACTGTTGCTGATTTACTGCAGTGAAAAAAAATGGCTATGTAACCTGAGCAGTGACTAAACAGGGAGATCAAAGCCACAGTCTGGAAATTAAAATAAACCTTCAGGCTACTTCCTGCAAGAAAAATCACTTTGGAAAACTAAAACAGAGTCCACCTAAAAACTGTTCTATTTTATGAGCTGTCACATTAATTCAAGTGGTTTCAACCAGTCAACTTCAGAACATCATATTTCCTTGTTTCTGTCTCATATACTTCTGTAAGCAGTTTTGGGAAGAGGGGGAGGATAAAAATAAAATCAAAATTCTTTCCTTTGGATTGAAACTGAGAAGGTCACAGTTAAACTCATTAAAACAAACAGGTTTTCATTTGAACATTCCATTCTCATTTATTATAATTTTTATTTTTTTAGATTTGTATATAACATACATTTCTTTAATAACACTTCTATATTGTGTTCAATTTTTGTTTAAATCAGCCTGGATGATTTAAAACTCAAGAACTGGTTCATTTTTACCGGCACATCTGGAGGAAGTTCAGTGAGAAGTAAGACCATAGGAATTACTGCTAAATTTCAAAAGCTAACTCTTTTTGACAGTTTTCTCCTGGGACATGGAGAAAATTAAAACTTTAATTCCTCAGTTTTATGGAACTGGACAGCCTTACAAATTTGGCACATAAAATTACTGTATCTAGATTATAGATACTGCATTAATATAAATTAATACAAATAAAAAGTCATGTCCACTGAGAGAAACAATTATTATTGAATAATACCTTAAGCTAATCAAAGATCATATTGTTTATCCGAATGTACAACTGAAAATTATCAATAAAATCTTAGAAGATTATACTTAATATTTATAAAACAACTCCTCACCATTGAACCCACACAATCATGAGTTATGATTCTATGATTAAACTATTATTACAAAGTTTCAAGTTATCAACAATGTCAATGATTCTAACAAATATAGTGGTTTTTAGGTTTATGAACTTTTTTGAATTTTCAATATTTTCAATATGACCTGAAGGATGACTTGTTTTCCATAAACATCCTAAAACTAAAGAGAACCAATTAAACAAATGAGTCAAAAACATTATATTTATTTGTTTAGTGAAGAAAATAATTCAAAAGCACGTGGCAGAATGTTTTCTAAGAACTGCAGTGATGGCGAAAGCAGTTCCCAAATAGCCTTGGAAGAAAGGAATCTTAATCTTAGCAAATTGCATGGGCTTTTGGAAAGTCAAGTATCTTCCTTGGGCAGAATGGAGTGGAATGGAATAAAAATTTATCAGACATGGTCAGGCAAGAAGTGGGCGCACTTGGAATACTGTTTCCAGTTCTGGTCACCATGATTTAAAAAAAAGATGCTGAGACGCTAGAAAGAATGTGGAGAACAGCAGCAAACATGATAAGGGGTCTGGAAGGCTAAACCGTATGAAAAATGGCTAAGGTATGTCTAGCCCAACAAAGAGAAATATTATGAGTGATATGATAGCTATCTTCTAGTATTTGAGGGGCTGTCACAGAGAAGAGGGTACTGACATTCTCCAAAGCATCTGAAGTGATGGGTGGAAGCTTGTTAAAGAGAGATCCAACTTCAAACTAAAGAGAAATTTCCTGACAGGACAATTAACCAATGGAACAGCATGCCTTCTAGAGTTATAGATGCTCCATCCCTGGAAGCTTTCAGGAATAGATTGGAAAACCTTTCGTCCAGGATGGTACAAATCTGCTGCCTTGAGCAGGGAGTTGGACTAGAAAAACTCCAAGGTCCCTTCTAGCTTTATGATTCTAGTTTATTCTGAATTTGGCTGTTCATTTTACCTTCACAAGTCCACTATGGGTAGCTGTGATACCACAAAGACTGATAACTCCTTGGATACATATATTAAAATGCATAATTAAAATAAATAGAACAATTAATTTTTTGCTTAATTCTAAGTCCCAGTGAGATCAGGAGTTTTGTTTGGGTAAGGGTATAGGTGACAGAAATTGGTTTATTATTTTAGAGAGTCACAATATCATAGTTTTTTTATAAAATCCCTAGACCTTTCCATTTCAATTTTCTGATTTCACATACATGTTAATAAATAAAAGATACTTCATAATTTCTTCTGTCATATTGAACTTTATGATCAGCTTTGTTTCTCTGTTTGATAAAATGACTTTATTAAAGGTACCCAAAATATCCAATGCACCAATAGGAGCTAGTAGTGACTATGAAAAAATGTCTATGACCGCATATATCTGAATCTAGTTACCAAAGCTATTACAAATGTTGTTGGTTTGGGGGTTTTCAGTCAGAATGTCTTTGGTACCCTGCTATTAACCTTCTCTAGGGCATCATATTTTATGTTACATTACCATAGCAGATCTGCCAAATATTACAGGCCCTGAAATAACTTGAGAACAACTTCACATTCTAAAACATTCATTTGGAAATGTACTAATGACAAGTACTGATTTCACTAATATCAACTTATCTTTTTCTAGAAGTAATTTACCTGCCAGAGAAAGGATGCTGATTCACAAGATCTCCATTCTGAAGATGGTAATCATTGAAGAAATCAGGACTTATTGCTCCATCATGTGTTATTAATCCATCTAAGAAACAAGAAAAAATAGGGCATGAATATGGTACTTCGGAAGTAAAATGTTAAAAGTAGAGAGGACATTTTATTTTGGAATTACGAAGTTGCATTAGTTTCCTGTACTACAATGAAAAACTACATTGTCAATGTTAGATTTGTCACTTTGTCATTTCCACTAGCTACAGAACTATGTCTTTGAACATTTCTAGTCAAACCTTTGACTTTTGGAAGAGGATTCATGGAATTTGAAGGGCTCAAAGTGAAAAATTAATTTTACTCTTTTGATGCATGGACAGTTACTATTTTCTACACTGATGTAATATTAGGTTATGTAATATATTTTTTAGCAGAAGAACAAGAAAGAAGTTACAAAGAAAAAATTATCTGTCTTCCTTACGACTAGATCATAATATTCCTGTTACACTGTTGGTAAACAATCTTCCCTCTACAAGGCATAATTTGAATATCAGAATAGCTCAGGAGGATCTTCAGCCAACACAACATGCGTGCACACTTCAAACCCAACAATACATTAAGGCAGAAGCTTGTCCACCCCAAGAATAAAACATCCAGGCACAAACTGAGCTATGCAATACAATACAATGAGCCATGTGTAGATCTGTACAGTGGGGAAACAAAACAACCACTTCATAAACACATGGCACAATACAGGGGAACAAACCTGTCAGGACTAGATTCAGCAGTCCATCTGCATTTAAAAGACACAGGCCACTCTTTTGAAGACAGCAGAGTCCACATTTTGGACAGAGAGGACTGCTGGTTTGAAAGAGGAGTCAAAGATACCATCTATGTTAAAACTGAACAGCCTTCTCTCAACAGAGGGGGGAGGATCAACATCATCTATCTCCAGTCTACCTCACAGTCCTTTCAACAGTTCCAAGAAGACTCCACATCCATTTGCACCACTCAGGTGAACCTGATGACACAGAGAAACCTCCAGGTGGCCTTAACAACTCTCTAAAAGAATGCAAATTACCAGCAAGCAATATAAATCCTTCCATTCTCCACTATCCAGTCAGAGCTGAAGAAGTTTCTTGAATGAGAAGTGAAACATCTTCAAAGAAAAACCAGAAAGTCCAGTTGCCTCTTGAACAAATTATTTTTGGATTTGTAGCAAAATCTAGAGTTGAAAGTGATCCATTGGTTTTTGTGTTGGAAAGGATTACTAGAGCTTCCTGGTTTATAACACTCCTACCTGCCACAAACCAGTACATTAGGCTCTACTCAAAAACACCTGGCAGAGAAACAAGAGATAGAACTCTACTTATATTTCAGAATTATTATAAACTAACTGCTCTAGCCACCAGGCTTTGAGGTACCTTCCCTTGAGACCTGCATATTGTGGTATGCTTTCCCATTATGATTTTGGAGTAGGATGATGGGTCCATGATTTTGTCCTCAATCCTCATCTACCAGGAAGTATGTTGATGATTATAAATAATCTACAAATGTAACTCTTTTGCCACTTCCTTTAGTCTCCATATTATATTGGGATTGGGGAAAAATCCCCTGCAAAAAGAAGAGACTCTTGTAATTATTGTGTCCTATGCATCCCACCCCATTCATACTCATAAAGCATTATGTGGGGAGGGAGACTTGCAGTTAGAAAGACTAAACATTAGTGAAAAGTAACAAATTTCATAATAAATAAAAGTACAGGTACTCCTCGACTTACAGCCACAATTCAGTCCAAAATATATTTTGTTAAGTGGGAATCTGTTAAGTGAGTTTTGCTCCATTTTAAAACATTTCTTGCACAGTTGTTAAGTGAATCACTGTAGTTGATAAGTTAGTATCTTGGTTGTTAAGTGACTCTGGCTTCCCCATTGATTTTGGTTGTCAGAAGATTGCAAAAAGTGATCACATGATCCTGGGACACTGCAATGGTCATAAGCATGAACCAGTTGCCAAGCATCTGAATTTTCATCACATGATCATGGGGATGCTGCAAAGGTTGTATCTGTGAAAAGTAGACATAAGTCATTTTTTTCAGTGCCCTTGTAATTTTGAACGATCACTGAATGAACAGTTGTAAGTCAAGGACTACCTGTTACTCTATTTATACATTGCAACTATTCTACACTGGCTTAAGTTGGAAATTTGCACTGTTTTCCATGGCAGTTTTAATGTGTGTTGAAATATGTCCTTTGAAATACATGACAAACTGTACTCAGTGGTGGGCTCCTGCTGGATCACACTAGTTCTCCCGAACCGTATGTTCATTTTCTGAGCAATTCAGAGAACCAGTTGTTGGAAGCAGAAAGGAAAGATTCTAGTGTGCCTGTATTTCTAATCTAATCCTTGTCTTACTTGCCGCCCCTGCTGCTTTGTTTTCAGAAACTGCCTCTGGGTTAAGCTTTGTTACATTATAATAGCCTTAATGGTTCTTGGCAGTACGCCCAGACTCCGCCCCCACCCCAAGCTTTTTGTGGTACTTTTATTCCTAGGGTTTGAACAGTTATTTACAGAAGTGTTGGCATATCCATAGAAGAAATGGCTGAGAGGCAGGATGTAAGCTTGGCATTCTGTCTGATTTTTTTACTGCCTTTCTCGGGGTGTGTGATTTTTCCTTAAATGTGGATATCTTGTGAGGTAAGTGAGACCAGCTGGTATCTTTAAGTGGTGCAAATGGATCCAATGGTTCCTCCTGGGTGCTTTGTCAGTTCACTGAGCACAGGAGTCTTTTGTCTATGGAGATTCTTCAGTCATCCAGGTCATGGTTGTCCCATGGTTGCTTTTTTTCAAGAGGCAACTGGACTTTCTTGGTTTCCAGAAAGTCCAGTTGCCTCTTGAAAAAGCACCTTTGGGACAGGAGTCTCTTACATTGCTTTAGAGTGGCTGAGGCACATGATTGCTCACTGATAATAAGTTGAACCTCCTTCCAATTTGTTCTAGTTTGCTCTCATGGTAATATGGCATAATAACATGGCACCAATTGTAGAAAGTTAGCACCCACCCCCTCCTAGAAGAATAAAATATTTTGAGAAATATTAAAAAGGAAGACTATATAGTATTTCCCTGGATGAGAAATGGAGAAACATGTTTTCTTAGAGGGAGAAAGCACCCCCCACCTTTTTAAATAGTTCACAGCAAATGTGAGCACAAGAGCTAAAGAGATAGCTGTATTCATAGGCAAAAATTCCTTGCAGCAAAGTCTGAACAAAGACAGGATGGGATTAGCCGTCACTCAAAATATTAATTTGTCTCTTTACATTGGCATTTTGTAGCCCAAAAATGCCCACCCACGTTTTGGAGAGCTTAAATGACTTCTCTGCTAAAGAGTTTCACTGTATGAACAAAAGTTGGCTGTATTTTAACTATTTTAATTCCACAACGTGCTCTGGCACCCTGCCTAATTTGTAACTCTGGGTTGCAGATATTGCTGAGCAAAAGGAAAGTATTCAGACAGAATGGTTTAGCTTTCCATGACAGCTGTGTCTCATTGATCTTCAGTGTGTATTCCCCCATTTCTAATCTAATGATTGGTATTTAGGGCAGTTTTTTTGCAAGCAAAGAAACTTTTTGTATTTTTTGTACAGGTAATCCTTGACTTACAACAGTTCATGTAGTGACCATTCAAAATTATAATGGCACTGAAAAAAATGATTTATGACTGTTTTTACACTTAAGACTTGTGGCAGCATCCCCATGGTCACGAGAGGCAGGGCGAGGCTAAGTGCTCCTCTATGTGAGTGACATCAAGCTGGCCATGTCCACTCAGTCACATGATCACCCAGCCAATCATTAGGGCAGAGAAACCAGTTGTAAAAAAATTTGGAGCCTACCACTGTGTACATACATATTCATACACATGTACACAATAAATATATTATTTATATATACACACAGACACATAAACCTATACACATATATATATACATATACACACATATACATAAATGCACACATTCCATGGTTCATTACATATTTCCATTCAAATAGGAATTTGAAACTGCAAAATTACTTGATAAATTCATGTAGCAATTGTTTTAGCATTTGTGACAACAAGCTGGTATCAGATAAAACAGATGCAAACAAAAATCAGAATTGTTTAAAGACTTCTCCAATCCAAGTAAATATATGCAAACATACTGTAACAACACTAAAAAAAATACGAAGAAAAACATGTAAATTTCCCTTTTTTATTATCTGCTTATATGTAAATAGCATCATGAATTGAGTAAACATGTTTTTATTTCTTTCTAAATCCCATTGAGAGACACATGCTACAAGAGCATAAGTTAAACAGACATCAGAGTATATAACTATAAAATTTTAGATCAGAGCTAGGAATTACAAATACTACAGGGTGTTAATCTTCTAACTATTCACTTCTAATTTAATATCATTGCTCTCTAAAACTGCCTTGTTCTTTTAAACAGATTAGAATGGAGCAGGAAAATTCAAAATATGATACAATCTCACACATCTAGATTATTGATCAATTTGATTATTTACTGAATATTATATTCTGCTGCAATCAAAAGCATCTCTGTGCCTTCTATTGCAGCAATTAATTGTACGTCATGATTTTAAAAAGCAATCAGCTTGAAGGGAAAGTATGAATGGTAGGGGGAATTACAAATACTTCAAACCTGAAGAATGCTGCTATAATCTATTCCCAAAAAGTTTTAAATACTTTGCTTAATCTTATATAATGTTTCTCGGAAATTAGGCCTTCAGAATTATGGCTGCATTAGATTTTCAGGTCACAGCTTCAATAGTACCAGCTTCAATTGATACAATATGCAGCTGTTTGTGTAGCGCTAGGACCTCTCAGGTTCTAGGTAACAACACTTCTACTGCAAGAAGTTTATTTACTAGGTATAATTCAAAGTATGGCTTCTGATTATTCTATAAGAGCAAGTGACCATAGTTCTTCCAATGTATAAGCCTCATTAGAATTCTGGCTTATGCTCTACTAAGATCCCTTGGCCTTTCCAAATAGCGATTTTTAGAATAATTAGACTTGACTAATACCACAGTAAGTCAGGAGTGTGACAATCAAGCCTGTAAATTAAGAGATGGCTTAGAAGTTGCATTCTCTGAAATTGAAACTGCATCAAAAGGAGCTGGCAGAAGGAAGACATCTGGAATTACCAAAGTATATATCCATACATGTATTCTGTTTTATGTAAGTATCTGTGGGCATTACAAATAATCCTCGATTTATGACCACAATTGAACCCAAAATTTCCATTGCTAAGAGAAACATTTGTTAAGTGAATTTTGCCCCATTTTACAACCTTTCTTGCTACAGTTGTTAAGTAAATCACTGCAGTTGTTAAATTAATAACATGGTTAAGTGAATCTGACTTCCCCATTGACTTTGCTTGTCAGAAGATCACAAAAGGGGAATTACATTCTGGAACACTGCAACTGTCAGAAATACATGCCGGTTTCCAAGTGGCTGAATTTTGATCATGTGATTATGGGGATGCTGCAATGGTCATTAGGTGTGAAAAACGGTCACATTTTTCATTGCCGTTCTAATTTTGAACAATCACTAAACAAACTAGAACAGCAATGAAAAATGTGACTTGTGACCGTTTTTCACACCTAATGACCATTGCAGCATCCCCATAATCACATGATCAAAATCATAATCACATGATCAAAAGTCAAGTACTACCTGTAATGCGTATAATAAGCTTATTAATCTATTTCAACTGCTTCGAACCAGCAAACTTTTAAAAAATTCTTCCAAGTAAGATATCGCCTCTGCCACCAGATTGACAAAATAGTCCTCAAAACTTATGAGAACCTTACTTGTCAACATATACAGAAAATCTCTTGTCTTAACAACTTTAATTCTAATATCAAACATACAAGTGAAAGGAATGTATTGCATATCTGTTCTGAGAAGCAACTTCAAGAAGCCTGGGATAGGAAGGAGAGTTGTATGCTGCTTTTTGTGTCAGGCTTACCAGCACTGTAATAAAGATCAGGTCGTTCTAGAATATCGCCCTCATGAATATATGGCTCAATGTGGTCATCCCCATACAGGTATTGTTCATTTTCATCCATTTGCCGACTTTCCACCATTTCTAGCCACTGAGAATTGTGCCATCGGAATTTCTCACTTTGTATCTTCTTAGCCCATTCTTCATCATACTCCTGTTTGACCATTTAGAAATTTAATGTTAAGAGTTCAGTGGCATTCTGTTATACTTCACTTCAAAATATCAAATATATTGCAAGAAGATGAGGAGGTGGAAAAGAGGAAGATCAAGTTCCAAAAGTAAACAAAAAGCAAGCAATAATTCATATCTTATTTGAACATCTGGTGCTGGAGTTTTGGCTTTAAATGTAATTTATTTTGCCTGTGAGAGCACCTGTCAAAATGTTAAAACTTATTTTTTTAAAAAGAGTGACAATACAATGAAAAACAAGACCTTCGGAGGAGCACTGTTGGGTCTGAAAAGAGCCATCTTTAATCCAGGATTCTAGTTCACATAGCCAATGAAATGCAACCAAGATGTAATCAAGGAAACAAATGGTATTCTACCTTAGCAATTAGTCTTTAACTAACACAAAGATGAAACACAACTTTTACAGTATACTTTTCTTTAATTCTAAATTTGGCCCAAGTTCAAATGAGTGCTATTGTTGTCTTACAATCAACAGTAAATTTTAAATTATTCTGTGATGGTCATGCAATTTTTTTTAAGTATTCAAAAGAAATTCATTTTTAAAAATTTATAACATTATATCCATTAGAGACTGCTAATATGAAAATACTGTAATTAATCATTTGCAATATTTGACTTATTCAATAAAATAAAGTCCAGCATACTCAGCAATGTTTATGTGCATTTAAAAAAATAAATTGACATATTATGCTCTACATAGCATTACAATTGCTTTAATAAGTAAATATTATCCACATCACATATTAGATAAGTATTAAACTCTCCCAAAAGAATTTCATATATAAAAAATACATCATATTCATGTTAATACATTCATCAGTGCTATAATCAGTTTACCTATAAATCCAGCACCAGTATATATAAGTACGGTATCAATATATAAGTATAATGAATATATTGTACTAAAATATTCTTGTTACATAGTGAGTGCAATTTGTAAATATATATTTCATTTATCATTGTTCTGATTCTTGTCTTGCTCTTAAGAGTAACCATTCATTCATGTAGTCCTTGATAATTGAGACTGGGAATTCTGTTGCTAAGCGATGTGATAATAAAGCAAATTTGACAATTTGAGTTGCCATTGTAAGCAACTTCATGGTTATTAGGCATGACATCACTTGATCTCCACTTATGATTTCCTGCAAGTTTGCCTTTGATTTTGCTTGTCAGAATACAGCAGTGAAGGTTGCAAATGCTAATCATGTAACAATAGGATCCTATGATCACCATAATTACAAACTGGTTGCCCAGCACCCAAATTATGGTAGCTGGGACACTGCAACAACCATAACTTCAAGGACCAGCCATAGTTTCCTTGTTTAACACCATCAACTTTGAATGGTTACTGAACAAATGTTTGCTAACTGACAACTATTAGAATAAAAGAATCACTTACTGCTATTATATCCAGTGTATTATCACAGACTTTACGGATTTCAGAATTTTTATCATGCATCAAGTCTATAAGATATGCAGGAGCCTCTAAGAAGATAGAGTAAAGGATGTAAAATAATTTTGGAAGCCTGAATCTGGTGCTTAGTATGTTTTTGCTGTAAAAGATACATCAAAGGAAATAAAAGAACATCCATATACTAATCATTATAATTTATAAAAGAAGAGAACAATCTCTTTTAGGGATGATACACTGTATTTTAAAAGAAATAATTTTACCCCCCAAACAATTTTACATTTGAAAAGAATGTCATTTTCACTCACTAAAAATATCCTAAAAGAGAAAGGAAGGGGTCTGCTTCATAAAGAATGTAGACAGGTTAGCCCTGCACTCCTGCTGCTAACTTCTACTGGCAGACTGTAAGTCTATGCAAAGGAATATAGTGTCTCCTCTATCCATGTGAAATGTACAACTGTAATATCAAGTTATCAGTAAAAAGACTCTATTTTAGATACTCTCTTTACACATGGAGAGGATGAAGAAGGGCCAAAATCCAAATGAGGCTAGTATATTTATTTAACAAATTCATAACCAAATCTATTTGAAGAGAAACAGCCCCGAATTTCAACAGAACCTATGTAGAGGAAGCACATGTAGGTTGCCTTTTGCTAACCTAAACAGATCTTTCTTCAATGGAACAGGAACCTATTTACACCATACTATACTACTGGAAATTTTACTTTCAATAATGTTGATGAAAATGGGAAAGACAGTAGAAATAGAATCTATCCTTCAAAATTATGTCTTATTCCTGTTATTCTGTACCTCCTCAGATAAAGTAGCAAATAGAAAGGCTTAGGATAAAACTTGGAAGTTTTCCAGAGGTTTAACTTGTGGCAAGCATTCTTTCTCTCCAGCTCCATTCATGGAAGTCATATATTCCAGTCATATAGCCAATTTTGAAGCATTTTCACAAATAGCTAAACTATAATATGTGTCGGGTCAGCCTACCACACAATGCTTCCTACATATTGGCTGAAGAAAACTGCATATGCTTGAAACAATTTAATTCTATAACTTGATTATAGAATTATAGAGTTACTCTGCTCATTGCTAGTTACTTCTGTTTTATCTGATACCTTCATATTCCAGAATGGTATTTAGCTAGTTTATTCCATCTATCTATTTTTCCCCTCTTGTAATTCAATTGTTTAACTACCTCATGAAGATCAAGAAAAGGTTAGAAGGATTATAAACTAATAGGTTATTACCTTGCACACATAAATGAAAGATACCAAATTCAGGACTGTATGGATACAGCCTATTTCTCCTTTTCATTTGTAAATGAAGAAAGCTAAACCCAACCTGACAACAACAGCATGATCAAGGGGACATATTCATCTGCTTAAAAAAAACCAGTTCCATATGAATGCATACATGGAGAGAGGGAGGGAGGGAGGGAAGGAGGGAGGGAGAGAAAGAGAGAGAGGGGGGGGGGAGAGGGAGAGAGAGAGAGAACTTCATTGTCACTGCATGCATTCTCAATGCTAGTTCCAGCTTTCCATTAAAAGCACTAATGGCAAAGGAACACTTGATAAAGGATACGAGTCTCTTTGATGATGACATCTCTAGTGGCTTGATGGAAGACCATCTGGTAAAACACATAAATGATTTGGCACACAAACTCATCATCTTCCTGCTGAGCTATAAAAAGAGAAGGTTGTACTGTGTCATATTTTAAATCACTGACTACAAGCAATCTAACCCACATGAAGATATAGTACCTATCTATACATCTTACTAAAGCTAGGAATAATAATTTTTGAAAACATATTTAATGAACACCGTATCAAATTACTTTATAAAATAATAAAGCTTTAAACTAGGTTTAATTTATAGCAGCGGCAACTTTTTCAGATACATGTGCCCTCTCTCTTTAGCTAACTACCTGCTCTCCCTGCTTCCTTTATTTTTACAAATACACACACCTTACATTATATCTCAATTCAATCCCAACATACAGATTCTTTTTGTTTTCCTCGGGCAAGAAAACATTCCACAAATTGTCTAAAGAGGGAGATACATTTCTTGTTCCAGAATTTCATATGACTTCCATTGAGAAAAATAAAAACATCTGTCTTGGTCAATCCATCTTTCTTCAGTTTTCACCAAGAAATATGGCAGAAAGAATTGGGATCAGTTATGAACTGATCTGTTCACTGGTTTTCTGTAGTCCAAAAAATATCATGACCATGTCATTATTTAAAATTTAATTTTAAATCAATTCTGAATGAGGCAGCTGCTTTACAGAACAGATGGATATTTAGGACCATATCATGATCCCACAAGAGTTACTGCATAATCCCGTATCATGGGACTATACAGGATCATATCATTATCCCACAAAAGAATTAGTATAATCCCATTTATGATTATTATTCCAAACCTCTTTCTGAGTAGGTGGGACTATACTGACTCATCTTAGACTTCTGGCCCACTCAAAAACACTAGTGGATTCCTGAACAGACTGTTAATCTCAAAAAAACATTCCCTGAAGCATCTTATTTCTGTGCCTTCCAGATCTGTATTTCTAAGTCCATAATTGTTCCTGAGGCCTTTACACAGATGAGTCTCAGTTGGGACATGGGCTTGCAGATATCTCAATAGCTGGGAACAGGTCTTCCCCATTCATCCTGCTGGGTCCTAGGCACTGATCGTCACCAGTCTTTAAAGCTTTCTTGGCTCTTCATTCTCTGCATATGACTGCATCATGGGTGCAGGAATCTTAAGAGCAAAACTATATTTTATAACTTAAAATTATACCCAACATTTTGTTGTGCAAAATAATATACAAATGTTCAAAGGAAAGTGAAAAATAAACTAAAATCTTCCTTTGCCAACTCCCTTCACTGTTCCCCCCCCCCCCAAGTTATGTTGGAAATAATGGTTTTGGGACACAAATACATTGGTTCTATGCCAGCAAGAGAAGCATAAATAGTGGCAGGTAGTCCTCAGCTATAAATCACACCATATAAAAACAGGACTGAAATTCAAATCTCAAAATTTCAGATACAATTGATGCCTTCTTAAAAGAAGATGGACCAAATTAAATTGCATTTTAAACTCTAGCCCCTGATGGCGGATCTATGGCATACACAGGTGGCATGCAGAGCCATTTGTGCGGGTACGCAAGCCCCAGCCAAACTTGCCTGCGCTGCACATGTGCCGAAAAACAGGCCTTCTGGAAATACCGAAAGTGCCAAAACAGGCCTGTTTTTTTGGCCTCCAAAGGCTGCAGAGGCTTCCCTCAAGCCTCCAGGAGGGCAAAAATGGCCTCAAATGGGCAGAAAATCACTTGAAAGGTGCGCACATGCGCAGTGCAGGGAAGGAGATGGGGCGGGGTGTTGTGCGCGCATGCACAGGGGGGCAAAGAACATTGAATTGTGGGTCCCATCATGCACGTGCTTTCGGCACACCACAACAAAAAGGCTCGCTGCTCTAGGCTGTGTGCATTCCACCAAACCTTAATTTCTTCTGTAAAATTGTTCACTGCACAAACTATTTTACTTGGGAAAATTCAATTTCATTATTGGTGTGAGGTGGGATGCAACTTCCTAACCCTATCCTAAAACCTTGATTTCAGCACAGTATTGCTAAATTTTGATAATAAAAATTAAGGAACAGTAAGTAATGCATAATAAGCAAACACTCAAGAGTAGTGTGCAACATTTGCTACATACCATTCAATAGTTCAATAAGTGCTGGAATAATTCCTGATTTAGCTAGCAGTGCTGCACAGGAATCATCCATTGATACAGTCCCAATCATTATCACCACTTCCAAGACAAGATCATCTTCTGCTGAACCTGGTAAATTTAATAGAGCAGCAATATTACAGCATCCTATTGAAATGCAAACCTCTTTGCTCTAAGACTTTCACAGCATCTCTCAAAATATGAGCAAACTTTGTTACATTATAGGGACACTATTATTGCTTCTCCGACATGAGATGCTGGCTCAGCATTCAAGTATCACTCAACATGAACACTGAATATAAAATTATGTCATCACAGTTGTTGCACCAATTCTTAAAGAACCTATTTACAAATACAGTACTCTAGATTAATATAAATTTTAAATTTTTTTGATCTATGCTCATTGTAGCTTTTTGAATAATTACTAGGCACTGTAAAATCCATGGACTCTTCAAAAATAATTATTTTTCTCCCCCGTCTATCCATTTCTGCACCACCTTAATGTGGTGATTAAAACTTAGTCATTTGAAAAGTAAAAGAAGGAAGCAGAGATGTGCTGGTGAGACTGTTCCAAGAACAGAACATTCCAGGGAACACTGGCACATTTTGTTTTATTCCTAAATCATGCCAATCTAGCAATTTGGTGTGTATAATTTTTTGGAACAGGAACAGATTGTCATGTTCCAGCTGCAATCTGGCCAATCGGCTCTGCAGCAAGCCAACAACAAAAAGATAATGCATGGTGACATCACTATGGCAAACCTGCCCTTATAGCTATCCTGACATCTTAAAATACATGTTGCATTATTTGTATGATGCATGTATCATCACTTGTCTCACTTGTCTCTCCGAGCCTGGCCCCAGTTCAAACTATGAACTATTTTTACTTCCAGAAGGTTTACTTCTGGAATGAGTCTGGACCATCCCCAAGATGACTGGAAGGATAGCTGGAAGAAAAATAGAATGTTCCACTGTTCCCCAGAACATTCCATTCTTGGAATGACATGTTTTGCATATAAGTAGAAGGAAGCTTGGATTCTCTTATCATTCATGTGGCTCAGTAAAAAACAATTCATGATTTATTTTAGCTAAACACATGAGACAGGATTAATATAGGAATCCTTCATAATCCAGGTTGCTTAGCTATTATAATTGTTGCTCTTCAAATGGCCATCACTGAATTTACATACATTTACATTTATACCTGCACATGTTATCATTTGGAGTATTTTTGGCAGAAATTTCATCTTCCTCTTAGCATGCACTCCTTCAGATTAACCTAATCTCTTAAACCAATGCAAAAAAAGTGTCTATATGGACATTTGGATGAGTTGTATGAATGCTCAGATGACCACCCAATACTGAGCGTACATCCAAACTCTGGAACATTTTCAACCGGGAGGTTAGGAATCAAAACATGTATGTTATTAAATTATATTCATCCAAAAGTAAATGAAAATTTAATATAATCCTTAAATCTCTTTGCATAATTTTATTATTTTATCTGTTCAGGTGATTAATTTCAATCTCTTTTTCCTTGTTACACACATAGTAAAACAAGCATCTTAGCATTCTGTGATTTAATATTGTCTTTTTATCAACATTATTTATATGTATCTTTTCTGTGCTGAAATTGTCAGTTTAGTTTTGAATATTTGAATACCAATTCCTTTGTGCTGGTGGATAACTACAATAAAATTATTTCAAACACAAGATTATGAGCTGCGTCTAGCAAATGAAAGTAACAGACAAATAATGTGTTTAAAATAAATAAAACAGAGTGTAAAAATATAATTTCTTGAATTAGGTAGATTGAGATGTATTCACTGTCACAGTTTAAGATGTATTGCACTGTTTCCAGTTCAATGAGGGAAATGAAAGGCAGTGCTCTGAAGCATGAGTTGATTACACATCACTAGGTGAGGAAGAATTAGTTCCAGAAAGACAGAAAAATCACAACTTGTTGAAAAAGGATGAAAACCTGTGTGTTTCTCTATAGGCACGCATGCCTTCAAGTCAGTGTTGTGAAATCATAATAGGGTGATTAATTTATTGAGTTTGCTCAGACTAAAATTGAACAAAATCCTCCACCTTCCTTTGGCACAGTAATATATTGGGAAAAAGTCCTGCCTGCTTTTCTGAGGTTTGGTTTGTCTGTCTGGAGAAGAGAGTATTTAACTTATTGAAGACCTGTCCCAGGAAAAACTTTCATTTTTCTTTTTTAACATAACCAATACAAAGGATGTCAATCAGAAGGGAAGGCATTTTCTGACAAATTAATACAATTTTGGATAATTTCCAGAATGTATCCAAAGCAAATAAAACCAAATTAAACTTTTTAAGTTTACAAACTTTATAAGGAAAAAATAAAATAATTCTTTTTAAGAATAATGTTCTTCCAGTAAATATAGAAATGTTGCAGAAGTGTTCAGTGTTCAAAAAGGAATTAAAATGATGTTCAATACGTTAAGTCAATAAAGTGGCATCTTCTGGTGAAAAGCTAAAGATACAGACCTGGTTTTAATTTATCTTTCAGATATGGTACCATTTTGTACTCTTTTAACACAAGTTCCCAGTCCAAATCAGATAAAGTCAAATTTGCCAATGTTCCTAAGCATTCTATCACAAATTCCTCCTCTTCATCATTAGATATCTGAGCTGCCAGATCACCAACATAATCCTAAACAAAACAAACAAAGCAAGATTTGAGAGATGTAAAAGAGGAGACATTAGAAAATTAATGAGAACGACTGTATTAACTCAACCATATTTTTTTTTTCAAAATCATTGCTAGGTTGATGATTTACAATAATAAGAAATGTTTAATGAAGTGCTTAATAAAACTGTTGTAAACTAATAAATTCAATTGTTATCAGCAAAAACTG
The DNA here is from genome assembly GCA_015471245.1 of Laticauda colubrina. Classification (NCBI taxonomy): domain Eukaryota; kingdom Metazoa; phylum Chordata; class Lepidosauria; order Squamata; family Elapidae; genus Laticauda; species Laticauda colubrina. The sequence continues at coordinate 4,016,556 of BLBF01000052.1, forward strand.
AATCAGCCAAAAATAAGTTTATAGTTTTATACTTTTTTCAAACTAAATTTTCTCCATCCTCTTTTTTATTCACATCAGAAAAAATGGTTTGACTTGGATAAAAAAAAATGAAAGACTGACTGTTCACTTCTTTTAACCGCTGCTTTTTCTGGATGGATGGCTCAATTCTGGTAATATATTTATGATATGTAATTCAGTTTATATGTACTATTGTAGCAATTTTGTTAAGCAGGTCAGTTCTTATACTTATAAGGAATATGCAGGGTGCTAATATGGAAGAGACTGCTCACCTGCAATGATATTCTCTGAGTAATCATCTGTGCCTTCATTCATATGGGATCCCATACCCGTGCAGAGTTTATATCAGGGGATTTCTTTAGCTGAGAATATTTTGGGTGGGAAGTCTATCCCCTGAATAATTCATAGGTGGGGCTCCAGCTCTCCTCTAGGTTACTTAGAACAATGCAGCAGCAGCAGAAATACAGAATGAATGTTGTTACAAGTGTTGTGGTTCACCAGGAGCAGATGTGGATGGCTGAAGTCACTGACAGTGAGGACTCAGACAAGGGGCCTGTGTGTGATGCAGGGATGGGGCCAGTACTACTAGAGAGTGGAGTGCTTCAGAGGTTGTGGAGTCTGGCAGCAGTGACGAAGAGGACCCCGGGGAGCCTGTGCTCAATGCGTGCGCAGCAGGGCTGCTCTAAGGAAAGAACAGCTGAAGCAGCATGGGCGACTCGGGAGTAAAGCTGGAAGGTGATGGCCCCTCCCATAAAGGGATAAAAGCTCACCTTTGGGGTTGGCTTCTTTGCAAGAAGCAAAGAAGTTCTTTCTACTCAGAGTCCCCATTGAAGCCCTGCTTACTCTGGTTTATTTTTTGAAACTTCTGGCTTTGGATATTTATTTACAATTAGTCTTTTGTTCTTGGCAGTCTTTTGCAACCTTGAAAGGACTTGCTCTTATCTGGAGCAATTAATTTTGAATGACTCTTGGCTGTGAATGCACAGAATTCACAGCACTGCATTAAAAAGGTTTGCTTTTATGCGTACTTTGTGTTTGTTTGATTTGAACAAGGCTTGGGTCAGAACAATAAGCAAGAAAGTGGCTGGGTTATGTAAATGATGGCTATAGGAAGAACAGGCTACAGATAAGAGCCTGTTATCTATCGTTATGGCCTCTTTTACATCACATATACAGGTGACTAATAATCTTACCTAAAAGATGAAAATCAGATGCCAATTGCAAGCCAAGATGGAACTGTCCATGCAAAGGACAAGTATGATGCTAAGTATTCCTTCAATAATATTTCCACAATGAATGATACTGAAAATCTCATTCTCAACAAATAGTTGTTGAGAATGACAGAAAGATTGTCTTTGAAAATCTAACAAATTAACAAATATGCAATCCAGTTTACAAGAATGAAATAGAATTTGGATGGTTGGAATCATGCCACTTTTGAAAGAAAAGAGATTTTGGGCATAACAGGCAATGATGCTACATTCTTCTGAGTAAAAATGAATTGGCTAACCAGATCCAGTGGGCATATAATAGGGGTCATCTAATTGAAAGATTCAAATACTGAAAACCAGATGAGATTTTGTATATAGAAATATATGAGGCAAAATCAACGTAGAGTTATCAGAACTTCCAAGACCTTTTGAAATCATAGGTTAAATGAAGCATGCTGCCTCTTGCAGTGTTCGTAGGTTTCAACAATGCAGTTTTATCTGTATTCTGGGATAATATAACTGTGCACAGAAGATGAAAGTATGATCTTCAGAGGCACCCTGAACTCACAATTTCCACATTGGAAATTGATTCAGAAACAGAAGAAATTTGGTGGATCAGTGAAATATGAAAGAAAGCCAAAAGAAATTTGGCAGAGAAAGTCTGCCAAATTATTATCCAATCTGTGAAATACAGTATGATTAATGAGAAAATATGAAGGATGGTGTAATTAGGGGCAATGGCCTAGACGCAAAGATGCTTGCATCTCTTGGAATGTTGAGAATTCAATCCTAGGCAGCAACAGATGTTTCTCTATCAGGGTGCAAAAATAAATATCTGCTGTGAACTCTGCATAGGTGTCAGGAAGGACATCCATCCAGTAAACACTCAGCTCCACCTATTCACCCAACTCCACCCCGATAAATGGGATTACAGGATCATAAAAAAAAAAAAAGGTGGTGTAAAGTTGAAACTGGTATTGGAAGTAAAGTGCCACACACTAGGCAAATCCATTATGTAAACAAATGCTTTTGGGAAAAGAGCAGCAAAAAGTCAGTTAGCAAGCCAAGGAAGGAGAAGTAAATGAAATGTAAATGTTTGTTTTTAAATGTATGTAATGTTTAAAAACTCATCTTCCTCATAGATTGACTCTAGATGATGTACACTGTTCCTTTGTGACAAGGCCGTCAATACTCCTGGGCTGTGGCCCGGATGGGTCACATGCTGGCCACGCCCATGCCCAGTTTATGAAGGAGGAAAAAATTATGATATGTCACAATAATGCTGTGATGACACGAGTTTGACACCCTTGCTCTATATAATCTGGCAAAGGCACCAATTCCAGATTTTATCCAAAATGTTATCAGACAAGAGGAGCCAATGTATGGCTACATGTCATTCAGATCTGGTATGCAATCATGACTGTCATACATTTTGTGAAAATTCTTGTAGCTGATGAAACCAAAATGGGAAAACTCATAATTGGAATGTCTGAGTCTGCGTCAAGTCTATGTTAATTTCTGCAACATGGCAGAAATGGTATGCATATATAATCCTTTTGTTCTGAGTTACATGGTAATAATTCCACTTTTTCTGTTTCAAAGCTTAAAACTGGACAAAGCATCTTTCTATAGGATTGTGAGATAATGGGAATAACTATGAATGATACAGGCATTTATGGGACTCATTGGGACTACTGCTCTTTTACATAGAGTAGTATTATTTTCCTAAAGTACAAATGGTTGAGAAGTCTAAAAAACTGAATATATACTACTCACTGAAAAAACTACTCTATAATCACAATTAACTTTCAAAAAGCAGAGACTATGGTAATAATCTCTTCAGCATCTCATCCTCTTGATACCACAACAAAAGCTGCAAGCTGGGCTATAGAAATCGGTGATCAGACTTTCTAAGATTTAATGAAGTCGACACTGAAAAAGTTGAGGGTTGGTACCTGGCAATGAATTAATTGTCAGACTTAGCAGTGGTACCAAAGCTTAATAAATGGTGGTTTAGGATTTTTCTTCTTTTCAAACCTTTAAACTTTGATTCATTCTTTGATTTATATTTCCTCTTTTTAGCTTACTCATATTCAGATGGAAACTGCAAAGAAGTTAATAATCAAATTATCAACTTTAAAGCAGATGTAATCCCAAATAAATAAATGAGCCTTGTAAATTGTGAACTTGTTATCACTCTTGATTGCAAATCTGATAATAACCACTGAAGATGAAGCAAATTATCTTCGTACCAAGGCTATTTAGGCACTCATGAATTTCTATCCAAAAGAAAGGCTCAAAGCCAAAATGAATTATTTCTTCAAATATCTGAAAGAACTGTATATTGCTGTGAAAATATTTGGTAGTATGCACATCTATCAACTACTTGGCCTTCACTAATGTAAACAAGACATGCTAAATATAATAGTATTTTACTATCATACCTGGACTAATTGTAGCCACAAGCATCATAGTCTGTCAGAAACATCAAGAGGCCAATGCCCTTATTCTCTTAGTTTGGAGCTTTCTCACTCTCTTTTAAAAGAAAGAAATTAAAGTATAAAATGGAAGGGGAGAAATAATAACATTCAGACAAGTTTGGTAGAAATTAAAAACTAAAGTCAGTTCTTTGCAGGAAGGCCACAGAAAATGACGTATCATTTCTGGTAGTCAAAAAGAAACTGAGGGGAGAATAGAAACCCTGTCTGTCAGCATATATACCAATGATCGTTAACCTTTTTGACACCAAGTGCTGAAACTGCACTGCACATGTGTATCAGTATGCGTATGCGCCACAGTGCCAGAACCCAAAAGAGAGCAGCTGGCTGGTGTGCATATGCGTGACAGAACCCAAAAGAAAGCAGCTGGCTGTGCACACATGTCTGCTGGGCCAGCTGTCCAGTGTGCATATGCATACTGGAACCCAGAAGAGCAGCTGGCGACGGTAGGTGTGCCCACAGAGAGGGCTCTGCATGCCACCTCTGGCACGCATGCCATAGGTTCGCCATCACAGATATATACTGTGGAAGAAAAACTGACAGAACCTGGGAACAGAGTGAAGAGAAGAATCAGCCTAGAATCTCTACATAGTCAAAAGCAAGCTTAGTCCAACCCTCTTTCAGTGCCATTGATCCTTATCTAACTTTAACCAGGTGTTGGCAGTGCATAGATCCCATGAATAAGCTTTATGAAAGAAATAACTGAACCTTCATGTGTGAACCTGGTCTTTTCTGCCTGACAGTCGGGTGTCCATAGCTATGAAAGATTCCTAATATAGATAATGGGTGCCTATGCTCATACAATTAGTTCACTGCAGAAGTGAAATTAAAATCAATTATTTCTAGCTCATTTCTAAATACCAAAATATATGCAGAAGAGTGATAATAAAATCACTGTTTACAGATTAACTGATGACAGCCTAATTTTTCAAAGGGCACATGCAGATAAAGAACAAAAATGTTAAATTAGTTTTATAATTGTCATAGTTGATAATTTAGTATCTGCACAGGTTCAGATAAGGACACCAATAAATGTATTTTGTAAAATTACTGACAAGCTTTAATGATGAACTGGATAAGTGAAAGGTACTACAGCAGAACAAGTCCTTAAATTCCACACTTTTGTGGAATTCCAGTAGAATTAAGGCACATGCAATCATTTGAGAAGGATCATTTGTTATTCATAAAATAAGTTTGCTTCTTACAATATCCCATTTTACAAATTTAGAACTTGAAAAGATGAAAGCCACTATGCTTACAATAAATAAAGATTTAGTTGGACCATCATGTTGAGATATGTTTCTAATCATCTTCATTAACAATGGGTCCTTGAATTTCAGAGCTCTCTTCATCAGCATCTTCAATCCATTTCCTGAAAATGTAAGAATATAAATGAAAAATGGATGAATCAATTAATTATGCTTCCTGTCAGGCGGAGCTCCATTCAAAATCCAGGAAAGAAATACTTAGACTCTTTAGTTTAGAGAAAAGATATCTTTTACTGAAAGTGAAGTGGTAGCAACCAAAGAATTCTGAATCTGAGAATTTAGGCGCGCAATTCACATATAGAAAATGATGGAAAAGTTCCCACCCCCAATAGTTCAACTGACACTTCCAATTAGAAGTTGTGGATATGATCATGTGGCATCTTCAGGTGATGATGAGGCCTCTGTCCGTTGACCTTGGCATAGTTTGATAACGGGTTGCAGTTGCGCAGAGAGAGAAGAAAGCTAAGCGAGAAATAGAAACCTAACTCTATTTTATGCTCCCCCCTTCCATTTATACATCAGACGAATGTAACTCCTCCAGCTCACTTCCCCAGCTATTCCTACCTCCCTTTTCCACCCCCCCGTTACTTATGGCAGTCGAAAAGATGCAAAGCAATAGCAGAAGATCTTGAAGACTGACACTTCCAATTTCACAACTGCCACCATAAAACTGATTTTTTAAAAACAAAGGAAACAAAAATGATATTAAGGTAGGCTGACATCTTTTCATGAAATTTGTTTGAAAGTATTATTGAAGCAAAAAAGTACATTAAGTCCCATTAATTCATATGATTTCTTATATCCCCTAAAACACCAAAATTAGCAGATACTCTTTTTAATAAACTTTATTAATTTTGCAATTAAAACAGTGGGGTGTGTTCTGTTCAGGTGGGGCCTTGGTTGTGCTCAGGTTAGTCTTAGTGAGCACAACCAAGCCCCCACCTAAACAGAACACACCCCCAGCCAATCAAAACACAGCCAACCCCCCAACCAATCAGAACACAGCCAAACCCCCACCCAATCAAGTCACACCCCCACTAGCAGTTAAAAGGAAGAAGCAGCTGCAAGCTCACATTACTCCGAGAAGCACAAAGCCAAAGACACAAGCCTGAAGATGACGAATGAGATTTCGTCGAAATGTCGCCTAGATACTTCCAATTTTACGCGGGAGAAAACCCAAATAACCAAAGATCCATACAGATATGTATATATATATATGTATATGTATGTGTGTGTGCGTGTGTGTGTGTGTGTATATATATATATATATATAAATAAATTTGTTTTTTTTTAATTTTCGCAGGTACTTTCTTGTGTGCTGTTCAGCTTCCTTCGGGTATTATCCCACGTCATTGTAGTGCTTTTAAAGTTGTAGCAACGTTTCAGCAGAATCTCATCTGCCATCATCAGGCTTCTGTATTGTGTGTATATATATATATGTGTATATATATATATGTGTGTGTGTGTGTGTGTGTGTGTGTGTGTGTGTGTGTGTGTGCTGTTTAGCTTCCTTCGGGTATTATCCCACGTCATTGTAGTGCAAACTCTATTCAGAAGCCTGATGATGGCAGATGAGATTCTGCTGAAACGTTGCTACAACTTTAACAGAACTACAATGACGTGGGATAATACCCGAAGGAAGCTGAACAGCACACATGTATATATATATATATATAAACACTTTAGTGTTTTGCAGTATGCTGTCAGCCATATTTCTAAGTATTTAACTTTCTTTATCACTTGAAATCCCATGACCTTTTCTAATTCTAACTTCTGTTTTCCTGTTAGATTTTTAGTCATTAATTTCATTTTCTTTCTGTTAATTTTTAATCCCACGACAGAGACCCCCCCCCCAACAGCTGCATTCCCCGTGCCGGAGGACGTGGAGGATCCCCTGTCTCACATGGAGCAAGAAGAAGCAGCCACCAGAGACCAACCCACCCCCACCCCCAGCTCCACCTCCACAGAAAGCAGGCAGAGAGGCAGACCAGAGGGCCAGAGCCACACTGTCCTCTTGGAGATCAGGGACACAATCAAAGACAGCACAGATCTTCTCTCCCAGCTGGTCCACTTTGACATACCATCCTCCAACCGCAAGGCCTTCATCACGTATGTGAGCCAGACCCTCATGGACATGTCCGAGGCCCAGTACCAGGCGATGAAGGAGAGGATCACAGCTCTTCTGCACCACCCTCCAGGCCCAGCTGAACCTGCTGCTACCCACTCCAGGTCTGCTCCTCCACCCCAGCCGATGTCACAGCCCTTCCACGGATTTCAGCAGCCCCTCGCCTACCAAGCCTACCACTACTAGGACTTCCCACGGCAGAGGCAGCCCTTCCCAGTCCACACCCAGGTTCCTCGGACGCCACAGACGCCTCAGCTGACCCAGCTGCAGACCAGAGAGCCCCACTACACTCCTCCTTCCTCCACCCCACAGCCAAGTCCTTCCTCAGAACATCTGTCATCAGTCTTGGGCCTCACATCCCAGGTCCTTGAGGAAATGCCTCTCAACCTCACGGGACTGAGTCAGCTTTCTGAGAGCTTCCTGCACACACCATCTCTTGTTGTACTCTCAGGGCCAGGCACCCCAATGGCGCCTCAGACCAGCACTCCGGCAACAGCCACCTCCACAGTCCCTGGCCCCTTTACATCTAAGACCATGGGCACGCCTCAGAGTGACTGAAAAGAGTGCCAGAGACTGAGATGTTACCTGTTCACCTTATCTTTGCTTAAAGACACTTTACTTGGGTCATTTTGCTTTTTAATAAAGTCATACAGTTTGTTATTAATAAAGGTTATCTTTGCTTCACACACTTGGTTCATTTTTTTTACTTAATAAAGTGTTGGGGAAAACTTTGAAAAAAGGGTTAAGCCTTTGCATGCTTGTGGGATTGGTAAGGATAGCTGTGGGATGGGTAATGATAGCTGTGGGATGGGTAAGGATAGCTGTGGGATAAGGATAGTTGTGGGATAGATAAACCTCCAGTGCAAGCATAGTGGGACTGTATGGTCCACCCTCCCAGCTGCCACACATATGGACCTTTATTATCAATAACAATTTAATCATTGATCCACACATTTCAACATAAACAAAACTCTTTATTAATGCCCTATTCATTGTAAGGCCACTCAACATACATGGCACAATCTCATCAGTGTGATGACACCGGCTGAAGGAAGCATCCATTAAGCATCTACCATCCTGTCTTGCCACTCCACTGCTCCAGCTGGGGAGTTCCACCAGTGTTTCAGGAGGCTGCTTCTTCCCTTCACGTGAGGCTCTGTTGGGCCCTTGCACATCCTCAGTGTCTATCAGGTTTCGCCCTTGCCTCCATTCCCCAGGCTCCATGTCCCCATTGCCTTGTTGACAGTCCACAAGCCTGTTCTGCAAGACTGGGTAGCGGGTGCGCATGAGATTGTGAAGGATGCAGCAAGCTTCCACGATGTTCTTCACCGTCTGTGGGCGATGCTGCATGGTGGTGAGAAGTACCTGGAACCTGTTGGCCGGGGTGCCAAAGGCGTTCTCCACCACCCACCTTGCCCTGGACAGCCTGTAGTTGAAGATCCTCTCTTCACGGGTGAGGTATCTTGAACTGTAGGGCTTCATGAAGTAGATTCTGAGGGAGAAGGCGTCATCACCCACGATGAAGTAGGGCACATCTTGTGTGTCGTTGGGTAGGGGGTCTGGATCTGGGAAACCCATGATGAGATTGCCTTCTAGCCCACCCTTGAGGTCACTGGCGTTGTATATCTGGGTATCTGAAGCTGACCCCTTGCCTGAAGCATCTATGTACATCAACCATGGCAAAGAGGATGATGCTGAAGAAGCCCTTGTGGTTGAAATAATTGGACCCTGAGTTGGGTGGAGCTTTGCAGGCCACATGCTTCCCATCTATGGCTCCAACGGTGTGGGGAAAGTTCCACCTCTGATACCACTGCTCTGCAACTTTCTTCCAGCCTTCTTCAGTGGTGGTGCACTGGAGGAGCTCCTCCACGTATTCTTCGATGATGGCCTGCACCACTTCTCTGACCACAATGCTGATGGTGTTGTGTGGCACCCTCCAGGCATACTGCATGTTTCTGTACGTGGTCCCAGAGGCCAGGTGGTGCAGAGTCAGTGCCACCTTCAGTCCAGGGTTGGTGTTGGTGTTTGCCTTGGTCAACCTGGGTCTCAGACGTTCCACAACTTTGTCAAACATGGCTGGTGGCATTCTCATGAAGTGTTCGAATGCACGAGTGTCTCCATTCCTCAGCTCCACCATCAGCTTGTCATACAGTCCAAACTCCACTCTTCTCCCGATCCATCATCGGACCCAGACAGTTCTTGGACGTCTCCTTCTCTTTGCGTAGAAAAGGTGAAATAGTCTGAAGAGGGATTGGTTCTTGGTTGTTGTATGATGGCGGCTACCAAAAGGAGTGTGAGATGATCCATGGTGGACATCAATGATGTGGAAGAGCAAGAGCAAGGCTGAAGAGGTCTGCACACCAGGGCTGCTGGACTGAAAGTGAGATCCAGGTGATTTCCTCCCCCTTTTTATAGGAAATGTCGGTTTTCTGCTAGGTGTCCTTCCACATACTCTAGACATCCTCCAGACATCCTAAATATCCAAGATACATCCCATATACAAACGTTTTGTCCGTTTTAATGCTTTATATACGAGATGCATACGCTTACATCCTTTCTATGTCCGTGCTACTAACGCTGTGTGGACGTTCCGCGTACCTTTTGCTTTTTCCCTCTTTCCGCTGGAGCGGATGTGAGTTGCGCGGATGTCTAGAGGATGCCGAGAGGATACATCGGACGTGTAACGGATGACAGCATACGTAGAATGTTTGTTGGCCGTATGTGTTGCGGATGTAGATCGTACGTGGCGGAAAGTTCATCCGCTCAAAAAGTTTTGTGCAGCTCAAAACTTTTTGAGCGGATGAAATAGCAGTAGACGGATGTTTCACGGATACAGCATATGAAAGACATACGCAGTGAGTACACAACGGATGCATCACGTTTTCCAACAGATGGCAAGCTTTTTTGTCTGTTTTACATCCTCTTTGCATCCGTTGGTTCAGTGTGACAGGGGCTTTACATCCTTCCTTAACCTTTAATCCTTTTATATCTGGATTCTGTCTAATATATGTTAATAATGTTTCCAAAGATAATATGAAGAGCAGGGGTGAGAGTAGGCAACCCTGTCTGACTCCTTTCTCTATTTTTATTGGGTGGGTATATTCCTCATTTTAGGAGGAATATCGTATGTAATGTTTATCGTAATGTTCGTCTGTTGTTTATCATAGATAGTATAATAATATTTTCAAATTTGGTGCCTAATTTCATGTTATAAATTCTTTGGATTAAAAATTGCCAATTCAAGTTGTCAAAGACCTTCTGTGCATCTAAAAACATAATGGCTATTTGTTTTTCGGGGTGGGCTTCATAAAATTCCAGAACATCTAGTACTATTCTTAAATTATTCGTGATTTGTCTGTTTGGGAGCAATCCATTTTGGTCTTGATGTATAAGGTCATTCAAAATTCTTTTTAATCTGTTTGCAATAATAGAAGTGAATATTTCATAATCCGTATTTAACAAGGAAATTGGCCTGTAGTTTTGTATATATTGGGAGTCCAAAGCTTCCTTCGGGATCAGCAAAATCAATTCCTCCCTCCATGAGTCCGGCATTCTGGCTGCCAATAAGACATCGTTAAAAACTTCTACCATAAGGGGTCCTATTAGTTTTGCCTTTTGCCTTGTATGGGATCCCTTGAGATCCCATCTGGTCCCGGAGATTTACTATTTTTCTGGTTCTCTATTGCTGTTTTCAATTCAGACCAAGTAATATCTTTGTTTAATAATTCTTTCATCTCTTCCCCAATTACTTTATCCTTCATTTTATCTAAATAGTTTCTTATCCTATCCTCATTGACCTCCTCCTTTTTATATAAGTCTTCAAAATACTTTTGGGTAATTTATTTTTTCTGTTTTATCCCCTGTTGTGTATCTCCATGTCCATCTATTAATTGGTAAAACAATCTTTTTTCTTTCCCTTTTTTAAGTCTATAGGGCAACCATCTCCCTGGCTTATTAGCATGCTCAAAATAAATTTGTCTAGTTGTATTCAGATTTATAATCATTCTCTCTTGTTCAATTCAATTCAATTTGTGTTTAATTATTGTCATCTGGTTTTGCAATCTTGAATCCTTTGGAGTACTATGTAGTTGAATTTCTAATTCTTTAATTTTTTGTTGTAATTTATTTTGCTGGACATATTTTTCTTTATTTCTCTTGGCATTAAAAGAGATTGTTATACCACTTATAACTGCCTTGACTGTGTCCCAAATATTTTGTTTTGTAGTTGCTCCATTGTTATTTTCCTTTAAGAAATACTTTAATTCCTCCTTAAGTTTGTTCATATATTCTTTTTATCTAATTAAATGTGTATTTAATGTCCACCTTTTCCTGGGTTTTTTTCCACCTTTCCAGATTATCTGAATTGGATTGTGGTCTGCCCATTCATTGGGTAAGATTTCAATCCCTTTTATTTCATTTGCTATTTCCCCATTCATCCATGCCATGTCAATTTGTGTCCATATTTGGTGGGGGTTTGAATAGAATGCAAATTGTTTTTTCTCAGGGTTTAACCATCTCCATTTATCAATCAAATTTAACTCCCTCATCATTTCCATACATATTTTTGGAAGCTCTCTCTTTTTTTCCTGTTTCTCCCCCCAATACTGTGGTCTTTTTGGTAATCAGCAATAACATTAAAGTCCCCTATGATACAAATATTTCTTTTTTCCAATCCTACTATTTTTTCATATAAATACTTAAAAACTCTTTTTGCTCTCCATTTGGGGCATAAATTACCACTAAAAGGATTGGAATAGCATTGATTCACATCTGCAAAATCAGAATTCTTCCATCAGGATCTGACCATATTAACTCTGCTTTCATGTCCTCTTTCACATACACTGCAATCCCTTTCTTTTTCCCAACATCTGCCAGTGCAGGAAATAGCTTTCCTAATTTCAGGCATTTTAAATATGTTTCATCTGATTTCTTCATATGGGTTTCTTGTACGCATACTACGTCTGCATTTTGCTTGATTAATTTGGCTATTGTCCCTTTCCCTTTTATCATAGAGTTAAAATCATTTATGTTAATTGACAATATTTTCCCTTCTTCTTCCATTATTTTTGTTTTGCTCTTTGTCTTGTGACTGATCCAGTTTTTCTTTGTGCCTGAAGGTGTATCTTATCTTCTTCTCTCTCCTGATGTGGTTGATTATTTCCTTGGTTTCCTAAAGCTCCATATCTGTTCTTATGTTGGTCTTGATCTTCTTGGGAGTTCGTTTCTAATTTATCCTTAATGCTCTGCTCTTCTGGGCCTACCAACCTTTCATAAAATTCCCGGGCCTTTTCCATAGAATCTATTTTAATTTTCCTTTCCCCCCACGAAACTAACATCCTCTCTGGGATTAACCATTTAAATGCAATTCATTTTTAATTTAAGTGAGCTGCTAAAAATTTATAATCTCGTCTTTGATCTCTTACTCTTCTTGGTATTTGTTTGAGAACCAAAATTTCTTTACCCTTAAAGGTAATTGATTCTTCTTTTGATATCTTGTATATAGTGTCCCGGAAGTTCCTTCTCACGAATTGTATATGGACTTCTCTTGGTCATTTGTGGCATCTCTCATAATTTGTGCTAACTCTGTAAACTCCATCAAACTCTCTCAAGATGTCATCTTTGCCCTTTTCCAATAGTTCTGCCAATATTTCTGCCATTACCTGTTCCAAATCTTCTTCTCTTGATTCTGCTATATTCTGGAATCTCAAGTATGTAGCAGCCTTGTCCATCTCTAGGTAGATCAAGGAGTACGCCATTTCCTTGCTCACATTCTTCTGTTGTTCATCTACCCTTTCCAATTTCCTTTCAGTTCATTTTGTTCTTTTCTCTACCTCTTTTATTGTTGCTTCATTTTTCTCCAAGGCCTGCTGCATTATTCCAACTTTCACTTCTACTCTGAAAATATCTGCTTTCATTTCTGCTTTTAGTTTCTCCATCTCTTCTTTTAATCCATTTATATCTGCTCTCATCTCATTATGATTTTTCATCATTGTTTCTTGCAACTTCGACATCGATTCTTGTAAAGTAAGTAGGATCGATTGGATATTAACATTCAAGGTGGTGGTTTGTTTCTCCAATGGTATTGTTTCTTCAACTGTCTTTTGTGTCCAATTGTCTTTTGGGCAAAGCTGTTGCTGACATAGTTGTTAGCATCGAGGTGGCTTTTCTTCCAGTTTTCAGAGTTGTAGTTGTTGTAGATGTCATTTCTTTTAAAATTTGTTTTTGTTGTTGTAATATGTTGGCTATGTTGTCTCAAATTAACATTCAATGGTAAGTCGATAGTGTATATTAAAATTAATCAATAATTCAATTAATTAATCTATCCCTCTCTTAGGTATCTAAACTCAATATATATTTAGCAGTGATGTCTCTTATAAGCAGAGATATTAACCTAATATTAATATAAGTCTTACTGCCTAAATCCAAATATATATAAATGCTATGAAAGTAGCACTTTTGTAAACACTCTTTACACTCTAATAACACTCTTGTAAAGTGTTTCCTCTAAGTAAATATCTTATCAAACCCTTTTTTTTAATATTCTTGATTATACACAACCATGTAGCAGCCAAATAGTGAATCAATTAAATGTTCAAGGTAATCCATCCAGTAAATACAACTATTAATATCTAAACATTAATTGTAATCAGTGATTAAATGATATTTAAAGTTATTATTTCCTTTATCTTTTCTATGTATATAACTGGTAAGAATATAACTGTCAATATTACTAATAAATCAATTAAATCAAACATCACAATTGCAGTAAACAATTTTTCTCTGCCTCATATATATATATATACTTAAGTAATACTATGTGGAAACCAAAAAAATTTGAGAGAGCATAAACTAATCAGAACACCAGAGAGAGATAGAAAAAGTAGAAAGAGAGAGGGAAAAAAAGTCTTAAAGTAGCTATTTCACTTTCTGTCATGGAGTTACATGCTTGCAATCTGAATACCCGGAAACGGAAAACTGCTGAGTAATAACAATGTCCTCTCAAAATCTCAGCTCACTCAGTTATATCCAGTTCTTTTTTCGTCTTTTCTTGGGGATCTTAAGTTCAGTTTTCCTATATTTCTGTATTACTTCAGTTGAGGCAGACTATTCAATTGGATCAATCCACCCTCAGATCAGTGGTCAAAGACTTTTTCAGAGCTTCCAAAAACTTTCTAGGTATCTCCTTTTGCACCGTGTTATCTCCATTTATTTCACTTACTCCGATCTTCTTCTCGTCTCAAATTTAATGCAGTTTTTCAAAAAGAAAGTGCCAACCTTGAATGCCATCTCAGATACTACATCACGTACTAATTATACACCTTTTCCTGCAAAACCTCCAGTTGGCATCCTCTCAGATGGTAGCCTGACTGTTCCTCCTACAACCAGTCAAATTAACCCCCCGCAAGTAACATCTTACCAGGAAGTTTCCCTTGATTTGATCAGCTGGGAAGAAATGGCCCCAAAGCAAACGACACCAGCCCAGGGCACCCAAGGTTCCTTAGTAAATAAGCCCCAGGTCAGTGCCTCTGGGATTCCATCTATTTATGAGACTAACTTATATCAAGACAATTTCTGGAACCAGGAGGAGACACAGCTCTTCGACTCCTTTTGTGCACTTCTACAAACAAAAAGGGCCCAAATCATAAAGTGTCTGGATGCAGTTAAATCCAAGCTCTGGAGTCTTTCACTACCTGATAAGGATTCCCTTGGACTCCAGGGAATCTTTACTGATTTACCAATGGAAGCTCCCTTGGCGCTTTCTCCAGAATGTCTAATTCGTAAATTTGAAGATCCAGGGCTACTTCAAACTCCGTCTGTTGATGCTGCTAAATACTTGCCAGCTAAGCAACCAATTAATGCCACAAGTACGAATTGGAGTGTGTTTAGAGCCTAACAGCCCCATGAACAAGGTTCGCCTCCCCTCCCTCCTTCCCTGCCTTTGCTTCCTAAGAGGATGCGGCCACTTAACAATGGATGTATCTTTTCAGATCCGAAGGGTGCTCTGGAAAAAATTAATCACGCAGAATGACTATTAACTCTGGCAAAAAAAAAACCCTGCACACTGAAGTGCCTTTCGTGGAACATAGCAGGTTGGGGGAGAAGGTGTGGTACCACAGAATTCGCCAACTATATTCATTCATTTGATGTGGTCCTGCTTCAGGAGACCTGGGCATGCAATAAAATATCCCTTACAGGGTTTACGGTCATTTCCTTGTCTGCCACCAGACAATCTATGACAGAAAGGCCTAAGGGTGATCTAGCTTGCTTGGTCTCTACTTCTTTGAAAGTGGAGACAGTGAAGCTGCTCCGCTGCGGCTCTTTAGCTATGGCGTTCCTAATTAAGAGAGGACGCAGCAAACTGTTAGTGTTCAACATTTATCTTCCCCCGACAATGAGGCAAACTGATACTAAGGCTCAATGGGGCGTGCTGGATACTAAGGCTCAATGGGGCGTGCTACATTACTTGTATGGAAACTAAAGTCCCAGCGCTGTACATCCTTATGGGGGCAACTTTAACGCCCAATTGGGAGTCCAAGTTCCCCCATTAATTGAGGCACTCTACTCCCAAGAAACCCTCCAGGACATAGGACACCTGATTTCAGCCAGACATTCTAAGGATGAATTAACAATAAAAGATATTGATTTATAGTAAGAGTAAGATGCAATGGTAAAGGAATAAGTAAATACATATACTGAAAAATGTGAGGAAATGCAAAAGATGTCTTGATGTGGATAACAATGTATAAAGTTTTGTTTTGTTTTTTAAAATTTGAAAACTTAATAAAATTTATTTTTTTAAAAAATAACAAATTTTGCTGGCATTCAATTAGCCCTTTTAGCAGCCCAACACAATAAAATAATTCTTAATGGCAGTACCCTAGGTGATCTAGCTGGTGAGTTTACTTTTAGTTCCTCATGTGGGAGTAGTGTTATTGATTTTGTGCTGGTATCCCAGCTTCTTAGAAAGGCAGTCCATGCTTTTTATGTGGACTGCCTTACGGAGAGCAACCACTACCCCCCTGGTTATAATCATTGGGCTTTCCTCAAATATACATCCCCCTAGGGGTCCCCAGATATTAGATCCCTATGTGACCTCGTATACAAGGAGGATCAAATGGTCTTCTAATACTGAAAGAAAGTTTCACTCCTTTTTATCATCTCCAGAATGTCTCAGCTTATACAATCAGGCCCTAACAAGCAGTGGCCCAGGGACAATCTCGGCCTTTGGATCACTAATTAATGTGTTCAAAAGGAGCTAGGAGCTGTCCGTAGGTCGAGTGGTCCAAATCATTCAAGAAATAATTCTTGGTTTGACAAAGAGTGTCTGATGCTCAGGAACCAGATTAATTGGGTTTACCTGCTCTATCGTAATTGAGGGGATAAATGCCCACCAGAGGACGATTATCGCTTGAAGTAGGAGTATAAAGGACTAATTGCTAAGAAAAAGAAAGCTAAAGAGAGAGAGAAGTGGGATTTATTTGTCCTCTCCATCCAGCAGAAGAACACTTGATTATTTTGGCAAATTGTTGCCAGCTCTTTGCTGGGTCATCAAGAACTCCCTCTCTGCTATATTTCCAACAGAGATTGGGAAAACCATTTCTTGGCAATTTTCCAGGCATCAACAAGTTCGACCGTACTTGGGCCACAGCTGCAGTTCCTGACTGGCAACCCGTGACTCATGCTGAGATGACTAAGCTTATCTCTGAACTCAAGCCAGGCAAAGCCCCTAGCCCTGATGCTATACCCCCTCATCTGCTAAAATCCAATCCCGAGTGTGGATTCCTCTCTTCACGCACCTCTGACTCTTCACGCACCTCTGGCAGGATCCTTACCTCCTGGAGCTTAGCAATTATTGTTCCAATTTTTAAATGAGGAAATAGGAACAATCCAGCCAACTATCGCCCCATAAGTCTGCTCTTCATCATTGGAAAATTGTACGCTAAATATCTCCACTGCAGACACCTCACTCGGGTTGAGGAGTCCAATATTATTGGTGCTGAACAGATAGGGTTTAAAGTGGGCTGTACAACACTGGACCGCTGCCTTGTCTTAGCACACCTGGTTGATAAATATACTATCCTACCAGGTGGCAAACTTTTTACTGCTTTTATCGACCTAAAGTCAGCATTTGACTCAGTCCCTCGAGGACTGTTGTGGTCAAAACTGCTCAAATGTTCTATCGATAGACGTCTCTGTTCCTAATTAGATCCTTGTACAACCAGACCTCTAGTCAGGTCAGGTGTGGTTTGCAGGGAGAACTTTCTAATCCTATCCCAATTAAGAACGGAGTAAGGCAGGGTTGTGTTCTAGCTCCTCTTTTGTTTAATTTATTCTTATCTGACTTGACCTTTCACATAGGACGTATTGAGTCTCACGCCCCAAAGCTGTCAACTACGAAGATTCCACTTCTTCTTTATGCTGATGATGTGGCCCTCTTTTCATTGCCAAGGCCAGGTCTGAAAAGATTACTTTCTGCATTTGGGTCTTACTGTGCTGAGAACCATTTGTCCATTAATTATGACAAATCCAAAGCATTGGTGTTCTCTAGAGCCCGGAAATTGTATAACTGGGCTATCAATGGTAATGCTGTTAAGCAGGTTTTCCATTTTAAGTATTTAGGTATTCAATTTCAGAACACTGATGCTTGGACTAGACCTCGAACCCAGGGGCTGAATTCGGCCTCCTGCAGTCACCAGCAGATTTTAAGATTTTTTTATACCCAAGGAGGCCAGTTTATTCCTTCTGCTCTGCGTATTTACAAAGTCGAAACTTTGGCTCAAACTCTTTATGGAATTCCCATATGGATATGGGGCTTCAAGATTGTATTGAAAGAACCCAGATTGTCTTTTTTAGAAAATTTCTGGGTCTTCCTCCTTGTGTTGGTTTTGTTACGATGTACCTGGAACTGGGCACTTAATCAGTCAAATGTATGGTGTGGATTAACACCTTTAAATGGTGGTTTTGGGTGCTCTTTCTGGCAATTCCTGGTAGCTACCTATCCCTGGAATTTGCTGACTCTCATATTTCTTGTTGGGAGAGAGAGCTGATGAAATTACACCTGCTAGGTTTTACAGGGGATGCCCTGGGAGATTATGGCCTTAAGGACGCCCAATTTATGGTAGTCCAACAGCTTGTGGACATTGACTACAAGCCAGAGCTAACAAAACTTGCTCCCCTCTGATCTTCAGCCAATTTAATAATTACAGACTGAGGATGGCTTCCTATTTTTATACTCTAATTATTCCCAAGTATAGAAGAGCTTTCTCCCTAGCTCGCTTTAATGTCTTGCCCTCAGCACTACTGGATGGGCGATTTAAGAGGCTCCCAATTAACGAGCGGCTATGTCCCTGTGACAGAGCTGAGGTTGAAACTGTGGAGTATGTCCTTTTATATTGCCCCATGTATAACACAAGTTACTGTCTCTCCTTGAAACAGACCCTTCTAGATCCAATGTTCGTAATTTGTTCTTATATTGTCGAGGGGATGGCTCCTCATATATCACTTCTCAGGTTTCCAAATTTTTTTTAAGAGCTGTAACCATCAGAGGAGAACGCTATAATTCCCCTTAGTCAAGTTTTTGGTGACCAATTGTTCATGATTAATTTTCCCATGTTCTTCTTTTGTTGTATTTGTGTGTTGGTCTGTGACCGCAAATAAATTATTTTTATTATTTCACTTATTATTTCACTTTCAGTCACTGGAGTTACACGCTTGCAATCTGAATACCCGGAAATGGAAAACTGCTGAGTAATAGCAATGTCCTCTCAAAATCTCAGCTCACTCAGTTATATCCAGTTCTCTTTTCATCTTTTCTTGGGGATCTTAAGTTCAGTTTTCCTTTATTTCTATATTACTTCAGTTGAGGCAGACTATTCAATTGGACCGATACACCCTCAGATCAGCGGTCAAAGGCTTTTTCAGAGCTTCCAAAAACTTTCTAGGAATCTCCTTTTGCACTGCATTATCTCCGTTTATTTCACTTCCTCCGATCTTCTTCTCGTCTCAAATCTAATGCAGTTTTTTGAAAAGAAAGTGATCCTAGTCCCCCAGATCTTTCAGCGACTAGAATTTCTTCCGTTAATAACAATGTAGCAAGCCTCACCAACCTCCCAGTCTTCTTTGCTTCATTTGTTACTGTCCTTATTTTCTATCTGTCCAGCCCTTTCACTTTCATCCGCCTCACCTCCGTTCCTTAGCCACTTCCTTTTAGGGCTCTGATCAGCTTCTTTCAGCAACTTTCTGTGGATCCACAGCACTTGGAAAAACTTCCTCACCCATACCTTTCGCCGTTGATCACCACAATCTGTCTCTCACTCGCTTCCTTTCATTGGTGGCAGATCGGACTTCAGGACCATTAACAAAACGGCAGTCTCTTGCTTGTTGGGCTCTGGAGGTTTTTTCTTTGCTGCAATGGGTGTTGCCTTCCCCTCACTGCAGCTCAAGTTTCCCCACACTGGCACATTTCTCTCTGGGATTCGTGCACCCCAAGAGATTGCACCAACAGCAAGAAGAGGCAAGAAGAACTGCAAGCAGACCTCTATACCTCTGTTCGTCCCTGCCTCACCGCCCAAAAAAATAGCAGATACTCTTAGATATAACTACAGCCTACCAGATTTTCTGAGTTCAGCTCAATTACTCTTATCCTGTAGTCTTACAACTTAGGTTACACTCTCATTGTATTACTGCAATACAAAAACATTTTAGGATAATAATAATAAAAATAAAACATTTCAATAGAACATTCCTTTACATTAATTTTTTAAAATTGCTTTCTACAAAGAGTGTTTCTTAGACTTTTTTTAAAAAAAGAACAAACAATCCATTATTTGACAGTTTAAAAAATTATAAATAAATCCAAATGTAAATTAGCAGCTCTGATAAGACATCTATTAAAATTATTCCAATGGAGGCAGAGCTGAATGATGCGCACACACTGATGAACAAGACATATTGAGGACTCTGGATGACTATCCCCATTGGCTTCATATAGATACAGAGCAACAGAACATAAAAAATAAAACCTATGGGATCCCACAACTCAAAGGTACTAGAATGGAATAAAATAGCAATTAGTCACTGTCAATCTCTGGACAGCCATTTCTTACAAATAGAATTGAACTACACGGTGCCTACAATTCACAGACTAATGAGCCATTCCAACAGTAGTCTGTAATCAATAATGTCTATTCTAAGATCCACAAGAATAAACATGATAATATTTTCCTGGCCTTTCTCCCACTAAAGATCATCAATCAGCACAACCAAGTTTTTTTTTCTATGCCACATCAAGATCTTAAGCCAAAATGAAATAGATCCAGGTAATCTATTTTCAAGCCCTTTTCAATGCTCTCATGTCTAAGGTTTAGCTAAAATTTTCTTTAGGTGAAATACCATTCCCAAAGAACAATATTAACAGATTTTCAAATGTATCAGATTATTTGAATACAAAACTAGAAGAAATGCTGATAATTATTTCTCAGAGTACTAGGATTCTGAATACAAAGTTTTGAATATATAAACACATAATACTATAAGATATGAACTAAATAATTCAATGGTAATTTAACTTGATGTATAAGCCAAACTGAAACCAATTTTGTGTAGTGGTTAAGGCATCAGGCTAGAGATCAGGACTCTAATCTTATATAATTAAATAATTTAATTATAATTAAATAATAATTAATTAGAGTAATCAGGACTCTAATCAGAGTCCTAATTAGGAGACCATGGGAAACCAATTTCAAAAAACCTTGCTAAGAAAACTGCAGAGACTAGTCCAGGTAGTGTCTAGAAATCAAAAATAAACAGAAAGCAGAAACAATTCTTTTTAAAAAATATTATATTTAAATACTAATACTTCACTCCATTTCTTCCCTTCCTATAAATTACTCAGCTTAAGTACAATAATTTTGGAAGCCAGGTAAAATAATGGATAATTACATGTAATTCCAAAGCACAAAAGGATTCTATTATTCGAGAAATTTGGAACTTGGCTCAGACAATATTTTACTCAATGAAATCTCTTTAAAGCCAGCTGTTGTTTGTTATTTTGCTCATAGTCAGCAACCTTGAATATACTCCACAATACTCACCTTCACAAATTAGTTGTACATTCCTCTTGTTAGCAGCTAAATTAATGCAGAAGGAAATGAGTTCCAGATCAACACGTTCATCAGGACATTCCAGCAGCATCTTCATCAGCTGGCAACACACAAATTTCAATCTGTTAAATTTTCAGGACATCTATTTAAAGCAGCATTAATTGAAGTATTTTCTCCTTTAACAGAATAGGGAAATCTTTTGCTATGAAAGACTATCAATCTACAGAACAAAAACAATGGAGTTGTAGTCAGGAGGCAATTGATGGGTGGGGATGTTTTAGGAGATTTGACAATTTGTTAACATGGCTTTGTCATCTGGCCTGGGGATCTGGTAGTAGTGGCATGGAGCCTGAAGAATGGCTGTAAATTGGTGAGTTTGATTGCACTCTCCTCCAGATTATCTTTTTATGTACAGTTTTTATATTTTTTATTGTTTTCATATTTGTTAATGATTCTTATTTTTTGCTACTTTGTTTTGTGCTTTAACTTTGCATGCTATTTTGTACATCATTCAGAGACATGTATGTAACATGGGTGGGTATATAAAATTACCAAATAAATAAATAAACAAACAAAATCTGGCTGGTTGACTTTGGGTCAATCACCTTCTCTCAGCCCAACTCACCTCAATGGTGGTTGTTATGTGGAAAATAGGAAGAGGAAGGAATATTAGACATCTTTGCCACCTTGAGTTATTTATAAACATAATAAAGGTAGGATTAAAAAATGTAAAAACATATTTCTTTCTGTAATCCATCTCCTGTAAAACAATCTCTCATAAACACAAAAGTAGGAAAAAGAGCAAGTAACATATTTAACACTATCTACAAAATAAAAGATCAAATGCCACTAGTGTAACAGATGAACTTTTGTGAAATATACTTTTCTGAACATATCATGATTATTACAGCTGATATACAAGCAAATATATAAAACAGCAAAATAAATAACTTAAATTACGATAGAGAATTACTCAAAGTGCAAAAATAAGAACTGCCAAAAATTCTTTAGGTCTAGTCATTTATTATGCCTTGATGCATATAAACTAACTCACTCACTCACAGTTGTTTGGGGGGGGGGGGGGATTACAACACAATATTTTTTTTGCCATTTTAAAACTGAAGGAATAATTGATTTCATTAAATTATGATCTTTGTTAATATATTTATTATCTACAACCAGTGTCAGTATTTATACACACTCTGGAAATCAGAAGCTGAATTATTTATTCCCATAGATATGAGGTTTGTATCACAGCAGCATTGCATTCACCTCTCCTAGTATTTAAAAACCATTGGCTTTTACAATATTGCTCTTTCTTTAAGCTACAAATCTACTACTACTACTTCTACTGGCTCTTTCTGCACATTAACAGGAAATGCCAGGAGGTACTCTGGATCTTATATTTCTTAGAAAAGCATGCTAAAGTGAAAGATATATTTCTATCTCTCAAACCATTTTCCCGTAAAACTGCATTCTTGCTCTTTGTGTTCTGAAAGTAGAAACTTGATTTATAACTCAATGTTTAGAAAGCTGCTTGAATATAGACAAATTTCCCATTACTATTGGATTAATTTTCATTGGATATTTTGATGGGGAAAAGAACTATATCAAATTCAATGCACATTTTATTTCTATACAAAATTAAAGCACTGACTTTCAGTACAAAGTTTCTAAAGAGGCTTTCTGCAATTCAAAGTAATTGTATGTATGGCTTTTGGTATCATATTCAAACAACCAGCAACAGTACACAAATGAGTTTATAGAATGGTAATCCTTAAAAGTCTTGCTTAATAATTACTAATCAAGTCAAAGATTTATTTCTTTTATTCTGAAAAGCAAAGTATTGAGGCAGAAAGGCTGCAAAGTTGATTTAAAACAAAGAGGATATTTTTCATTCTCTATCAGCTTTTTTGGTAATCAAGTCTATCATATACATAATTTTCTCTATTTTTTCACAAGAGGGTAGAGAACAATAAAAAAATATTGATTATGAAAATGGGCCTCAAGAAAAGTCATATAATATAGACCTTTCCTAGAAATTGGACTTTCAGTGAAGAAATGACAAACTGAAGACAACTGCCAAAAAAATAGTTTCACCAGACAAAACTAAGACTGATCTGAAAGTGGATTTAAAAATGACAGGTTAGAAGAATGATGTGTAAAAAGATGCTACACCAGACATACAAATGAAACCAGCTTAATGAGTAAAAAGATTTACAAGTAACAAACCAAGAGAATGGCCTGGATAATATCCCTAAATTGGATTTACAAAAAAGCCTTGTCAATGCTTTGAAGAATTTTGTGAGAAGAGACTACGGATTTATTGGAAGGGTTTAATGATCAAAAATATTAAAAGTAAAAGAAAGGTGTATAAAGTTTGTTTTATTTGATCAAGATTAAAATAGCTATGTTAATGTTATCTCTAGTAATCCTGACAAGATTTTTGCTGATCAGGACTGAAATGTCATTGTTTTAAGAATTTGTTTATAGGCAAGACAAGAAATATATAAAAATCATTTGTTCCATTTTAAGAGAATGTGGTAACTTATTAAAATTATTTATACAATTTTATACATTTATTTACAAAAGTATGAGGAAACACCGTAAGTCTCTATCTGGGTCCATAAATAAGATCTTTAGCTAATAATACTCAAATACTTTAATTGCTAGGTGACTTTGTATCTGCTTTACTGCTGAAGTTGGCAGTTAATGGCAACTGCTTCAGCAAAACACAGAAAACAAAAGTTCCTATGGTACAGTAAAATTTTAAACAGGGTATGGATCCACCTGGTGGCCGGTAGCTAATATCTTGCAATGGCCAAAGAAGGCATTTATGGTCATGATCTGCTGTTGTGGTTGGATTATCGATTGAAGCCCCCCTTGTGCATGCAGAAAAAGCTGCATGTCAATCTACACCTCCCATGGATGTAAGGCTTGGTTGCTTTCCTGCACACATTATAGGCTTAATTAATGCTCTTGGTGGCACAGTGGTTAGAATGCTGGACTGCACACCACTTCTGATGCCTGCTATTTGGCAGTTCAAATCCCACCAGGCTAAAAGTTGACTCAGCCTTCCATCCTTCTGAGGTGGATAAAATGAGCACCCAGACTGTTGAGGGCAATAGTCTGACTCTGTAAAAACCGCTTAGAGAGGGCTGTAAAACACTATAAAGTGGTATATAACTCTAAGTGCTATTGCTAGGTGCTCTTGCTGTTGCTAGATATTTAAGGCTGATTTTAACCATGTTATTGTCATGTAGGAAAAAGTCAAAATGATAGAGACAAAACGAAATGCTTGTATCTACTGCTGTTTGTCTTTTGACTGTATAGTTCCAATTATTAAAAGGGACTAATTGTTTTAAGTTAATATTATATCATTTCCATAAAATGGGATGATAAGATTTATTTTTAACTTTGGACATATGGATCTGCTAGGTATATAGCCCGAATTATACATTTTGCAACTGACTTTCTTCCAATTAACAGCTTTTCTAATATCTGTAATAAAACTTAAACATCTTATGAACAGCAAGACTCTGACTCTGAGTCTTTTAGTTCTAATATAGGTCTGGGTGAAGGCTGACATTTGAGATACCTCTGGGAAAAGTTAAGTGTAGATGTTTGTTTTACCCCATCTGTGCTAGAACAAACATCCAGCTTTGATTGCCTCTTTCCCAATAGTGAAACTACGAAAGGAAATATATTCTGCTCTAAATTATCCTTCAGGCTGCTAGTTACTATAGGTTTCTGCAGGGTGGGGCTAAAGGCTGTGTGTGCATGTGTAGTATACTGTACATATGTGCTACTATTATTTATTAGAACCTGCTGTAAGAATGATGAAACCTGAAACTTAATTATGGCCAGAGACCAACATGCAGTAATATAATAAAAGAGGTTTTTTTAAAGAAAAAAATCACATGATGAAAAAGGGGGGCAACTTAAAAACTAACCAGGGTAGAGTTAATAATAAATTAATAGGTAACTAATATTCAAAATAATAAAACTTGAAATTGAAAGAATACTTAAAACATTATCAGGATGCTATTATACCCAGAAACTTTATTTAAAAGGGTCATAAACCTATTTCTGCATATTTACAACTGAAAATGAATCTTTTTATTAAAAAAAAAAACTTAGAATATACCATCATTACTATACTGAGTTCCTATACAAAAAATGGAAGGAGGGGGAGCCCTGTAATTTTATCTAGAGTAGTTCAAAGTTTTTAGAATAATCCTTCAGTATGAGTTCAATGTTTCCCATTATGTCTTCATTTAATTTGATTGCTACTCGTGCCGCTTCAAAGGAAGGTATAATTACTACCAAATAGGAAATATCAAAATTAAATTTGTTCTGCTTTTACTGCAACCATTGTCATCTTTTCTTCATTTAGAAGGAGAGCAATAAAAGGGTTACAACGGGTACAACGAACAGAGAGTAGTTTTCAATCAGACAAGTCCCACATTGAGTATCAGATGCCACAGCGGAGGACTAGAATCACTGTGTCTAGACTCTCTGGCACCTGACTTCACTTATTTACCAGTGACCAGAGGCCAACCCCCAACTGCTTTCATACACCTCAGTCCAGTTCTCTCTATTGCCTGCTCACACATCTTTGAATGATTATGCCAGACCTGCATGCCTCTGACTGACTACTCCCTAACTCTAATGTTTGAAGTAAAGCTCTGGTTTCTTCAGCAGATAATCGAGGACAAAAGCTAAAGGAGCTGTCAACCGAGGACGTTTACCAGCATTAAGCTAAAAAAAATAGATCAAAGAGGGACCAAACAGAAAAGCATAGTGGAAAACATGTGGATAAGTC
This sequence comes from Laticauda colubrina, assembly GCA_015471245.1. Taxonomy (NCBI): domain Eukaryota; kingdom Metazoa; phylum Chordata; class Lepidosauria; order Squamata; family Elapidae; genus Laticauda; species Laticauda colubrina. Next base: position 4,042,603 of record BLBF01000052.1, read on the forward strand.
AATTGCAGCTTGCCTACTATTCTGTGGAAGAATATTAAATATCGCTATGACATCACTGCACAATCATGTTCTTTGATTGGCCAGACTATTACCTATGTGCTGTTACAAACATATGGTTTATATTTGCACCTATTTAAATGATGCTTGTGATAGTGGTATCTAAACAAGAATAGATTTAACTCTAACTACAATTTCATCCATTAATATACAGAAGGCTTGAAAAAGTTTTCTAGTGATATTGCATTCTTATCAACTATTAAAGTGATGCAACACAATCCTATGATTCTATACCTGAAACAACAGAACTTTAAAAACAGAATTAAACAACGAAATTTTATTTGATACTTCTATACAGTCTGCAAAATTATAATAAACTGGAAGCTTATAGTTTACATTTCTGAAAGGGAAGGCTTTAAGTCTCAACCTCACTTTTATGATAATTATGCAAAAGTATGGAAAAAAGAAAAAGTAAGAATCTAATTTTGGACTATTTCTAAATACTGTGTAAGAATTATCAATAAATAGTGCCTCCACAGAGCAATGGTAAAAACAAGTTGTTAGGGATAACATTGTTTACCCTAACTGGTTTAGGTGAAATAATAACTATAAATCATAGTTAGTGTATGTTAAAGTGTCTGCAGCTTTAACTGTGAAATAGCAATTAAGGGAGTGGTTATGAAAACAATATAAAAGTAGCAAGTCTACAGCTTGCTTGCTCTCTGGCTTTGATGATCCCTGATTACTGCTTGGAATCTAAACTGCATTGCTCGAACGGGAGAGACAACAAAGGACTGATTTGTACGTGAATTGACATAGGATATTCTACATGGACTTTGCTAACTGAATACCCCTGAATGGACTGACTACATGGTAAATGAATATTGGACTGTTATTTGACTATGCCATAAACTTATACTGGAATAAACTATATTCTTGATAGCACAAGCGTATTTGTTATTTTTACTGTATGTTAATAAACATACAAGCTTAGCTCACTCATTTATCTGTATGCCTATCTGACTAACGCTGCACATTCTGTTTAGCTTGTCTACCTAACCCTGGTTGGGGAACCCAGGCTTAACACTGGTTATGGGCCCAGAGGCTGCAAAGTCAGTTTAACTAGGTTAAACAGATTTATGTAAAAAGTGAGAGTTTGTGTTGTTATACATTACAGTAAACAGACAGCTGTGTTTTATTAATTATATTTTTATATCCATATAAGAAAACATGGCACAAGTCAATTTACAAAGTTTGTCCCTTATATCCAAGCTGGATGGAACAAACTATGTATCATGGTCTACAAAATGTAGTCTACTTCTACGAGGAGAAAGTCTGTGGAACATAATTGAAAATCCACCAAACGTAGAAGAATGGGATCCAGAGGATGAGGAAGACAGACTAAAGATAGAAGAATTTAAGCATAAAAATCAACAAGCCATTTGCATAATTGGGTTAACCTTAACTGATCAACAGCTTGTTAATATCCACGGAGAGAAAACGGCTGTTGGGTGTTGGCAGAAGCTGAAGAGAATTTATGTTCGAGATAATATTGGTGCTCACATAAATCTAACACGGAAGCTTTTCAGGACACATCTCCAAACAAATGGTGACATGCAGAGTCATTTGAAAACTATGCAAAGCATTTTCCAAGAATTACACGAGAAAGAGCTTATATTCTCTGAACAACACCAAATTTACATAATTCTATCTTCCCTTGATGAAAGTTATGATAACTACGTAACTTCACTTGAAATTTTGCCAAAGCAAAATTTAACATTAACAGATATAACTGGCAGATTGATTGAAGAGGCCAGAAGAAGGCATGAAAGAGATGAATTAAGGAGGGAGCAACCTCAAAAAGAAGATAATGAATCTCCTACTGCATACGCAATTAAAAAGTGTTTTAATTGTGGAGGAAGAGGACATTTGGCAAGATTTTGTAAAAAGGCAAAGCGCCAGAACGCTGGCCAGAATACTAAAAATCATCAAAAGATAAATAAACATTTAGAGTTAGCCATGTATACTAACGGAGCTGTAAAAAATAATTTATGGGTGGTTGACAGTGGAGCATCCCATTGTATAACAAATGATAACAAAAAGTTTATTAAAATGTCCCAGAGTAAACAGCAGATATCGTTAGTCAATGGCTGGAAACTGAAAGCTAAAGGTGAAGGTATAGCATATTGTTCTTTTATAAAAGAGAATGTAAAAATGTTATATGTACCACAACTTAAGTTTAATTTAATTTCAGTTAGAATTTTGGTTAAACTAGGATATGTAGTTACATTTAAGGGAGATAACTGCATACTTGAAAAAGAAGATAAGAGAATAACTGCATCTTTAAGAGATGGATTATATGTGTTAAATGATGATGGTTTAAAGGTGGCTAACACAATTTATGAAAATAAGAAACCTCATGACGAATGTATTCACTTGTTACATAGAAGGCTAGGGCATTTAAATTTTAAAATGCTTAAGAAAACTGTTGAATTGTCTAAGGGAATAAGTTTGAAATCTTGTAATAAGTATTTGCAATGTAATGCCTCTAATCAAAATAAGAGCAGGGTCATACCGGCTAATAGAGTTGATGGATTTACTACTAAAGAGCCTTTAGAAGTAGTATTTGCTGATTTAATAGGTCCGAAAAAACCAAGTGTAGTAGGAGCTCGCTACATACTAAGTATAATGGATCACTATTCAAGATATGGGTTTTGCTATTTAATGAAGAGCAAAACTGAAACATATCAAAATCTATTTAATTGGCTAAAATTCGCTGAAAGAAAAACTAAAAAGAAATTAGTAACTCTCATCACAGATAATGGTACAGAATTTACAAATCATAAATTACAAAACAGACTAAGACTGTTAGGTATTCAACATAAAATGTCTGCACCATTTAGGCCACAACATAATGCCTTTATACAGAGAAGAGGCCAAACATTACAATCAATGGCACAAACTATGATGTCTGATTCAGGATTACCTGACAATTTATGGGGAGAAGCAATAATGTGTGGTAATCATATATTAAATAATGTTGTTAATTCAACAACAGGTGAATTACCATTCACACTGTGGCATGGTACAAAACCTGATTTAAGTTACATGCACACATTTGGAGCACCAGCATGGGTGCATATCCCTACACAACTTAGATACAAAGAACAGCATAGAGCTAAAAGATTGATTTTTGTAGGTTATACATCTAATCATAGATCTTATAGATTCTGGGAACCAGGTACATCTAGAGTTTACACCAGTGCTAGTGCAAAATTCCTAGAACATATAGGATGGAATAGATTAGAGCAAGATTTAAATAATGAAGTATTTATTGAACCCTACAAAAGGCAGAAAGATGAGATTAGCTATAAGAAGAGTCCAATTAAAGAAGAAGTCCACGAAGAGCAAATAGGACCAGAGCAAGAGGAAATAGTTGATCAGGAAGAGTTACATGATCAAGAACAATTAATAGAGGAAAGTCCACCTGTAAGTCCTACAATACCTAGACGTACTACACGTGTAACTAGACCACCTGATAGGTATCAAGCAAGTATAGTTTCCCAAGTAACTAAAGTTCCAACTAGTGTAGATGAACTTAGGATGTATCCTGCAAAGGATCAGGAGAATTGGCAAAAGGCAATGGAAAAAGAACTAAATTCATTAAAGGTAATGACAGTGTATGAAGATGCCAAATTACCTCCAGGAGAAAAATCCATTGGGTGCAAATGGATATTTAAAGTAAAAACTGGAAATGATGGGACTGTTACCCATAAAGCTAGATTAGTAGCTCAAGGATTTAATCAAACTGCATCTGATTACGATGAAGTTTTTGCACCAAGCCTTAAAGCTACATCTTTAAGAGCAGCATTAGTGTGGGCAGCTAAGAAAAACTATGTCGTTAACCATTTAGATGTAGAAACTGCTTATCTACATGCACCATTGCAGCACACTATATATTTAAGGAAACCAATTGGCATAAATGACAATAAAATAAATAGTAATGATTGTTGGAAACTCAAAAAGAGTCTTTACGGGTTGAAACAATCTGGGTTTGAGTGGAACCAATATATTGTGAAAGAGTTAAACAATATAGGTTTTAAATCTGGTTTAGCAGATCCGTGTGTGTTTAAAAGAGAAAATAATGGAACGGTGTCATTATTATTATTATTTACTGATGATATTGCTTTAATAACTAAGACTAATAATGAAGCTAATGAGATTATATCATTATTAGCCAAAAAGATAAAAATAAAGCATTTAGGTGAAATTAAAAGGTATCTAGGATTGACAATAAATAAAACAAATAATGGTTTTAAGATATCTCAAGAAGATAAAATTTGCCAATTAATTAAAAATTATAAGATGGAACTTTGTAAACCGGCAAAGACTCCAATGAGTCAGGAAGTTTGCCAAACTAATGATCAAAGTCCCAAATTTGTTAAGTCCATATATCAATCTTTGATTGGTAGCTTATCATATATAAGCAATTGGTCAAGGCCAGATATTGCTTATAGTGTAAATCAGCTGGCACGTTTTAATTCAGATCCTAAAGAATGTCATTGGAAATCCTTAAAAAGAATATTGAGATATCTTAAGGGAACAATAAACCATACATTATATATAGAAGCAAAGGGTGATTTGAGTCTTAGTGCTTATGCAGATGCAAGTTTTGCAACTGATATAAACACTAGAAAATCAACATCTGGGATGGCTATATTATTTGGTAAGACACTAATAGGGTGGAGGTCAATCAGACAACAGCATATTAGTTTATCCACGATGGAAGCAGAATTTTCATGTCTGTCATTATTATGCACTGACTTAATTTTCTATAAACAGTTATTGTTGGACATGGGTATAACTGTAAAAGATTCCATTATGGTGTATGAGGATAACCAAGCAGCTATAAAGTTAGCTACTAGTATTGCTGTAAAAACTAGATCAAAACATACTGATTTAAGATATTTAAATGTAAGAGAATCAGTGAAAAATGGACTAATAAAATTGGAATACTGCATGTCAGAAGAAAACATTGCAGACCAATTTACAAAAGCTCAAGGAGCAATTAAGTTTAAAGAAAGTTGTGAAAAATATAATTTAAAGATGTAAATGATTCATAGTTATTATTTAACCTAAAAGGGGAGAATGTTAGGGATAACATTGTTTACCCTAACTGGTTTAGGTGAAATAATAACTATGAATCATAGTTAGTGTATGTTAAAGTGTCTGCAGCTTTAACTGTGAAATAGCAATTAAGGGAGTGGTTATGAAAACAATATAAAAGTAGCAAGTCTACAGCTTGCTTGCTCTCTGGCTTTGATGATCCCTGATTACTGCTTGGAATCTAAACTGCATTGTTCGAACGGGAGAGACAACAAAGGACTGATTTGTACGTGAACTGACATAGGATATTCTACATGGACTTTGCTAACTGAATACCCCTGAATGGACTGACTACATGGTAAATGAATATTGGACTGTTATTTGACTATGCCATAAACTTATACTGGAATAAACTATATTCTTGATAGCACAAGCGTATCTGTTATTTTTACTTTATGTTAATAAACATACAAGCTTAGCTCACTCATTTATCTGTATGCCTATCTGACTAACGCTGCACATTCTGTTTAGCTTGTCTACCTAACCCTGGTTGGGGAACCCAGGCTTAACACAAGTATAAGTAAAAATCACAACTAGGAGCAATAACTCATTTGTTACGCAAAGCAGTCAATAAGTGAAACCATGAGTGGGCTTATGATCTTACTTTAGCTTTCCTTTGGTTTACATATCTGCTAAGGTCATAAATGCTAGGAATGATTGTAAAAATATTTCTTCATTATTATTATATTGTGAACAGCAACTGTACAAAAGAACTGTATAAATGAGGATTACCTATAGATGTATTTCGGTAACATGTCAACAAAGTAAATGACAAGTGATGTAAATATGGCAAGTGGTATAATTATAGACTACACTGAACAGACAATTCTAATCAATTTAACTGCAAATCATTTGCTTTTAATTATTCATTTATTAAGGCATAGATGCCACATTGAGACCAATTTGCTTAAAAAATTAGAGAAATAACTTGCCATAAAGTAAATAAGAGAGAAGTTTAATTATAAGGGGAAAACCAGCAACAAATACTTTGAAAAATTAATTGAATTTACTAAATAAACATTTACTAAAAAAAGTTTAGATATTAAACTCTATTGTCACAAAAAAGAGCAAATTTGAATATTACTTATTTTAGTAATAAGTAAATTACTTATTTACTTTAAGTAAATATTTACTAATAGTATTTACTACTTATAATATATTATTTACTACTTATAATATAAATTACTTATTTACTATAATAAAAATCAGTTATGTTCACACTGTGAACAGTTCAAAGGCTCATCAGTCACCCCTTCCCCATCTACCCCCCTCAGTGAAGGCAGAAAACTATAAGACACAATCTTCTCAAATGTAGCCCTAGACTTATGGAATGACCTTCCAAAGAAGCTTCCCTGTTGTCTACCAGGTGCTTAAAAGACAATCCTCTTCTGCCAAATATTCTAGATTTTAAACATCACTTCCATTTATCATTTTACTGTCACATTAAACCAGGTATCGCTGACATTTGAAGCAATGATCTGAACAGATACTTCACCAGATTTTAACTGTCCAATTGTGAACATTTTAACAACTAACTGTAGGATAACTGTTTGACAGATTAAATTATAATATATACAAGATAATATAGATAGACCGATAGATATAATTTTATCAGATATATTTAATAATTAATAAACATGCTGGTATCTGTCCTTGGGGCTTTGGAATGCAGGCAGTATTCCCATGGCTTGCCTGGTAGGTGAGTTTCCAGCAGCTAGCCTAGAGCCATTCTGTGCCCAACTCAACATTCTGAGAGAAAATAGTAACTAATTATTTTCTATCACATGCTTAATACCAAATTTTAACAATAAACTTAGAAGTCCTTTATTTTTTACTGGAATAGAGCTGCTCCAAACAAAATTGCTGCACAATTTCTGGTAGCAGCTATGGAATGATTTTCCCCAGATTAATCTAGTGCACCAACTGTGCCCTTTCTTAGATTGAGGTTGTTTTCTCATAGTCTCTTATGTCTTAGTCACTTAGCATGCGCATTCTTCATGGATCTGCCTTTGACAACAACTCAGAAGCTGCGGCTGGTCCCAAATGCAGTGTGATAAGAAATTATGGGCATACTGTATGAGCTGCATTCAGTGAAATTCAACATGCTGGTTGTAACATATGAAACCCTTAATTGCCTTTCTTCCATTGTTTATTGCTATTCAATAAGATCAGACAGAATAGCCATACTCCAGGTCCTATATCCGTAACAATATCTTCTAATCAGACCTAGGTAGCACCTGCACTTTGGAACAGTATCCCAGCAAATTCAAGTTACCTCAAACTTGAATAGGTCTTGAAACCTAGCTCTTCCTATAGGTGTTGGGTCAGGAAATTGTATTCTGTAAAGTGTATTAGTCCCCATGCTTTTGCCTTCATTTTATATTTATTATACTGAATGTGTAACTTGTATGCTGCCTAAAGTCATTATAAATCAGACAGATTACAAATGAATGGAAGATTCCATCCAATTAATACAAAATTTTATTAGATTAAGTACAAAGCTGCAAATTTGTTGACATTTGGGAAGAAATATTGAAACAATTGTAAAATATAACTCTGTAGTAACGCAATTGAATCTACGAATTACTACAATGCTCACGTCTGTAACCTTTAATTGGGTGAAACAGTGCATCAGAGGGTAATCTTTTTCAAGCATGGTACCTCAAATGGTCTAACTTACAGAATGCCAAGATGCATCCCTTCCTTGAGAATGAAATTCTGGAAAGTTTTTGCCATTTCAGAACCACCATTCTGCTACAGTGATGTTATCCTCATTTATAACAGTCCCTGATGCCTACCCACAAGTTCCACATGTGACTACTGCTGACAGTAGAAGCACAGCACTGAGTTGAGACTTGCAATTTCCTTCCTGGGAACCTTGCAGGGAAGGTTCCAAGTTGCTGGTATAAGTCTCCCATATCTATACAATCTTTGCTAGTCCTTCTGCACACACAAATATATCTGAAAGGATGACCATTGGGTCAAAGGCTGTCTAGTATTAATTATATTATTTTCAGTGCTGAATCAAAACAGATGTTAGGAATATGAGATTACTATCTTATGTACACTCACAGGAAAGTATGCATTAAAGTCAGCAGGACTTTTTTTTCTAAATCAACATTCACGATAAAACAATCTCTTTTTCTCTCTGTGTGTATGAGTGTGGAAGGGAGCGAGTGTGTAAGCAATTTGTGTGGTGTGTGTGTATGATACATTTTATTGCTGAAATGTTGAATTATAGGCGCTTGAAAGAACAAACATCCATTCACATCTCTTAAAAGTTTCAGAATGCCTTCATTATTAAATATATATTTCACACTCAAAATTTATGGTGGGGATTTCCACATTTATGTATCAAAATCTCATGACAGAATATGAAATAAATACAGTGGACATGATCCAACATAAATAGCACTGTTTACAATAAAATAAAATTTCTAAATGACTGGACTCCAAAAACACTAAACAAAGGTTAATTTGTGCAATAATTAGATTCATGTTATACATATGTGTACTAAACATTGACATGTAACTGGAACAGAAAACTGTTAACAAAAGAATAAACAACAAAAATTTTTTGAATGAACCAGATCAAGAATATTAAGTTACTGAATATATCAATACAATCTAGTGCCTTTATTGAAAAATGAATAGAAATGTAAAATTACAAGGACCTCAAAGTTATTTAAAAATCTCAATAGCAAAGTATGATAAATATATCTCCAAAAGTTGCCCTGTCTGAGATATTTATAAAATTCTTCTTTAAAACATGTTTAAATATATCATTATAATTTAAACAGTGCAACCATAATTAAAAGATAGTTTAATTTAATTCTATATGCAAATATGCAAATTAAAGAATATTCAACAAAACTGAAAGGACAAAACCAGCTGCAGAATTAATATTATCCTATCCTTAAACATTACTTAGAGACTCACTGGCTCTTGATCCTTGTTTTAATTTAAGGACTTTCAAGATAGAAATAGTATGAAGAAAGAAAACATACCTACCTGAGGTATACAGTCAGTATAAGCAAACATGGATTTAAAACGATCATCCATGCTTATATGATAGAGAATACACATAGCCACTTGCTTATAATTTTCATTTCCTGTGGGAGAAGGAAAAAAAAACATTTAACAATGAGCATCTATATGAATTAGTCACATCTGATTTACATTTAGCTACATTTAGGAACTCTTTTCAATGCTTATCGAAGGAAGGGTTTTATTTTGAATGACAATGACTTTTTTTTTAATAAAAGATTTTCAGGAAAATCTCATACTAAGAGAAAAAAATCAAGTTTACAGAGAATTTTGTATTGCTATTATATGCTGTAGATTATTATTCTTTATACTCACAGATAAGACAACCATAGGTAAGTTAATCTTGAATTTTTCATTCCGATATTGCACCAACCATATAGAAAGTGATCCTTGAAAGTTTTATGTTTTAATTATCACAATTGGTTTTTCCACAGGTGATGCATTTTTCATATTTTCACCATATTCATGGATCAGCTTATCCACAGATTGATTTCTCCATGAATATATGAGGGCACTTTTAGAAAGTGCTAGTGTACATACCTGTGTTTCTGTGAAAATAAGACCGGGTCTTATATTTTTTTGACTGCCAAAGGCACCAGGTCTTAATTTTAGGAAGGTCTTATATTTTTACCAATTTTCCTCCCACTTAGCACCTCCATGGCCTCACTAAACAGCTGATCTGTACTTTCAGAGCCTGAACGTCTTCTTCAAAATGGCCGATCTAAGCCTGCATGTCTTTTCTAAACAGCATTTTCCTACTGAGCCTACAGCGTTGCAATCCTGGGAAATGCTGAAAGCTTGGGGAGGGGGAGCCTTTTCTGCAATTGGCAGGAAAATGGGTAGAGAGATTTTCCTGTTGTCCTCTTTTTCTTAAGCTCAGCACAGACTGAGAAAAGGAGGAGAGGCAGGAAAATCCCCCTACCCATTTTCCTCTGTGTGTGTGTGTAGTGAGTGTAAGAGAGAGAGAGGGAGAGAGGGAGGGAGGGAGAGAGAGAGAGAAATGGCAAAAACACTTTCAAACAGCATTGACTGCAATTCTTCTTACTTCCCTCCCTCATTTGTTTCTCTCTCTCCCTCTCTGTCTCTCTCATACACAGAGAGACATTTGAAAGGGATAGAATCAGCTGATCCGTGGGCAGGGGTTAAGGGCCAAGGTGACTGGAGAAGGGAAGAGCTGCCTACTGGGCTGACCATGCCCACCCCCTTCACTAGGGGTTATTTTTGGGGTAGGCCTTATATTCGGCCCATCCCCAAAAATCAGAGGCAGCTTACTTTTGGGGCAGGTAATATTTTCGGGAAAACATGGTACATTCACATAAACCAAACTCAATTTGGGGAGTATATTCTAGAGCCTAAATTTCTCAGTTTATCCATAAGTCTATACTTGTGGTTTACTTTCCTCATAGGTATTTTCATCTTTAGACTAAATCTTGCAAGGATGTTGGTGCTGTAAATTACCAATTATTTTCCCTTTTATTAGGATCTCCTGTTTCCCTAACCCATCAATTTAACAAGCCTAGTAAAAGCCTGTTTATTAGTTATATGAATAAGATTTGAAAGGATTGATAAAGAGTTCTATACAGAGTGAAGCGGAAAAATAAAATTCTTCATGCAGACCACATAGAAATACTTTTGGCACAGTTCAGTTAAATGTTTTGGACTGGAATCAATGTGAGTAAAAAATACTTTACTAAATCTTATTACATTATGGAGAAATTCTGTAAAATAATTCCTTTCTAAGCAAAGTATATAGAACATAAACATTAACTTACCAATAAATGGGCAATTTTGGATGAAGATAATTTTTCATGTGATCCTACAATATACTTATTCAGAAACATTTGTCCTCAAAGTTCAGATAATGAAAATACTCTTGAAAATCAACTATGGAAAGTTTCTCGATTACACACTTTACCTTCATGCAAGTAAAAAACTAATGAGATTCTCAATATTTTAACAAAAAATATTTTTGAGCTATGTTATCCCTATGTTGTTTAGCCTCATTGAACAGCCTGATTCTCATACCACTATAAAATATACTCAGTGGTTTATAGAAATAATACTGTTTAAATTTGCAGCTGTGGTTCATTTGGAACAGTTGGAGTGGAAAAATATTGTCCCTTGGACTATTTTCACACCACATTTTCAACAAATTTAAAGTTGCAACTATGCATATCTTGGATCTCAAATTTAAAATTATTCTAAGCTTTTGAACAGTAAACCACAAAATATCAGTTGTGGAGCAGAACTGTTTTATTTTGCTCATAAGGATATCATTCCTATAATTTTAAGGCTAGATTTTCTAACTTGGGACTTGTCAACCTCATTCATCAAAATCAATGTGAAGCATCTGACCTAGAGAATGCATTGCAGTGACTGAAAACTCATAGATAGATGCAAGAAATATATGCTTCTGAAGTCAAAATGTGTTAAGAGAGATATTTAGGAGTAGTTTTCTTGGTATATGAAATGCTTTCCCTTGCTGACTTCTACCATTCCAAATAGACAATAACTGCATTGACACATGGGCACATACATTGTGTTCAAGCCATAATTGTTTGGTACTATGATTTGTAAACACAATGGTTGAAATTAGCCTTCCTCAAATTCATGTTAATTCCTACCTCTTAGGGAATTGTGTTAGCTATGCTAGTTAAGCTATTCTGAAATTGGAGAATTTAGTTTAGGCCTCCTACTGATTGGTTTAATAGTTTTTAGTGGGTTTCTTATGTTTTTAGTTATTTTTTATTGCTTTTGTATTTTTCATTTCATTATGTGAGTTGGGTGGCTACATGAATGGAACAAATTAATGTCATATGTGAAATGCCTGCTGAATATTGTCAACTACTTTTTACATTCACCTAAAGTTGGCATTAAAAACCCAAAGTTGGTATTAAAAACTACTCAACAGTGTAATGTTAGTCATTCTATTTTTCCATGCCATGTATGTATTGGAGTAACTATGCTTTTGAATTAAGCAAACAGCCTTTTTATAATCATGGTCTGTATAATTTTTTTGTTGCTGTTAAACCATTTTTTGATTTCTGATTACTGCAGAAGTTACAAATGTGACACAACGATGCCGCTAGAGAGATTAGGGCCAGAATCTATGAAATGATTTGTGAAAGTCAGCAGGGTTATTTGAAATAAATAAAATTTGCGGATTCTACCAAAAGTTTAATGCACCTACAATTCTGCATCACTTTGGTTGCTTAAAGGGAAAAAAAACATACCACTGTCATTCATTAATTAAGATACTGAATTCAGAAATATAATTTCCTTCGAAATATACATTAACTTTTGTGGACAGTACCTCACAAGTAAGATTTCTTAAATGTGCACAACTGAGAAAAGTAGCAATTGTTGTCATCATTTACTACTCATGTTTGGGAGATAAAAGATTTTGCTGTTACTTGTCTTGGAAGAAAATATTTAATACTTTGAAAAATAATTTATTTAGACATTTCAAGCAAAGTCACTAGATGTGAAATATCTAGACATACCAAAATATCCAAGAGGAGAGCCAGTTTGATATAGAGGTTAAGAAGCTGGTCTAGAAACCAGGAGACTATGAGACTGAGTCCTGCCTTAAGCAAGAATGTGAGCTAGGTGACCTTGGGCCAGTCATTCTCAGCCCAACCCAACTCACAAGGTGCTTGTTGTGGGGAAAATAGGAGGGAATATTATGTCTTGAGTTACTTAGGAAGCAATAAAAGTGGTATAACAATTTAATTAAATAAATAATATGGGGCAGAACACTCTCCTGTGAACTTACTTATATTTTAATTGTTTTTAATAGTAATTAAGATTTTATTTTAAGTGTTTATTTTATTGTATGCTACCCAGTTATGTCAGTGAAATGAGCAGACATATGTGCTTCATAAATATATAAATAAAAAATGGAGGGGGAGCTGACATAGATGTTGTACATAGTAGTACAAAATCTACCTTCAAAATAAATCTCTGAATAGTTATCACTATCTGCAGACCTATTTTTTTATTCTTCATATGTTACAACCAATTACTGCTAGGAAGAAATGGACACCTCAAGCAACATTCACACACAAAATATTGAAACCAGCTGTAGCAGAATTGCTGTAAGAATGAAGGTTTTTCCATTTAATTGGAAAAACAAGAGGAAACATAACGTTTTACTGCTATGAGTAACTTCAAGCAATCTTGATAAGATATTGTTGAACTCTTAAGGCAGGACATATGCTTTCTGTTATGTTCTGCTGCATCTAACTTTTATTGTTTGCTCACTTAATTGGGTTTGGAAATCCATGTTTCTTTATAGGATAAATTAGACTGAATTAGAAAAACACTGCTGCTTTTAATAAGTAACTCCTTTCTCATACATATGTGTAAACTGCTTAATATATAGTTTTAAATTCAATATGAAAAGGACAAATAGTTTTTCAAAAATAGCTTTTGAAAGGACTATTAATAAAAATAACAATGTTAATAAGGTGCCATAGCTGAGACAGAATAACAACAATACAAAGCAAAACATAAAATAGATTAATATAGCAGGCCTCTTAATTAAGGAGAATTAAAAAATGATAACACGGAGAAAAGATAAAAATCATTTATAGCAGGGGTTGTCACAGAGTTCCAATTTTAAAATGTCAATGACAAAAAATGTGAAATTTTGAGCTGATTATCAGAAATAATACTTTATAGAGCCCTGATTTCAAAATATTTACTCTCCAGTAAAATTTCACATTGTTAAGTAGCATCTTTAAGAACTTGTGGAGATTGGAATGTTCTAATGAATACATAATATGTATTTTCTTATTATGGAACAAAATAAAATGCATTTCTTAACTTTCATTGTATGTCTAACAAAAAAGAATAGTCACACTGTTTTAAAATATAAAGCAGCACTATAAAAATATAAAAGGAGTCGTCAAGATCAGAGCACAACTGGGAAGTATATACCAATTACTTCCAGTAGGTTGCTCTGCAATAGCAGAATACCCTATTGATGCATTCTTCTTGCTCCATAGAAGGAGTCTAGTTTAATTCATTTGATTTTTTAAAATTCTGCTTGGTTCTGCAGGGTGATGGGCAAGACTAGATTTTATAGTAATAACCTGATTGTTTTCACCTGATTATCTTGTGAATTTGTAATACTTTGATACTGGAAATTGGGCACCAAGATTCTTTGTTTGTAGAGTTTATGTTATTCTTCTTAGAACATCTTTCTGAAGTTATGAATGTCAAATTAATCCAGTTTGGAGAATCCAATCTGAATGTATTAGAAACCTGCTAGATGAGATAAAGAGATCATCTTATTAGTTATAATTTAGATCTGGGTAAATGAAATCAGAAGTTATTGCTGAATAAATTGATTGATGGAATCTATTATTAAATCAACCATACTGAGATCCAGCAACTTTCTAGGTAAGGTGTATATTTCCTTTAGCCTCATTAAATGAGACACAGATATAATGTCATTGTCATTTAGAAATACTTAATGTTACTTACATTCAGAAAGAATGTTTTAGGCGATACTTTTGTAATTTTGAGAATAGGTTGCAATTGCTGTAACAAACTGACTGTCATGGAAAAGACTGCTTATTCAAAAACCTATTGGCTTCTTTGGTGAAAAATCACTCATAATTTTGATGTGTGTATAAAATTATACAATAATTATTCAGGAAGATAAAGCAATTTCCAGCAGCCTTCTAGCTCTCAGCATGCTCTACCATCCCAACATCTTTCCTTTCCCTTCCTTAAGCAGCCATTAATGCATGAATGCTCCCAAACAAAACAATGGATTGTAATGACCTAATTTTATTTCAAATATCTTTGACACTTGTATGGGGGCTTAGATGCATTTCAGCAAAGAAAGGGAGTGGTAAAGTTTGTTGCTTTGTGGCATGCCAATTTCACTAGAGCAGTCTCCTGGTTTCACGGCCAGCAACCACTACACCAAACTGGTTTTAAAATAAATCGAAAATCATAATAAAAATCAACAGATTTTGCAGATAAAAATATTATTGAATTTACTGAAATATTCTAATACTTGTAGAATACTTATGAGAATATGTCAGGAATGCTACAACAACATAACCAAAGATATTCAGACATTTAGAGCAATAGTTAACATGTTAATCACGCTAATCAATAGAAAAATATGATTCATAAAATTCTAATAAACAATGGAGCACGATTATTAAGACTAATGCTAAATTTCATAGTGAGAAAAGAAATCTACCCAACAATGAAGTGAGTTTTGGAAGAAGTCCAACTTGCACCATCTTATTTCTCAAGCCTGTGTCAAAGGAAAGATTCAGTAAAAGTCTAAGAGTAATATTCAGAAGATCTTCATGTTCACATGGTATCATTTTCACTAGTTTGTCAATTATATCCATTTCAACCTATGGAAGAAGTATGGAAAAACATGAAGACTTTGTGAAATATTGCTAACATTTAACACAAACTGAAGGAAAAAATTGTAATGACAGACAAATATCTCTCCATTATGTACCAATAATTCTTCATTCAACACGTAATGAATGGATATTTAATTTAACTAGCCTCAACACATTTTACTGTATTAAGTTGAAATAGTTCCATTTTCATTTTTTTTTTCATTTTTTCATTCTGAGATACTGTTTATCTGCTTTAGGGAACGAGGTATTAAGTAATAAATACACTGCTTCAAATTAAATGTATCATGTTCAAAAATGTATCATTTGAAAGTACTTAAAATTTGTATCTTGTTTTAAAAGTAGTATTTCCAAATACCTATAACCACTATCAATTCAGAAGAGACATCTAATCAAAATTAAAAGGTAAATTAAATGTCTCATCTTTTTGTTTAGCTGTATACAAATTTAACCAATAAAACTTGTTAGACATAATTCAATAATTTTTTTTGGGAAAAAAAATGACTAATCTACAATAATCTAATATATATAGGATTTTGTCATCTGAATGTCTGAGACCAATTTATATGAGTTGAACTATCTATTCCAATACATTATGATATAATTTACTACAAGTCTCTGTGTCTTTTTAAGAAAGAAATCTGAAATTTCAATTCATTTGTTCCACTTAATGAACCTGAGATTCTTCTGCATAGTAAGGCTATTCTGACTTTTAAACCAGCGGTTGCCAACCGGTGGGCTACAGCCCACTGGTGGGCCGCGAGAAAATTTTGGTGGGTCGCAGAGAAATCTCAAACCCAGAGCACCCCTCTCCAAAGCAATTAATCCAGGCTGTGCAAAAACTCAAGGCGCCATCCACATGGCCTGTGGGAACACTCCCCGCCCACTCCTTGCCTGACAAACTTGCCTGCTAAATTGCTATTTTTCCTTTTTCCGACCATCATCTGTTTTGCTGTGCTGGGAGATTTAGATTAGCTGGGAAGCAGGAAATGGTTGGATTTCTTGCTTTCTAGCTAGTCTTTAGATCTTTGGCTCTGCTTTTAAGCAGAGCCGAACCTCTCTTTGGATTGAAATTTCAGTTATTCAGTGCAGACTCACGGCAAGCAAATTTGAGAGACTGAGCTAGCCAATGGCAGATAGATAGATCACTAAATGATTCTATGAGCAACTCAATCTGCCTGCCTGCTTTGCCTGATTTTCAGTAAAAGTTGATCTTTTGTTAATAAAAAATTCAATATTTATATACATGGTGTATTGTGAGTTAATTTTGAGTTTGCTTGCAAGTAAATGTTATGTGACAGACTGAGCTAGACAATGCAAGATAGAGAGATCTCTGAATGAATCTGTGATTCTGTGAGTAGCTCAATCTGCCTGCCTGCTCTGCCTGATTTTGGGTAAAAGTTGTTCTTTTTTTAAATAAAAAATTCAATATTTATATAAATATTTATAATATTTACATACAAGCCATGCCCAGCCAGTCACATGACCACCAAGCCACCCCCATAAATTAGGCCATGCCCACAGAACCGGTTAGTGGCACCTGGGATTTAAAATTATGAGCTTGGTGGTCTCTGAGGTCTAAAAGGTTGGCGATCCCTGTTTTAAACAACTATGTGACTTTTCCCCACAGAAACAAATAAAGCAACAAAGTATCTGATGCATAGCATGGAGCACTTAGCAGATAAAAACAAAATGAAAACTAGAAATTTCATTCTGCTTTGTTGACTAGCTTTCAGCATATGTAACAATATTTCAATAGAAAAGTATAAAATTATACCATATCATTTTTGTTTTCCATAAAGATGCTGAGTTTCTTCAGAAATGACACAACCAGTATTAACAGTTCAAAGTTATCTCGGTCAAGAGCTTTCACCAACATATGGACAATATTCTTGTTCCTCATCTTCAATTCAGTCCGTGTGTCCTCAGCAAGATTTAACAGCAAATAAAGAGCAACTGATTCATCAGCAGGCAAAAACAAAACACACAATTGAGAAATCATGAGTATTCTCTGGTTACTTTTTAATTCATGAATTATTTCAAGCATGTGGGTCAACTTTGTTGTATATGTATTATATATTATGGACAACAATATTCTGAACTTACTCAAAAGATAAGTCAACACATCTGCATTGTCTATCTCAAATGTGTGCTATTTCTTTATCCGAAGTTTTTCAAAAAGCAATTTTATAAATGTCAGCCGTATCAAGTGGACCAGATGAAGAAACAAATCCAGTGAAGATCTAAACTATTTTTTTAATTAGAACAGCTATAATAATAAAATGTTGGAAGTATGAATGTGCTACATTTTTCCCTCTTTTATTTTCATTAAAATTGGGGAGGGGAGGTGACATGAAGGGTCCCTGAGACATTTTTGTAATTTTTTCTTGGTTCACAGTCATGTTTCCTTTATCTGATTATCTGATAATTATCTGATAGTTCCCTCCCCTTCCTTCTGACCAATACCATCCTCTTTATCCACTACAACACAATACCTTTTGGTTATATTGAACTTAATCATAATTGTTAGCGATTAAACCAATAAAAAATTTAAGTGACTTTACTTCTGTTAAATATATTATCTTCACGAAAATAATACAAATTAATACATATTAATATAAGTTTCCGAACATTTTATTTCATTTGTATTTTGAGCAGAAATAGGTCAAATTAATTAGCTGCACTTTCAAGTTACAATCAAATTACATACTTATCAATTCTCCTTTAATTAATAAATACTGGGAATCATATTTTTCCCATTCCAGAGTTTGTGCCTTCCTGACTTTCAAAATACAAAAATTTGTAAGGTATATAAGAAGAAACATCAGGATACATATGGAGGATAAGTATATGCAGAGGAAAGGAAAGAAGATCTCCGTCTGTCTCCTTTTCTCTCTTGAAATTTTTCTGGCAGGCTATTTAATGGCACTGACCTTCAGGAGGAATGAAAAATACTTACTAGTGGGGTGTTTTCATCCAATGAGCATTCAAATCTAACATTAAATTCTCAGAAACTCTTTTTCTGCTCAATATATTTTCATTTACAATACTATGCAGTATGTCAGTTTTTAAAGAGCTTTTAGAATTTGCTTCTCCATTATTAGTATATACACAACAATGTGAAATTAATTCCATCATGTTATATACACCCCAAGGCAGTGAATGTACCTTATATAAACGTATTTTGAAAGTCATTAGCTGATGAGTCATTGGTTTAACTTTAACCTATATACAGTGTTCTTAATTCTTTGCACTAAGTTTAAATGTAATGCTAATAAATAGACAGCTATTGTATTAACTTTTTAAACTTTTGGTAAACAAAGATAAACACTACTAAAATGAGTTCTAAGTCATTCAAATAGCTTCATTTTTAACAAACAGAATAAGCTATGCAATCTTTTAGACTTTCCCATAATTTCTGCTAAATGATGAGAAAGTATCTATGGTATATTGAATAATTGGGAATCAAAATTTGTACCTCGAAGTAGTTGTTCTTGCTTAACCACCAGACCTTGGTACTTTTTAAAGGTTTTTTCATATTCTTTCTTCAGTGTTTGATTTTCAGGATCTTCATCAAGTGATATTTAGAGATAAGGATATGCCCAACACTTAAGAAATGCAAAACCTATAAAGCACTTTTTGATATGTATAGATGCCCATGTCCTGCTGCAATAACAAGAGGCGATATGCATATAACATAAGACTCCTTGTTCAGAAAGCCTTCTGGCACACGCTATAGTATATATTATCACCCTCACTGGCTTCTTTTGATTGTAAAAACAATTCAACCAGTCAGCAGTGTTCTTGTAATATGTTATAAGCAGGAACTCTGGGCTACTTTCCTATTAATCAAAAGTAACAAAAACTATCCAGGAATACAGAAACCAAACACTGAATGGGTTTCTATGACTTGCTTAACTATTTCTGTGAGCAGGAAGAAAACAAGTATGATTGAGCAATGAATATCAGAGTATTGTTCGTAATAAGATAGAAGAATATTTTACTACAGTAAAATATTTTATTTAAAAAGTAAAGGTTAGGAGAATCTGAAGAACAACCAAATGAGTATGCAGAGTGAACACAACAACTGAGTAAAATGAAGTAGACTACTCTAAGTTGTAAGAATAAGTTGGATTCATGCCTGTCTATTAGTCTTTTAACAACAACAAACAAGGATATCAGCTTTCTTCTTCTTGGTAAGTTCCTCTTGCCAGAGTTCATGTCTCTTTAGCTCATGATCAATGATATTCATGCAAAGAGCTCCAATTTTATAGTGTGTAATCAGTCCATGAAACTGAGAAAAGCTACATTAAAAAGAATTAAAATCAGAGTACTGGTGTCAGAGTAAATCCTATATTAACCCACAACCCACAAGTAATTATTATTAATAATTACTGGATGAATTAATAATTATACATAGGATATATTAATAATTACTGCTGTATTCATTTTAAAATATTAATGTTCCAGAACATATTGACTTACATACATATTACTATACATACCTGGAAAAGCAGAAGAATATATATATTATATTAGTAGCAAGTTCTACACTTTGTTTCCAGTCCTCTCGTAGAACCCTGGCCAAAGCACCCAATGCAGTTTCTAAAAAGTAAGAAGAAAAGTACCGTCGCAACAATAGCATGACGTTCGTATTTACAGTATGTCTTCTGCCAAATGACTTCATCAGACAAAGGGTAGCATCAATCAGGGTTGAAGAATTAAGAGTATGAAGAACCTCTGTTCATTTCAAAGGTTGACTCAGCCTTCCATCTTTCTGAGGTGGGTAAAATGAGGAGCCAAATTGTTGGTGGCAATATGCTGTCTCTGTAAACTGCTTAGAAAGGGCTGTAAAGCACTATAAAGTGGTATGTAAGTCTAAGTACTATTGCTATTTCAGTATAAGCCTACTAATAAAAAAAATATTCTGCAAGACTGACCAGCATTTGAATCTTTCAATGGTCAAGCTAGTCTCTCCACTTATGAAAGTTGCCTGCTGCCTCTTTGAACAGCAAGCCCTGATAACAAATTTAGTTTTCTTTTTTCCTAACCCTTCTGCTATTTAACAGTGTACCTATCCTCATTCCAGCAAGGTAATTGCTCCAACCTCCTTCACACAAAGGGTTTAATTGACCTCCCAGTCTTGGAGAACAAAGTAATTAATATTTTGCTCTCTCTAGACACATTATTGTTCTACCAATTGATTTCTGCCTTGCATTCTGAGAAGCAAGTAATATCCCTGGTTCCCACATGCATGCTTTTGCTGATATGAATACAAAAGTGTCAATCTCAGGATAGTGCTGGATGGGAAGGGGGAACCCTGTGTTATAAAACTATGCATCAGAAGATTCATAAACAAAAGCCCAGGACATGATGAAAGGCTTTTCCTGCCACTGCCTGTCATGGATGAACAGGATGAGAGCTCCTTCAATATACCGCTTGTATTAGCATCACTTTACTTAATACAGATTTGTATTTTATTGTAATTCTGGCATCTACAGTTCATTATTTCTTTTTTCTATGTAGTTATCATATACAAATACTGCAGGGAAAAAACCTGTGGTACTAGGTAGGGGCAGAAAACTCAGAGACAGTTATTAGGATAGTCACTATGAAATCTGAGCATCCATGGAAAGATTCATTGACTAGTTAGGGTCAGAGAGAATAGTTAGGATTGGATACTTCTCCAGCTACTTTGGAGAAAATGATATTACATAGTTTTCCTGCATGGAGATTAAAAGGGAGTTGCATTAATAAGTTGAGTAAGAGACTGACATGGTTTGAGAGGATGCTTATTGGACTGAAACATCCAGAACATTTGGTGCACTCAAAATGAAATGGATGAAGATATGAGGCCATGGATCATTGCGTAAGCCTAAAAACAGCTTAAGGAATTGGGCATACTAGCAGTATGTCATATAGTAGAACCTCTGGTCACGAACATAATTTGTTCCACAACTCGTGACCTTTAAACAAACACAAAGCAGCTAACTCTGAGCGGCCGAAAGTTGAAAGAAGCTGAACAAGGACACGAAAGAAAGGGCGCAGAGGGGAAAAGTTACAGCAGAAAATGTATTTAAAAGTTTTAAATATTGAACCCTGGAAAAGGTTTGACTATAACTCTGGGAGGAAGGGGCAGGCTGCCCCCCCTCCCCCCAATTACCTGCAGCTAAGTTTGCCTTCTGCACCTCACACGCATCCCTAAGATCCTACTTTCTCTGTCAGGTCAATCACCTTTCCTGCTCCTCCTCACCGGAGAGAAAGTACTACATCCCCCAAGATGCTTTGTGGGGTTAACCCTAACCCTGGGGTTCTGGCTGCTGCTCTGGCTGCTGACAAGCGAAGGTAAGGCGAGAGCACTGAGGCAGCCAAGGCGGCAACAGCGGCCAAAGAAGCTCCCAGCCACACTTTTAGCCAAGCCCAGCAAGCAAGCAGCACAAGACAGGAACAAGTTAGAGAACCAAAGTGGTGGTAGGAAGGAGGAGGCAGGCGACCAGCAGGACAGAGGAGCAAAATCCACAGCACAGCACAGCACAAGCAGCTGAGCAGCAGTGCGAGCCAAGGGTCTGCTTTTCCTCCCTCCCACCAGCTTCTTCATTTCCTTTTCCAGTAAACAAACAACAGGAAATTTGGTGCTTACAAAAAAAATGGTGTAGAAGGGGAAATCGGCTATGTATGATCGTCACCCAAGTATGTGTTTGTGACCAGATTCAAGAATTTTGTGAATTTTTTGGTCAGAATCTGATTTGGCCATGATCAGAAGTGTTTGTGACCAGAGGTTCTACTGTACAATGGAATTCCTGGAACCCAACATGGAATTATCTGGTGCAGACATGAAGCTTATATTGCTGAAAAATAATCCCACGCAATGTAAGATTAAAAGAACATTTTGAGATTTGTGATAGACCAAAGGACCTGGGATGTGAGAACTACATTTAACCACTTAGCTTAGGCATAGGAGAAGAAAAGCAGTGTAACTGGTAAAGCAAGGCAAGCATGGGTGAAAGGGGTCTGTCAAAGACAGCACACAACTGATATGAATTCACCTCATTAAGCATCCCCATAGGGAAGTTAGAAAAGCAACCCAATCCCAAGCTATTTGAATAGGTGCTATGGATCTAGTGCGACCTCCAGAGAAAGAAGAGAAGCACAATAATGCAATGTTATGCTCCTTTCTCCAACCCATAGGGACAACTCAAAAGTATACCATAGTCAACAGCATCAAAAGTTCCTGAAAGATCAAAAAACACAAGGATGGATGTGCCATCAGCATCCCATACCAAGTCATCAGCAAGCATGACCAAGGCTGTCTCAATACTAAATCCTAGCTTAAAACTGGATCTAGATCACGGTGTCCAACTTTTTGACTTGGTTGGGCTGCACTGAAATAACAAGAATAGTCTTGAGCAGTATATAAAATATATAACATAGTTTTATAACATAAAATCACATAATGATGTTGAAAGTTTTGAATCTTATGGGGAAATATTAGAAGCTAACCAGGGCTGCATAGGCACCAGGCTCGGACACATCTGGTGTAGATAATCCACTTCTTCCAGGATTCTCATCAACTATATTCTCAATAGTCTACTCTAAAAAAGGAAAGTTACAGACTGCTTGATAGTTGTTGAAAAACTTTGGATCCAAGGATGGTGAGGAGGATGGTGACCGCTGCCTCTTTCAAAGCAGGAGGTGCTAGCAATCTTATCTACCATATAACCTGAGTGATCTTCACAATGGCCCATCAGATGATTTTTAAAAATAATCAACATAATTTCCTATATTTATAGACACTGGAATGTGCATTGAGTCAAAATTATCTTTAAAGTACTGTACACTTTAACTTGCCCCCTTACTGACTTACATAATGAAAACATTAGTGCTTTTAATGAGAATCTCTGTGGAGTACATACATTTTAGATCCTAACCTCTCAAAAAAGTCTGAACATGAATCACCATGAATAAAATTAAAAAATTCAGAATAGTACCAAACCAAAAATCTTTTAACTACAAGTGTCTCTGAAAGATACGTTACTGTAACAAAGATAAACAATTTGGTTTTACATATAATTTTTCCCAGGTTTTCAAATTAATTAAACCAAGATAGTCACTATTACCAAAAATAGTTACTGTGCTACCTCATGACAGCCAATTATTTAATGAGTTTAAGAGTCAATGAAAAATAATTGTCTGGGTTATTCTGAATAATCACAACTTTAATTAAGGATCAATTTTTCTGAACACAAACTAGTATTTCTTGTGGGATTTATTTATCTAATTATGGTTAGCTAAATTTACTCCACTTATTGAGCCAATAGCCAGCCCAATCGAAATAACATTAATCTGATAATTACCATTAAGGAGAAGTTCTTCTAAGTTATCAGGATTTCTGGCCAGCTGCAGAATAAGTGCAGAGCCACGAACTTTATCTGGAATATCTTCATATAGCAATTCAATGTACTCATCCATGTCATTAATATTAGCTACTTCATCAATCTGAAAACACCAGGCAAGGAAAATTAGAATACAGAGGAATGCAAGACGTCAATAAGCAGTTATGAGGAAAGTTAAACATGAAAACAGTCTAAATGCGTTGAAGAGACAATAATTCATGTTAAAAAGTAAAGTTTTGTATAAACAGAGCTGAAGGAAATATAAAACCAGATTAACTTGAATAATTAAATAAAATAATTAATACTGAATAATATTAATCTGAATGGGCTGTCCTATATTACAGTTGTAGAGAATATATGGAACTCAGATTTGAACTGCTGGGTTCTTGTTGTTCACTGAACTTGGCTGTTTTCCTGCCGTGAACTGATGTTTTCTAGCCTAAAGGAAAACAGTCAAGTTCAAAGAACCCAATGGTTTTTATTTTTGGAATGTAATTGCTTCTGGGTCAGTTAACATACAAGAAATAGAAAATGATAACAAATTGCTATGCTCCAGAATCATAGTAAAAATATTTGAAGGGCATGTAGATGTGCATGCAGCACCTGCCAGTAAATCTAAAACCAAACAAGCCTTTTCAAGGATTGCATTGTGATTGCAGAATATAGTCAAGTGAATTCAGGAAAAGATGTAGCTGCTTTAAACAGTTGCCAGCAAACTCTACATTAGAAGTCTAAGTACGCTCCATATCACCTTCTTCCCTTTAAACCTGAAGCACTGCATATATAAATTAATACTGGACAATCCATGATACCTTGGCTCATTCTTTCAGAAATATTTCCTTACCCCAAAGAGGTAAACAGTTGAGCAAATTAGCAGTGGGAATGGGAATGATTTTTGACTTCTGCCAACTTTCTCATTGATTTTGCTTTTGGAAAGCTGGTAGTGAGTGTCAAAAATCTTGATCGTGTGACAGCAGTGTGGTGGCAATTGAAGTGGCCACAACTTTGCCTATACAACTGATTTGAAGATCATTAAAATGTCAGTCCCACATGAATAATAATTTGTTATCTTATGATGCAATGTTTCATCCAACTGAAGGTTAAAAACAGTTTTAGTAATACATGAATTCAAATGCAGCCTAAGCCCTGGTATTACAGTAAAATAGACAACTATGATAATATCTTTAATAATGATTTTATTCCAGAATTATTAGAAACAAGGAACAGAGAAAAACCAAGAAATAATGGATTATTTAATAATAAGTTAACTAAAGTGTTAAAAGTTCTTTTAAAATGTAATAATTTGTTATATTGTACAATTGAACAATGAAATATAAGATGCAAATCTGTTTGAAATAGATTAATCTTTAATAATTACACTATTTTTGTATAAAATATACATTTTAGAAAAAATACTAAATTCGATTCAATTATATCTACCTCCATCCCTTCAAATGGTGGTGGATCTTTAGGTTTACTGGATTTTTCTTTCTTTTCTGTGGAAAGGCAATGCAGAAAAATGGCTTATATATTTTTTAAAAGCTTTTCCTTACTTTTATCATGTTTAAGAAAATAGGGTAATTAGAGCAGGTGGAATTGATTAAATGTGATATCAGTATTTCTACAGGCATATAGAAGCATAATTTTCCTCAATCGATCAAAAACAATAGTGAGTGCTACCATGTTTCTCACAAAATAGGGCTGAGCGGGTTTTTTTTGACCCCCGAAAAAATGGCTAGGCCGTCTTTTCGGGGGTGACCCCCCCTTGCAACCTTGGGTGGGCAGGCGGGGACAGCTTGGATGTTGACCTCGGCTTTAGTGTGGCACTTTGTATCGGGAGACCTTCCGCCACCGTTGCTTTCCCTTCTCCCCGTGCTGCCGCGGCGTTTAGACCAATGCTGCGGCGTTTGGCACAGCCATGCACGGCCAGTCAGGGCTCCTCCCTGCAACCAGAGCCCGGCAGAAACACTCGACTTCAGGCGCTCCTGTCGCTGCCTTCCCTTTGCCTTCGATGGCAAAGCCAGTTCTTTTAAAAATGACACCTCCCCTGCCCGAGGGCAGCCCAACCCCACATGGGGAGGCGAATCTCCCGGGGCCGCAGCGCAGGATCGGCCCACCCCGGGAGAAATGCCCAGCTGCCATCCCTACCTGGCACCGGGCAGAGCGCGAAGAGCTTCTCCTGGGGCGCCCAGCGCAGCTGACAGGCGGGCCCCCCTGCCCAGTGGCGGAGCTCTCACCAAGGCAGCGAGCGCCTCCCCGCCGGATCCTCTGCTCATCCCGCCAGAGCCATGCGGGCTGGGCAGAGCTGTGAAAGCAAGCCGCAGTTGTACACCCACCTCACAACCGAAGAGCCGGGCTGACCTGAGCTTGGCTCCCTTCCCAAGTCCCTCAAAGCCCGAACCTGAGAGGCTGCCCGAGGCAATGACAGCGCCCACCCGTCTGCAGACAGGGAGGTGAGGCAACAGCAGAGCCGCTTCCCTGGCCGGCAGGTCTGGCAGAGAGAGCCTGAAGCCGCCCGTTCTTTCCACCCCTCACTCAGCCCGTCCCCATCCCTATGCATCTCCAAATGCACCGGCAGCTCCAAACGCTGCAGCAGCATGGGCATCGGCACTCACTCGGTGGGGCTCAGCTCGGAGGACGCGGGATGAGCAGAGGGTCCGGCGGGGAGGCGCTCGCTGCCTTGGTGAGAGCTCCGCCGCTGGGCCGGGAGGAACCCTGGCTGGCAGCGCATGGCTGCACCAAATGTCGTGGCGTTGCTCGAAACGCCGCGGCAGCACAGGGAGAAGGTAAAGCAATGGCAGAAGGTCTCCCGATACCAAGTGCCCCACCAACACCGAGGTCAACGCAGACAGCACCATATCCAAGTATGCAACAAAAGTACTTCCTAACGGCTAGCCCCCCCGCCATTCCCCCCCATTTCGCATGTGTAATATAGGCCTTAATTTGGGGGGGAGGGGCTTAATTTTATTTTATGCCTATAAAGCATGCTGGGACTTCCTATTGCTGGAGGCCGTATTGTTGGAGAAACACGGTAAATTTCATTGCAACACACAAGCAATCATTGTTTTTCCAAAAACATACCAATTATTTTGGTTCACACAGTAGGTTGCCAATAGTACTGGCCTTTTCTTCTCAATATTCTCAAAGGTAAAAGTGCTCAAGGAAGATGGCAAGGAAATAACAGGCAATAGGGAGAAAGCAGAGCTGCTTCACTTATTCTTCACATCAATTTTCATGCAAAAAGAAATTATAACCCAACCAAATTATAACCCAATACAAAAAAAACTACAGTAAAAGACAAACTAAAAATTAAAATAAGCAAGAAAATTGTAAGAACACCTATCTGACCTTGACAAATATAAATCACTGGGACCTGATAGATTACATCCCAGAGTTCTGAAGGAGCAGATGTTATATCAGAACCAATGTATCATATTTTATAAAAATCCTGGAGCACTAGGAAAGTATCTAAGGATTGGAAAAGGGCTGATGTGATTACCATCTTCAAGAAAGGTGAGGGGGCAGGAAACTACAGACCAATCATTCTAATATCAATACCTAGGAAGAACCAGGAAAAGATAATCAAAAAACAGATCTGTGAACTAGAAGCAAATAAATTTATAACTAATAGCTAGCATAGGTTTGTTAAAAACAGATCATGCCAAACCAATCTTATTTCATTCTTTGATAAAGTCACTAAATTAGTAGACCAGTGAAATGCTGTACACATAGTATACTTAGATTTCAGTAAGGCATTTGACAAAGTAGACCACAACCTACTTCTTGGTAAGATGAAAAAATGTGGAGTAGACATCATCGCCATCAGATGGATTTGTAGCTGGCTGACAAACCCTACTGAATAAAGTTGTCCTTAATGGTACTAGATCCACATGGAGAGAAGTAAGTAGTGGGTTATCACAAGGCCCAGTACTCTTCAATATCTTCATAAATGACTCTTCAATATCTTCATAAATGACTTAGATGAGGGAATAGAAGGGGAACTCATCAAATTTGCAGATGACACTAAATTGGCAGGAATAGCCAACACCCCAGAAGACAAGCTCAGATTCCAAAAAGATATTGACAAACTTGAACAATGGGCCCTATCCAACAAAATAAATTTTAATGTGGGAAAAAGCAAAGTTTTACATTTAAAAAGCAGGAAAAATCAAAGATATAAGTACAGATTTGGCGAGACCTGACTCAAAAACAGTAATTGTGAGAGGGATGTTGGAGTCCTAGTGGATGATTATTTGAATATAAGCCAGCCGTGTGCAGCAGCAGCCAACAAAGCTAATACAATCCTGGGTGTATAAACAGAAGCATAGAATCAAGATCACATGAAGTTTTCATACCTCTTTATAAAACCCTATTAAGACCACACTTGGGATATTGCAACAAATTTTGGTCACCATACTACAAAAAAGATGTTGAGACTTTGGAAAAAGTTCAGAGAAGAGCAACTAAGATGATCAAAGGTCTGGAGATTAAAACATATGAAGAACAGCTGCAGGATTTGGGCTTGGCTAGTCTAAAGAAAAGAAGAATTAGGGGTGACATCATAGCAGTATTTCAATATTTGAGGTGCTACCACAAAGAAGAGAAGGTCAAATTATTCTCCAATGCACCAAAGGGCAGGGCAAGAAACAATGCTTGGAAACTAATCAAAGAGAGAAGCAACCTGGAATTAAGGAGAATTTCCTAAGAGTGAGGACAATTAACCAGTGGAAAGCTTTCCTCTAGAAACTGTGGGCACTTCATCACTGGATGATTTTAAGAAGAGTCTAGAGATTCGAGTCTAGACAGTCACTTATCTGAAATGGTATAGGCTTGAGATAGGGGCTGGATTAGAAAACTTCCAAGGTCCCTTCCATCCCATCCCATCCCATCTATATTCTCAAAGGAAAAAGTGCTCATGTCACATACAAATTGTTTCAATACGAACTTGTTTTGCTCACCTTTGGCAGATAAGGTATCTCTGCGATTTTGCAAGTAATAGAGTAATTGTTCCACCTCAGCCAGTTTGGAGGGATGAATAAGTTTGCATTCCTCTACCACCTTCCGAGCCAAAGAAGAAATGTCTGTATTTGCATTGAGACTTTTCAACCGAATGCTGTAAAATAAAACCCAGAAGCTTTTATTTTCCGCTTGCACACAAATTCTATTTTCAACACTTAGTTTGAAATGTATAAAACTCAGACTTAAAATATAATTTATTTTACAATTTCAACCTTTATCAAGAGCCATGGTGGTGCAGTGGTGAGAAGTGGTGAGGAGTATTGCCGGCAAAGACTGTCCACAGCCTGGGGTTTGATCCTGATAGGCACAAGGTTGACTCAGCATTCCACCCTTCCAAGGTCAGTGAGATGAGGGCTCAGATTGTTGAAGGCAATATGCTGACCTTGAAACTGCTGTATACATAAGTCTAAGCACTATTGCTATTTTGGTAGACCAAATTGGGCCATTTGGTTTTCTTGTTTAATTTAAAGCAAAACCCTTCACTCATGACCCAAACTCGGTTCAGATCTGTTAACTGGCATATAATATTTGTATTTAATCTCCACTGAACTAGACAAAGCCCACAATGAAAACAACCATTGAACAAATATGGCAGAAACAATAAAAATGATCAAATATATCAGGAGACAGTACTCCGTTTTCCCAATTTCATGTATGGTCACTGAGTTGCAGTTAATCAAAACATGCTAAAGCTATTCCTCATTTAACGACCATAATTGGGACTGGCAACTAGTTAAGGAAACTAGTTGCAAAGTGGAACTGCAACAGTGATTATGATCCTATTTCAGCTTTCCTGCTTTAGACTGCAAAGATTGTAAATGCGAGGGATTGTAAAGTTACTTTTTCATTATCATAACTGCAAATTATTGTTCAACAAGGCTGTCTGTCACTAAACAAGGACTGACAGTGTTGATTTTAAATCTGAATCTGAATTCCAGAATAATGCTGTCTACAATACAAACAGGCAAATCAGAGGCAGCAGACATCCTCAAAACCCTGTTTGCCCTCCATGAATGTTTACAATTCTCATCACTACCACTGGTGGTGGCCTGAGAGAAAAGCAAAGTATTCCTTGATTTATAACTATTCACTTAGTGACTGTTCAAAGTTATGACAATCCCTCCCAAAGGTTTTTACAATCCTGTTTCAAACTTATGGCCATTGCAGTGCCCCTGCTTTTCTTCACCCTTACAATTGACCATAGGGATGCTGAAGTACCAAACCATCTTCCCCACCCATCCCACCCGGTTCCTAGAAGCTTCAGTTGTTCTGAAGCCAGCCACAAGGGAGCCTAAAGAAGCCACCAGAACACAAAGAGCAATTAAGACAAGGCCTATTTGTAGGACTTATCCTGTTACGAACCAGGCTACCCAGGACAGCCTAAAGCCTGGCAATAGAAGCTATCAATGCGGGGGGCTGAAAGAATCCTGAGGAACAGGGAGCAAAACACCGGGCATCTTGGGCTTTGGAGACCTGAAGCAGGTGGCCTAGGTTCCCTACCCCTAAGTCACCTCATGCTCCATTTGAGCTACAGGGTGGGAGGGGGTGGAGTCATTAAATTAGATGCTTCACTTAATGGCCATCACAATCCACAACCATATATAATGGAGACACCATTACAGTCATAAGTCAAAGGACTACCTATATCAAAGTATGGCTGCTAATAGGACTAGTCAACCCGCTTGAAACAGCTACAAACATATGATCAGAGAGATTGTTAGGTATAAATTTTCATTCCAGTTAAAAAAAATATGAGAATGAGATGGGAGAGTGTATTTGTAATGACCCGGGCATGGCACAAAGGCAACAGTCATAATAAGCAATAAGAATCCTTTTATTATCTCCAACTTTGCCCCCAATGTCCAAGTTACCTTCAGCTGGAGAAAAACTCTCCCAGGAACAGCATTTAATTCAGGGGTGGGATTCAACTGGTGCTACTACTGGTTCGGTGTGAGTGTGCTTTGCACGTGTGTACAGCATTTCCAAAAAACCTCAGCTGTGCCACCCAAACAGCTGACAAGCACTGCACGCAGGTGCGCAGCATTTGAAAAAACCTCTTCTTTCCTGCTTTTTCAACCTGCCGCACAAAGCTGAGGTTGAAAAAGCAGGAAATAAAGAACAGCCAGGAGCCCAGACAGGCGGATGAGCCAAACAGATGAACAAAAGGTTGTTGCAGCGAACCTGTTTGGTGTCTGCTGCTATTCAGAGCTACCGGTTTTATGGAACCAGGCCGAACTGGTAGCATCCCACCCCTGCTTTAACTGTAGAAAATTCAGTCCAAAATAAGGTACACACAAACTGTAACTTAAAATCCAAACAAACCAACTGAAGTAATTAGTTTGGCAGGGCAGGAGCAGGAATTTCAGACTTGAAAGCACGGCAAAATTCACACAGTTGGGAAGATGCCAGGAACACAGATAAGCCACAATGATACAAGATAAAGTCACATTTGCTCCCAACAGCTTGCCTTTTTTTATACAGTGTTACCAGCTGCAGCTAATGAAGGGAATCAAGGCCTTTTCCTCCCCCATAAGCCATGCAACCCACGTTGCTCTCTTTTCCATTCCTCCTTACGTGTCCTAGGATGAACAGAGAGTGGGCCTGGGTCTTCCTCTGGATTCCCTTTCCCTTGTTTTACCTCTCCCCTGCTCTGCACAGCTAGGCTTTGCCCTTCCCCAGTTTCTTCCCAGCCAACAGAGTCACACTCCCACTCCCTGTCAGCTGTTTGGCTTCCCCCTCAGAGTCAGATTTCAACAGGGTCATGACAGTATTGCTCTTTCTATTGTATTATTTGCAATGGAAAATCTAATTTACTAAGAAGTTTAAAGTGGCTTTTATGTTACCTGCAAATGTGTGCACATACAACATCTGAACTGGAAAAGCGAATGTGTGCATTTATTTATTTATCTAACATTTGGGTGGTGTACTGGAATCTCAACAACAGTCTTGAAATACTAAGCTTAGAAAAAAGCAATGAAGAATAATATAGACACCCGCCTTTCCCACTAAGGCATCAAAGAAATCCAGCTTAAAAAGAAACCCTTTCAGAGCTTTCTATCAGCAGTAAAAAAGCCAAACATATTTCAAGATGCAATATGGCCCATGGAGCTGGGACACAACCAAGAAGCCATTTTATGACCCCTCCACTTCAAATGGAGGCTACACCTTAACTTAACTGTAGCAGGTCAGTCAGACTTACTTTGGGTAAGATAACTCAGTGCCATGCCATGCCCTCTGAATCGATCCAGAGGCCTACTGGCAACCATTGCATTAACTATTTATGCATACATTTATACATTTTTTTCTGTAACACCATTTTTTTCAGCCAGTCATAAATCAATCTGGTAGTGATGCTGACTTTCTCACATTTTTCTTACTTAGCAAGAAGTAGGTCGTTGCCTACTTTGTCAAATGCCTTACTAGCAATTAGAAAAATCTAGCAATTAATAAACACAATTTAATTAATCATGCTAACCCATGGCAAAATATGGTGTACAAATACATGCAAAGGGAAAGTAAACACAATCATTGTGCAAAAAGGACTTGCCATCATAAAAAATAGGATTATTTTTCTTTTACTAAAATAAAGCTGCAAACCTTTTCTCCTAGGAGAGTGGTGGTTAAATCTCTTTTCTCTCTTTTTATGAGGATAAATCAATCATTTAACATGAAGTAATAAATTCATTTTCTTTCTCTGATATTATGGACCTTGGTTGCAATTGAAAAAGTGCTATATATATTTTGGATCTCTTAATAAAATATTTGAGGCATAGTAAGAACCTTTCATGTATTTTAAATGATTTAAAATAAATATGTGCTTGACATCTTTTCTAACTAAATGTATAAAAATATATATAATTAAATTAAGGCTTCAGATTTTATTTTTCTAATTCAATCTTTAAAAAAAAGACTTTAAAGGCAAAAACATTGGCTCTCCAAAATGTTTCATCAAAGGCTTTTGAACAAAGATTTACTTGAACATTGTAAACTTACATTTTTTGACATTCCTTACGCTCTCCCAACATAGGATCTCCCATCTCCCCAAGAATTGTAGCTTCCACTTCATAATGTACTATAAGTGCCTTTTCTGATGGATGTACATCAATATTTCCTCCTTTTACCTTTCTGTTAAGTGAAAATTAGTGAATTAAAAACCTATAATTTTTGTATCCGCTAAGCACAGAAATAAAAACATTTTTGAGGATTTTTCCAGGTTGCAGTACCTCACAAGTTTGAACTGATCCAGCATGTGAGCTGTGCAAGTTTCAAAGAAATGAAACTTTATCCCACCAAAAAGCAATCAAGATCAGATCTTCCCTAACACCAGTCGAGAAAATGGTCATTCGAACAGGGTAGGCTGGTGTCGCCCCAGACCGGCCCCGCTTTTCCACGAAGGTCCTTTCCCTTGAAATCACCCATCTATTGGGCATTAACCCAAACCTGGTGCAGCTCAACAGCTTCTGAAAAGTTAGCCGCCCTCCCGGTCGAGGCATCCTTCCTCTCCTGCCATTTTCTCCAGCAGAAGAACCGCGCCCCTCCTCGGCCTTCTGCTCTTCCTCTCGGTTCATTGCGCCCTCCCGCTTCACTTTGGCGGGAAAACCATTACCTTTTGAGGTACCGAGCATCCTCCCCCTGCATTGCGGCGACGGTCAACCGAAAAAGAGGCAGGGAAGGAAAAGGCGACCGCCAGCGAAGCCGAGACCGGTTGGGTTGGGTTGGGTTCCGTTACCAAGGGAGAAAAAGCGAGCCGTGCTGCGCAGGCGCAAGTCGCAATACGAGGCGCAGGCGCAGAGGGTTTCAAGAGAGAAGGCCTTGCTTGGGAGCGGTGCGATGTCACGTTTGCTGCTGTTTGTAAAAGAGCAGCTTTCGTAAGAAAAGCTTGAACTTGACAGCTTTTAGTTTTTGATCGTGGCTCGGCTGAATAAATATGCTGAACATGAAAGATACAGTACAGATGTTTGACTTTTCTGCCAGAAAAGTCTAGCATCCTTTGCGTTTTAAGATTTCTTCATTTAGCCGTGCAATATTGACACATGAACAGGTGATTAAAAACATAATTTAGCAGCAACAGTGAATTTGATTTTCACTATATTACATGCTTAAATATGTTATGTCCACACTTCTACACTTCACGTTTTGTCTTCAATTCACTGTTTTAACATTTTCCACATTCAAATTCTAAAAGTTGATTTTAGGTAGAAGATTATTTCCCAAGATAGACAAATTACCTGTTTTTTAACTCATTTATACTGTATTGTGAAAGGTAAACACAGAGCTTAGAGGAAGAATATACTATCAAAATAAGGTCTTGGGGAGCATTGTTTCAATATTTGAGGGGCTCCTACAAAGACAAGGAGATCAAACTATTTTCCAAAGTACCAAAAGGCAAGGCTTTGCTGGTTGAAGTCTTCCAAGACTATGGAAGCTAACCAAGCAGAGAAGCAACCTAGAACTAAGGAAATTCCTAATGGTGAGAACAATCAACCAATGGAATAGCTTGCCTTAGGAAATTGGTTACTTCATCACTGGAGGATTTGAAAAAGAAACTGAACAACCATTTGTCTGAAATTGTATTGGGTCTCCTCTCCTCCTTGAGCAGAAGCTTGGACTAGAAAACCTCAAAGTCCCTTCCAATTCTATTGTTCTATGTTCTCTGCCCCACAAGTACACCACTTAATTGTTGCTTCAGAAGGGGGGGGGTAATTTATAGACCATTTATGAAGTGATCAAGTTCTCCACAATAAAAATATTGGCTTTGTGTGCATCATCAGTGTAAAAATTGTAAAAACTGCATATTAATAGTAAACATATAACTTTGGATCTAGTAGAGATTGGTCAGCTTCTGTTCTGTTTCAGAAACATACAATTAGTCCAGATGTGCCTAAAAATGTCTATGCAACTGTATACAAGTGATTCTTGACTTACGGCTGGTCTCTTAGCAACTATTTAAAGTTATAAGACAATGCTGAAAAAGTACATACAATCCAGTTTCAAAGTTATGGCCGCTTCAATTCCCCCATTGTTCACCCTTATGATCCACCCACTGCAGGGATGCAGCAGTGCCCTTGCCTATCTATCTCCCCCATCTCACTGGGTCTCTTAGTTCAGGCGTGCAAGGGAACCTAAAGAAGCTACCTATGTAGAAGGCAGTTATGGCTTGTAGGCCTTGGCCAATTCCCCATCCAGCCATCCCCTTCTGCCCCTTGGGATTCCCCCAGGGCAAGGCCTGCTTGTAAGCTGGCCTTTCAGCCAAGCAAGGGAACGAAAATACAGGCAAAGGAAGGAAAATTACAGCTTATAAGGCCTCAGACAACTGTTGATCCAAGCACCTGAGGGGCTTGCAGGACTCAGCCTGCTGCTCACTCATTTCCAGAGCCCAGCAGTACCCAACTTACCTTTGTATTTTGCAGAGTTGCCCAGGCAAGGCAACACTTTCTTGTAGTGGTTGCCATGAGGCTGGTGCAAGTCTTCTAGTAAGACCACTTGTGCAAGTCTTCTAGTAAGTGGTACTTCTGGGAAGACAGTAGGA
Organism: Laticauda colubrina; assembly: GCA_015471245.1. Lineage (NCBI taxonomy): Eukaryota > Metazoa > Chordata > Lepidosauria > Squamata > Elapidae > Laticauda > Laticauda colubrina. Next base: position 4,078,152 of record BLBF01000052.1, read on the forward strand.
GGCTTTTTTTAAAAAGGAAGCTCCATTTGTAGAGTTTGTGCAAAAAAAAAAAAAGCAGAGCCTCCTAGTCTCATAAAACAGGGATCCCCAATCCCCAGCTGTGAACCACACATGCATCCTCAATTGTGTAAGCAGTGGGCAAGAGTGTGTGTGAACGCTCCATTTGCACGAGTATCCCCAATATGGAGCTGTGCACATGTGTGCTTGCTGGCCACTCACAGGGAACCACCCCCCCCCCCCCGTCGCTCTGCAAAGCTGGAGATGTTGGGAAACACAACCTCAATTTATCCTGGAAAACAAAATGGTCTTCCTCTGAAGAACAACTAACCAACAGAGGGCAACATGCCCATATGGTATTGTTCTACTACTTTTATCTTGGAAAATTTGACGGCTATTCTAAGAACTCTTTTAGTTTGGGGGGGCTGAACCTCAAAAGTCATAGTGAGAGCAAACATTTAGAAATATTTATCAGTCCAGAAACAATTTTCTGTTTTTAGACACCAAAACACAGCCTCCTTTAAAAAAAACTCCACAAACAAATTGAATCTTTTTTTGAGGGGTGTCACCTCAAAAGTACAACTTGTCAGAAGAATAGAATAGAATAGAATAGAATAGAATAGAACAGAACAGAACAGAACAGAACAGAACAGAATAGAATAGAATAGAATAGAACAGAATAAAATAGAATAGAATACTTTACTGGTCAAGTGTGATTGGACACACAAGGAATTTGTCTTGGTGTAAATACTCTCAGTATACATAAAGAAAAGGTACATTTGTTAAGAATCAAGAATCATAACGTACAACACTTAATGATAGTCAAAGGGTACAATAAGCAATCAAATCATACTAGGAAACAGTCAATATAAATCATAAAGATACAAATAATAAAGTTACAGTCCTACAATCACAAGTGGGAGGGGATGGGTGATAAGGAGTGATGAGAAGATTAACAGTAATAGTTGCATACACTTTGTAAATAGTTGAACAGTGTTGAGGGAATTATTTGTTTAGCAGAGTGATGGCTTTCGGGGGAAAAATGTTCCTGTGTATAGTTGTTCTTGTATGCAGTGCTTTATAGCGTCGTTTTGAGGCAAGGAGTTGAAACAGTTTATATCTCGGATGTGAGGGCTCTGTAAATATTTTCACAGCCCTCTTTTTGACTCGTGCAGTATAGAGGCCCCCAATTGAAGGCAGGTGGGTAGTAATGTTTTTTCTGCAGTCCTAATTATCCTCTGAAGTCTGTGTCTGTCCTGTTGGGTTGCAGAACCAAACCAGACAGTTATAGAGGTGCAGATGATAGACTCAATAATTCCCCTATAGAATTGTATCAGCAGCTCCTTGGGCAGTTTGAGCTTTCTGAGTTGGCACAGATTAGCCTGAGACCAGCTGCCTCTCCAAGAAAGCCTCGCCTTACCTGGCCCAGGCTCCTCTGCAAAAAAAATAAAGGTAAGTTGGGTGCTGCTGGGCCCCGGAGGCAGGTGGTCCCTCAGATGGCTGAATGGGCAATTGTCCAAGGCCTATAAGCTTTAGCTGCTCTCTGTGCCAATAGTTCTTTAGGCTCCCTTACATAACTGAAACATTGGTTTGATAGCAGGCCTTGGCCTCAAGGTATCTCAAGGGACAGGGGGTGGCACATCGGGGGTCGGAGAAGCCTTGGGAGGCCTGGAACAGATGGGCCTGGGTAAGTGCTGGGCCTCCTGAGGCACCTGGTGCTCCACTTAACAACCTGGGACATTATTTAATGATTCACTGGGGGGAGCAGGTATAGGGGGATTATTAGGTTTGACACTTCATGTAACAGCTATCGCAACGTGCAATTGTAATGGGCAGGCTCCTTTATGATTGTAAGTTAAGGACTACCTATATGTTCTTTATGATATTGTAATATTTAATTAGCAGGTTTATAGCTCAGGGAGCACCTGGTACCTCTCATTATAGATCTTTGTAATACTTCTCTTAGGTTACTTTGATGATCCTTGGAAATACTAGCCTAGGGTAGTATTCTTTCAATATTCCATATGTTTGTCTGAAGAAATTAAAATCAGAATGACATTGCATGATGAGAGATTTATATTTTTCATAGGCATAAATTGCAACTAAATAAACTTTCAACTTAATTATTGTCCTTAACTCTAAATAAGGCTCCAGAGGGGATTATAGTTCTAAGTAAAGTAACTGAACAATGGTAGGCTGTACTCCTTGCTAAATTGTTTAGGTATATAACTAAAGTCTGAAGCATGGAGAAGGTACTTACAATCTCAAATGATCTCAGAGAAAGCTGAGGATTGCTAATTAATACTTGGATGAGAGATTTCCAAGACTTCCCGCAGCTATAGGCCTGACAAGGAACTCGAAAACAACAAACAACCAGAAGGAGGCAATGGCAAGCTATGTCTGTACTGTTGCCTAAATCAATGATTGGGTTCTGAGAACTCCTTATATTTGGAGTCTGAATGTGCCAATCCAAAGCCTATCTTTTAAATTTTTATTTTCTAATTAAATTACTGCATGTTTTTTCAGAGACAATCTGGCACAGCTTCTGTCGAAAATTGGAAATGGCAAAGCCTCCCACAAATTGAGAGTGATTCTGCAACCATAGAGCTATAGAATGGCTCTAAATATTTTATAGAAAGATAGATATTCACCCTCATCTTTAGTTGGCCATTTTGCTGATTCTAAATTGGCCAATTCTGTGGAATTTTTAGAATTTGTTTTAGATTGTGAGATTCCAAAATATCTACATTGTTTCAATACCGTGTTTCTCCAACAATATGGCCTCACCCAATAGGAAGTCCCAGCATATTTTATAGGCATAAAATCAAATTAAGCCCCTCCCCTCAAATTAAGGTCTATACTAAACATGCAAAATGGGGGGAATGGCAGGGGGGCTTGTCGTTAGGAAGTACTTTTGTTGCATATTCGGATATGGTGCTGCCTGCATTGACTTCGGCGTTGGTGGGGCACTTCATATTGGGAGCCCTTCCACCACTGTTGCTTTCCCTTCTCCCCGTGCTGCCGCAGTGTTTAAAGCAACGCCGTGGTGTTTGGCGCAGCTACGCGCAGCCAGCCAGGGCTCCTCCCTGCAACCGGAGCCCGACGGAGACACTTGGCTTCAGGTGCTCCTATCGCCGCCTTCCCTTCACCTTCGAAGGCAAAGCCAATTCTTTTAAAAATGATGCCATACTACTGGTACGACAAAGCCTCCCCTGCCCAAGAGGACAGCCCAACCCCATGTGTGAGGCGAATCTCCCGGGGGTGCAGCACAGGATCGGCCCATCCCAGGAGAAGCGCCCAGCTGCCATCCGTTCCTGGTGCCAGGCAGAGTGCGAAGAGCTTCTCCTGGGGTGCCCAGTGCAGCTGACAGGTGAGCCCTCCTGCCCGGCAGCAGAGCTCTCACCAAGGTGGCGAGCACCTCCCCGCCAGACCCTCCGCTCATCCCACCAGGGCCGTACCAGAGCTGTGCAGGTTGGGCAGAGCCGAGAAAGCGAGCCATGGATGCGCGCCCACCTGCCAAGTGAAAAAGTCGGGCTGACCCGAGCTTGGCTTCCTTCCCAAGTCCCTCCAGCGTCCTCCTCTGAGCTGAGCTCCACCAAGAGAGCTCCTCTGCCCGATGCCTGTGCCGCTGCAGTGTTTGGAGCTGCCGGAGCATTTGGAGATGCATGGGAACGGGGATGGGCTGGGCGAGGGGTGGAAGGATGGGCAGCTTCAGGTTCTCTCCGCTGGATCCATGGTTGGGAGCAAACACAGACCAAGACTCCCAACCAATCAGGATGAAGAAAAAACCACTCTGGCACAGGAGTAGGCTAGCCCCAAATTTAAAACAGAAACGGCTGTGAAAGTCTGACCCACAGATGAACACAATACAGAAGCCTGATGATGGCAGATGAGATTCTGCTGAAATGTTGCTACAACTTTAAAAGCACAAGTATAATGACGTTAGAAAATACCCGAACAAAGCGGAATACCATCTATATCTGTATCTGTATCTGTATCTGTATCTGTATCTGTATCTGTATCTGTATCTGTATCTGTATCTG
>BLBF01000052.1:4082397-4093034 GCA_015471245.1 Laticauda colubrina
TCTATCTATCTATCTATCTATCTATCTATCTATCTATCTATCTATCTCTATCTCTATCTCTATCTCTATCTCTATCTATCTATCTATAATATATTTGGGTTTTTATGTCTGGATAAATTACAGGAGCCTGGACTGGAAAAAGGCATACAGTGGGAAAGTATCCTGGAATAGGTCAGAGACAATGTTTCATTTCAAAACTGTGAACTCTCTATAACTATTAATACTTTCTATATTTTAATAGTGGCTGAAAAATCAGAAGAATTATTAAAATGTTAGAAGAGGAAGAGTTTGTGTGATCAAATATCAGTATATAATAAAAGCTCAGTAGTGCACAAAAGATTTTGTGTGTGTGTGTGTGTGTGTGTGTGTGTGTGTGTGTGTGTGTGTATGCTGTTCAGCTTCCTTCTGGTATTATCCCACGTCATTGTAGTTGTGCATTTAAAGTTGTAGCAACATTTCAGCAGAATCTCATCTGCCATCATCAGGCTTCTGTATCATACAGAAGCCTGATGATGGCAGATGAGATTCTGCTGAAACATTGCTACAAATTTAAAAGATCTTCAGAAACCAGTGCCTCTATTAGGCCAGATACTCTAGGAAAATATTCCCATGTTATCTACATATAATAAGATTCTAATATGTTTCTCTTCTGGTTTCAGTGGCACTAGTTTTATCATGACATTTAGTGGATTCCTATATTAGTCAAGATATTGAATATGATTTGTAATCAAGGGAACTGATTAAAATTTCCTTAATCTCAATATTAAAAAAACAAATCTCATAAAACTTCTATATGAATACAGGTTGTCCTTGACCTACAACAGTTCATTTAGTGCCCATTTGAAGTTACAACAATACTGAAAAAAGGGACTTATGATTGTTTTTCACACTTACAACTATTGCAATATCCCTGATCAAAAATCAGGCAACTGATTCATATTTATGACTGTTACAGTGTCACATGATTCCCTTTTGCAATTTTCTGACAAGCAAAGTCAGTGAGGAAGCCAGATTCATTTAACAACCATGTCATTAACTTAATGACTACAGTGATTAACAACTCTGGCAAGAAAGGTCAGGGGCAAAAATCACTTAACAACTGGCTTGCTTAGCAACAACAATTTTGAGTTCTGTTGAGATCGTAAGTGGAAGACTAACTGTATGAGACTGGTTAGTTCAGTACTGAGCAGAGTAACCACAAACTAGCTTTATAATTCAATTCCAAGTATTTTATGAATAGCTTCAGGTCATGCCAAATAGTCTAGAACAGCAGTCCCCAACCTTTGCGGCTTGGTGGCCTGGCTGGGGTGGGGGGGAGAGAAGAGAACTGACCCATGAGAATGGTGGGGTGGCGCGCACACACAGAGCTTGACTGTGAAGCATTGGGCTGTCACACATGCATATGAGTGTCCACTGGCTTCTGCAAGTTGTGCTGCATGCATGCAAACACACTTCAGCCAGCCACTCGTGTGGCCCAATTTTGAATAGGCCACAGGCCGGTAGGGGGCTGTGACAGGAGTGGGATTAAAATTTTTTAACAATCAGTTCTGTGGGCGTGGCTTAGGTGGCAGGCGTGGCTTGGTGGTCATGTTATTGGCTGGGTGTGGCCAACTCAATATCACTCACATCAAGGCACGCATCTCCTCACCTGGCCTCTCATGACTGTGGGGATGCTGCAACAGTTGTAAGTGTGAAAAATGGTCATAAGTCACTTATTTCAGTGTCATTGTAACTTTGAATGGTCACTCCACACAAGCAAAGTACCAGCAAAGGGGGGGAAAAAACTCCTGAGAAGTTCCAGAGACAGGAAATCTAGTCCTGCCAAAATGTAATAAGGGTTAACGGAGAGGCAGTTTTTGTAAGCAACACCAGAATGTTTCCTTCCTGCCTTCCTGTCCTGACAGGATTAGGCCAGTAATTTCTTCTAACAACCGGTTCTCCGAACTGCTTAGAATGGTAACAACCAGTTCTCGTGAATGGGTGCAAACTGGGAGAATCCCACCCCTGGGCTGTGGCCTAGGGATTGGGCACCCCTGGTCTAGACTATTTCTGCAAATACTGAAAATTAGCTGTCCATCGCCAATGGGCTCTAGATGGATTACAAACCAAAATCCATAAAACAGGTATGAAGCGGAACCACACAGTCTTGACTAAAACAATCTTAAAAGCAACTTTTGGCAACAAAACAGCCTCCCACAAAGTACAGTAATACATTAACCCTATTAATGAGCAGCCTCCAGACATTGGATCAATACATTGACAGCTTCAGTTGTGCAGCTTGGGGTTGAGTGGTAAAGTATGCATCAGCATACTGATGATACTGAACCCCAAATAATCTTGAGAAACAGGAGGAAGACCCACAAACATGAAAATGATCTGATAAAAGAAAATCAACATTGAAGGTACAGATTGGAGTCTGACAGCTTTAACATTTTCACAATTGAAAGGATGTAGACATTATTCTTTGTCTGTACATAATAGCTGTGACAACTCTTAACCACTGACTAATGTATTTAATATACGTTACAAATATATTTTAGTATCTTTAGTATATCTAGTATATAAATATAATCAGTGGTGAGATTTAGCAGATTCACACCACTTCAGCAGAACCAATACCTAATTTTTTGTTGAGTTCAGTGGACTGGTTAGACATGTTCTGGAAAATCTGTGTTTTCTGGAACACATCTGGGTTTCATTCAACTTTCTTCCAGATAGGGAAAAAAAACCTCCCTAAAAGTTGGGGACAGGGCGGGGCCTGTGCATAAGGCGGCAGCCTAGGGCTGGCGGAGCACCAGAGGTTTGGGGAGGGTGCTGAAGTGAGTGGGCGTCCTGCCTGCAGCACCCATGCCAGCTATATCTTCCCAGCCAGAGCTGGAATGCCACCATGTTTAAGTGCCAGTAGATGCCAACCTTCCCTCCGGTGGATTTGGGCAGCTGCTGGAGAGAGATGGGCCTTTTTAGAGCCTGGTGCCCAGATGCCTTCACTTCCCCCTAGCATTTCATTGCTAACTGATTTCCATCTCCGTCACATTTCTTCTTCTTTCTCCGTCACATTTCTTCTTCTTTCTCGACATCGTGTGCAGGGAAACCAAAGTTTGTGAGACTAAAAAAAAAAGTTCAATCAATCAATTCCAATGTCTTGGGGTGGGGGGATCTTCAAAAGTTGGAATTGATTGATTGAACATTTTTTAGGCCCACAAACTTTTGTTTTCATTCACATGATAGCAAGAAATGCAAGAGTTGAAAATCAGGTAGGCAAAGAAATGCTTGGGGGAAGTGCACAGTGGTATGTGCGGCAAGCTCCATGGCATGGTGCTGTTCTGCAATGGAGAAAAGGGAAACGAAGCAGTGAGGGGAGGAGGAAGAGCAGGGAGAAGAAAGAGGGAAAGCAGCCTCCTCCTTACCTTGCGCCTGCTGCTCCATTTCCCATTTTGCCATTGCAGCGTAGTGCCCAGGATGCCCTTTGACAGTGAGGGGGGGCGGAATTGGGTGATGGTCAATCCAGCTCACCCAGGCTCAGGTTGGCTGTTGCGGAAGGCTTGTCTTGCATATGCGGCAGAGCTGGAGGATGGGGATGGGCCACACCTCCCACAATGGCCAACCTGACCCTGGGTGAACCAGTTGTTAAATTATTTGAATACTACCACTGAATATAATTTAGTATATATGAAATGCATCTAGTATACAGTACTCAGTATCATGTGGCTATTAAAGTGCAAATTTTACTGCTGAAACGCTGATTCCATTTCACTAACTTTCTTTGTCTCAAACCCTTCTTTTATTTATTGTTATCTTGCCTAATGAAGAACTTGATATTGTACTTACTTTGGTGCCAATTTGATTGATTATAATAAATATTATTGAGGTAAATGGTACATGGAAAATTTAAATCAGTCATTGTCTTACTGACTTTTACAGGAATGGGGCAGAGCTAGCATTGACTTTCTGTAATTGCAAAACAACGTCAAAATATATGAGCAAGGAAATTATAGGGAAGGCATGGACATGTTCATTTTGTCAAGTGACAAGATTACTTTGTAACCAAAATAACTATGCCTTGAAATTCTATTCACAATAATGTCGTGTCTCCCCACTGACAGAAGAAAGATGCTTTGCCATTGGTATTAATTGTTATATATTAAGGCCCTGTCACATTGCCCAACGGATGCAAAACGTTCCATCCGTTGTTATCCGCTCTCAAAAGGGGCAAAAATTTGCATAAACAGAGCGGATAGCACGGAAAGAAACGGACGGGGGGAGGATGCAGAGCGGATGGAAAGCGGATGTGGAACAGAAGCCTAGCGGATGGAAGAGGATGGGAGCAGATGGCACATCCGCTAGGCTTCTGGGGGACCTCAGCAAAGCGGACGCGGAACGGATACAGCGGATGCAGAGCGGATGCCGAGTGGATGAAGCGGATGCAGAGCGGAAGCCTAGCGGATGCCTAGTGGATGCCTAGCGGATGCCTAGCATTCACTGCGCATGCAGGGGGGATGTATTGCGTCAGCCCCACGGATATAAAGGGAAGCAGCTCCCAAGCAGGTCACCATTCAGAGGAAGGACCTGCATCCAGACACATCGAGTGCCTTGCCAGCCTGCCCTGCATGCCTGCCTGCCAGCCTTGCTGCCTGCCTTGCTGCCTGCCATCCTGCCATCCTCCCTGCCATCCTTGCTGTCTGCCTGCCTGCCAGCCTCCCTGCCAGCCTTGCTGTCTGCCAGCCTTGGTGCCTGCCTGCCTGACAGCCTTGGTGTCAGCCTCCCTGCCAGCCTTGCTGCTTGCCTTCCTGCCAGCCTGCCTGCCAGCCAGCAACCCCACAACCATGGGGAAGAAGAGAAAGCCTCAGCCATCTGCTGCCAGCCCTGGCAAGAGGGACAGGGCCACCCTCCCACCCCCTGGCCCTCACTCTGCTTCTGCTGGGGCTTCTGTAGTATGGGCTCACTCTTCTGCGGCTGGGGCTTCTGCTGCTTCTGCTTCTGGAGGAGCTGATGCTGCTGCTTATGGTGGTGGTGCTTCTGCTCGTGCTTACTCTGGTGAGGCTGCTCCTGGCGGTGGTGCTTCTGCTGGTGCTTACTCTGCTGAAGCTGCTCCTTGTCCTGCTGGTCCTGCTCGTCCTGTTCGTGCTCCTGGTCTTGCTCGTCCTGCTCGTGCTCCCGGTCTTGCTCGTCCTGCTGGTCCTGCTGGTCCTGCTCGTGCTCCTGGTCCTGCTGGCGCTGCTGGTGCTTACTCTGCTGCTGCTGATCCTGGTCCTGCTGGTGCTGCTGCTGCTGCTGCTGATGGTGATAATGATGATGATCCTGCTGGTGCTGCTGGTGCTGCTGCTGCTGCTGCTGGTGATGATGATGATGATCCTGCTGGTGCTGCTGCTGCTGCTGCTGATGGTGATGATGATGATGATCCTGCTGGTGCTGGTGCTGCTGCTGCTGCTGATCCTGCTGGTGCTGCTGCTGCTGGTGGTGTGGAGGAGCAGCCCTTACAACCTGGAAGCCCCTCTGATGAGGGCCCATCTGGTCCTGCCAAAGGGAGGAAGAGGCATATGCGGGAACGGGAGAGGAGGCAATACTCCATTGAGGAGGAACACGAGGATGAGGTGCTGGAGTGGCTGAGAGAGAATGACTATCTATGGTGGAAGGGACACCAGCTCTACAGGGACACCAAAAGGAAGCAGGCTGCTTGGAGAGAGAAGGCGGAGAGTCTGGCCTACACATCAAATGTGCTCCTCGGCTGGTGGTACGGGAAGCTGCACCTCAAGAAAACTGGCCAAGGTTAAGCTGACGGACAGAGAGACCTACGTCATGGCCAGGTGCAGCTTCCTGGAGCATGAGATCCACCACCAAGGAGCAGCAGCAGCAGCCCCTCTCACGACCCTCTCTCTCAGGCAGCCCGCTGAGAGCCAGTCCTCCTGTCTCCAGGCAGGTTTCTGTGGAGTGTCCCATGGTGGAGAACCCATGGACAGCTGTTTTAACCATGGTGGAGCACGTGGAGGACTCCCTGGTGCTGTGGGAGAAAGGAGGCGACACGTCCACCACAGCCCTACCCGCATCCACCCCCAGCTCCACCTGCACAGAAAGGCAGAGACCCAGAGAGGAGGGCCAGAGCCACACTGTCCTGATGGAGATCAGGGACACCATCCGGAGCAGCATAGATCTCCTCTCTCAGCTGGTCCACACCAACTCCTCATCCTCCAACCGCAAGCCCTTTCTCACCTATGTCAACCAGACCCTCACGGACATGGCGGAACCCTAGTACCAGGTGGTGAAGGACCAGATCACCGAGCTGTTTCACAACCCTCCAGATCCAGAGGAACCTGCTCCTACCCAGTCCAGGTCTGCTCCTCCACCCCAGGTGATGTCCCTCCCATTCCAAGGATTTCCACAGGCCCTCACCTTCCTGGGCTACGGCTACCAGGAGGTCCAGCAGCACAGGCAGCAGCCCTTCCCAGTCCAGGCACAGAGTCATCAGATGACACCGTTGCCACTGGTTCCACTGATGCCACCGATGCCACCCACGACACTGATGCCACCGACGCCATCGATGCCACCCACGTCTCCGATGCCACCCATGCCAGTCATCACCCAGATGCAGACCAGACAGCCCCACTACACTGCTCCTTCCTCCACCCCACAGCCAAGCCCGGTCTCAGTACATCTGTCCTCGGTACTGGGGCTGACACCCCATGGAATGGAGGAAGGAGCTCTCAACATCACGGGGCTGAGCCAGCTGTCTGAGAGCTTCCTCAACACACCGTCACCTGTTGTCCTCTCGGGGCCAGGCACCCCAGTGACGCTTCAGACCAGCACTCCAGCAGCACCCACCTCCACAGCACCTGGTCCCTTCACCCCTGAGACTGGGCACACCTCCGAGTGATCGATAAGAGTGCCAGAGACTGGGTGGCTACCTGTAGACTTTACTTGGACACTTGACTTGGGTCATTTTTCTTTTACAGCTTGTTATTAATAAAGTTTATCTTTGCTTCACACACTTGCTTCATTTATTTTATTAAATAAAGTCTTGGTGGAAACTTTTAGAAATGGTTTAAGCCTTTGCATGCTTGTGGGATGGGTTAAGACAGCAGTGGGATGGGCAGGGATACCTTTGGGTTGGGTAAGGATAGCTGTGGGATGGGAAGGGATACCTTTGGGATGGGTAAGGATAGCAGTGGGATGGGCAGGGATACCTTTGGGATGGGTAAGGATAGCAGTAGGATGGGTTAAGATAGCTGTGGGATAGATAAACCTCCAGTGCAAGCATAGTGGGACTGTATGGTCCACCCTCCCAGGTGCCACACATATGGCCCTTCATTATCAGTAACAATGTAAGCATTGATCCACACATGTCAACACAAACACAACTCTTTATTAAATGCCTTGCTCATTTTAGGCCTACCCAACATACATGGCCCAATCTCATCCATGTGATGAGACAGGCTGAAGGAAGCATCCATTAATCATCTACCATCCTGTCTTGCCACTCCACTGCTCCAGCTGGGGAGTTGCACCAGTGTTTCAGGAGGTTGCGCTGCTTCTTCGCTTCACGTGAAGCTCTGTTGGGGCCTTGCACATCCACAGTGTCTATCAGGTTTCGCCCTTGCCTCCATTCCCCAGGCTCCATGTCCCCATTGCCTTGTTGGAGGTCCACGAGCCTGTTCTGCAAGACTGGGTAGTGGGTGCGCATAAGATTGTGCAGGATGCAGCAAGCTTCCACGATCCTCCTCACGGTCTGTGGGCGATGCTGCATGGTGGTGAGAAGTACCTGGAACCTGTTGGCCAGGATGCCAAAGGCGTTCTCCACCACCCACCTTGCCCTGGACAGCCTGTAGTTGAAGATCCTCTCTTCACGGGTGAGGCATCTGGAGGTGTAGGGCTTCATGAGGTAGGTTCTGAGGGAGAAGGCGTCATCCCCACGAGGAAGTAGGGGACATCTTGCGTGTCGTTGGGCAGGGATTCTGGATCTGGGAAGCCCATGATGAGGTTGCGTTCCAGCCCCTCCTTGAGGTCACTGGCGTTGTATACCTGGGCATCTGAAGATGACCCGTTGCCTGAAGTATCGATGTACATGAACTTGTAGTCAGCATCGACCATGGCAAAGAGGACGATGCTGAAGAAGCCCTTGTAGTTGAAATAAGTGGACCCTGACTTGGCTGGTGCTTTGCAGGCCACGTGCTTGCCATCTATGGCTCCAACGGTGTGTGGTAAGTTCCACCTCTGATACCACTGCTCTGCAACTTTCTTCCAGCCTTCTTCAGTGGAGGGGCACTGGAGGAGCTCCTCCAGGTATTCTTCCATGATGGCCTGCACCACTTCTCTGACCACAATGCTGATGGTGTTGTGTGGCACCCTCCATCCGTACTGCATGCTCCTGTAGGTGGTCCTTGAGGCTAGGTGATGCAGAGTCAGTGCCACCTTGAGCCCAGGGTCCAGGCTGGGCCGGAAGTTGGTGCTCTGCTTGGTCAACCTGGATCTCAGCTGCTGCACAACTTTGTCAAACATGGCTGGAGGCATCCTCATAAAGTTCTGGAATGCACGAGGGTCTTTGTTCCTCAGCTCCACCATCAGCTTGTTGTACAGTCCGTACTCTGCTCTTCTCCCAATCCATCTTCGGACCCAGACGCTTCTTGGCCACCTCCTTTTCTTCCCGTAGTAGAGTTCACAGAGCCTGTAGATGGCTTCGCACTGTTGCAGAACGATGGTGGCTACCAAAAGGAGTTTGTTATGATCCAAGGTGGACATGACTGGATGCTGTGGAAGAGCAAGAGGCAGATCAAGGCTGCAGAGGTCTGCACAGCTGGGCTGCTGGTCTGAAAGTGAGATCCAGGTGAGTTGCTTCCCCTTTTTATAGGCAATATAGGTTTTCCACTATGTGTCCCTTTGCATCCTCTAGGCATCCTCTAGACATCCTTAATATCCGAGATAGGTCCCCTCTGCGAACATTTTTTCCTTTTTAAATGCTTTCTTTGCATGCTGCATCCGCTTTCATCCTTTCTCCATCCATGCTACTAACCCTGTGCGTCCGTTCCGTGTCCGTTCCGCTTCCTCCCTGCGTCCGTTTACCGCTAGAGTGCATTTGAGTTGTTCGGATGCGCAGTGGATGCCTAGCAGATATAGCGGATGCGTAACGGATGACAACGGATGCAGAACGGATGTCCCCCGTATGCCTAGCGGATGCAGAACGGACGCGTTGGATACATTTTCCGCTCAAAAGTTTTGAGCAGCTCAAAAAATTTTGAGCGAATGAAATGTCAATAGACGGATGCTGGACGGATAGAGAGGAAGCAAAACGGAGGCAGTGAGTACAGAACGAAAGCATCGCGTTAACCAACGGATGGTCAGTATTTTTCTCCATTTTACATCCTCTTTCCATCCGTTGGTGCTTTACTTGGTAGAATTGTTTTCAGTTTCCTGTCCATTCTTAAAGCTAAAATCAACTATGGATTAAATTCCAGAACTTTTAGCGACTCTTAAAACACTTCCCTAAAACTTGCAAAATAGGATAATATTGTGGGACTTTATCTGTATTTTCAGGCCTTTTTAAAGACACCATTACACATGAGCTAAAATTTCAGGGCATTTGTCATTGCCTTTTATTTGCTGGGAAACACCACAATAAAATGACAGTTTGGTGGAAGAATGCACGTAGAGGATCCCACTGGAATGCAAAATCTACTTCAATTTGGAAAGATCTGTTAGCAAAATCCTAAATGCTATGCCCTATGACTAGATGAAAATGTTTTACATTCCACGTTGGTCATCTTTATTCAACCACAAATTTGTTCCATCCTGTTTCCACAAATGTTCAAAATACTCTTCCTAAAAGTCTACATTTTTAGAAATTGCATATTTATTTCTATTAACCTATCAAATTTAGGTACCACCGATCTCATTATCTAAGTGACTCTGGGTGGTTTGCAGGTAAAATATATAGACAAATATTTTCATGCACATTTTGAAAGCAAGTTCCCTGATACACTTGGGTTTTTTTCCTTGTTTTGTAAGAAGTTTCTTTGTAGACCAATTTTAATATAAAAGATAACTGAATCATACCATACAATTTCTCCCATCACTATTTCTTTCCCAAATGTTAAATTTGTGCTTCCATACTGAGTGTTTCTCGTGCTACCAATCTGAAGACTTTGTGAAACTATTCATCTTTTGCTTTGTAACAGGTTGTTTGTGGTAAGAAGTAAGATATTAGTGATAATAACATATGCAAATATTATAAATGGAAGTTGTCTTCTTTTTTTTTTTTTTTTTAATTAAAGTTTTTATTAATTTTCTACAAACAAACAAACATACAAAACATTAAAAACATCTATTCTCATATATACTTCCGGTGTATCGGTTGGTTCATCAGTTTTGTGCATTCATTTTATAGTGTCAATTACAATTATATTGCATAACCACTCATATTGTCAATCCATATTCTAATATTACTAAAGAAAAAAATAAAAATAAAAAAATCTTTTTTCTGACTATACTTTTAATCATTCATGCTTTGCGAGATAACAATACTTCAAACAAATTATTCTATAATTTGTCGTATAATCATAACAATCAATCCTAAAAAACTCTTCATATATATAGTATTAATGTTCTATTATTGTATTTTATCATCTAACCATTGATAAAAAAAACCCCAA
>BLBF01000052.1:4093434-4118068 GCA_015471245.1 Laticauda colubrina
ACCAATTCCTTCTCCATCCATTGTATAAAATCTTTCTCCTTTAAAATGATATTGTTTAATGTCCATCTCAATCTTTTTTTTTGTCCTGGAAGTTGTCTTCAAAGCACTCATATTTCATGAATGATGAGCTTCATGAATTCATGCTTCATGAAACACTAATATGGAGATAGTAACAAGCTTTAAATTCCAGTTATATGATGATGTTCCTCATTTATTTAATCCTTTATTCATTGCCAAAATAATAACTTGAGAAGAACTTGAATATGGTGACCTCATGGTTAAAAAGGAGGTTTCCTGGTCTCTATGCAGAAACTCAGTGAGGATAAAAATATGTCTGCCATTTACTTTTATATGATTTATTAATGACAATTCATAATTGTATCTGGATCATGGTGGCCCAGTTGTTAGAATGCAGTATGTCAACAGCTTAGGGTTGACTCATCCTTCCATGGTCAGTAAAATGAGGACCCAGATTGTTGGTGGTAATATGTTGACTCTGTAAACTGCTTAGAGAGGGCTGTAAAGCACTGTGAAGCGGTATATAAGTCTAAGTGCTAGTGCTATTGTTATTGTATGCAAATTGACTAATTGCCTGATGACTTTTTTGCTTTGAACACTTAACAATACTACCAAAATGTTGGTCTTTGTTTTAGAGATCACAGGTCAAGTTTTCTCAAAATACACATTTTGCCATTTCTCTGCTTCCTTCCACTAATTGTTTCCTAGTGCTAGCACCATCCACAGTTTCTTCTTCTGTAGCAACAAAATGATGCTGTCCTAATTTTGGATGAGAAACATAACGAAAGAGTCAGTTTGGTCTAGTGGTCTAGAGTCTCCCAGATTCCCACCTTAGGTGTGAAAATCAACTAGGTGACTTTGGGCCAGTCATTCTGTTAGCTTAATCCACCTAC
The DNA here is from genome assembly GCA_015471245.1 of Laticauda colubrina. Taxonomy (NCBI): domain Eukaryota; kingdom Metazoa; phylum Chordata; class Lepidosauria; order Squamata; family Elapidae; genus Laticauda; species Laticauda colubrina. Next base: position 4,094,346 of record BLBF01000052.1, read on the forward strand.
AGGGTTGTTATTGTGGGAAAAATAGGAAGATGAATGTTCACTATCTTGAGTTATTTATAAAAATAATAAAGATGGGGTAAAAATAAATAAATAAACCATGCTTGAATTCTTGAGCTTTGATATCTCCTTCTTCTGCATGTCATCAGTCCAATCACAGGACTTCATCAGGAATTCAGCAAATTTATCAGGAGGACAATATATCACTACTTTTTGTCTTTTAATCAGGGGTGGGATTCTACCAAATCTATTCTACCAGTTTGGACAGGTTCAGGTGAACCAGATGTTAAATTTTCATCTGGTTCATTGAACTGGTATTTCAACCGACCAGCTGGACCAGCCCACCCTGCCCCACCCCTTCCAGGAATTTTAATGTGGCCCATTTTTGATTAAAGTAAGTACAGGATCAGCTTGGATGTTCTGGGAGGGGGAAAAATGGACCTTCCAGAAATCTGGAATTGAGCCTGTTTTCAGCTTCCAGTGCGCCTCCAGAGCCTGAGGGAGGCCGTTTTCAACTTCCAAGGGGCCCGGGGGAGGCCTATGGACCCTTGGAAAGGCAAAAAACACCCATCCTGGAAGTTTCAGCAGGCCACGCCCACTATGGCTGGGCAGTGAACCAGTTGCTGGGATTTTTGAATCCCACCCCTTCTTTTTACCCTCTATTCTGTCATGAAGAAGCTGTTAAAGTTAAAAGCAAAATAGCAGTCACAAGAGGAACTAAGTCAAAAGCAACAATTTTCCCAACAAAATTATCTGCTACATCTTGCCTGTCAACAATTTCTTTAGCTTCTACACAATAATACACAGGAAAACAATCATTACAAACTCAAGGTAAACTGCTTCAAACTGGATTGCAGAAAATATGTCTTCAGCAACAGAGTGGTAAACACCTGGAATGCTCTGCCCGACTCCATTGTTACAGCCTCAAACCCTCACAGCTTCAATCTCAAACTGTCTACTGTGGACCTTACCCCATTCTTAAGAGGTCCCTAAAGGGATCATGCATAAATGTACCAGCGTGCCTACTGTCCCTGTCTTACTGTCTCCATTTACCTGTATTTACCTCCATTATTCATATTTCTGTTCATAGCTACACTTGTTATCCTGTACAAGTTTGACAAATAAATAAAATAAATAAAAATAATTGTCTCTCTCCTTCCTTTTCCAACTTTATATAGGCAACAAATGCTGATCCCCATATTCCTTTGTGCACTGTTTGGGAAGTAATAGTCAGAAGGGGTTGGTTTGTCTTTATTCCATTTTTGCCTGAACCAGTAAAGGGGCAAGAGTGAAAGTGCTTACAGTACTGTCAGCTCTACAGTCTAGAATCTAGAGCTATGGCTGATAAACTACAGTCTGAACTCTGCTCTGATCAGCTCATAATGCAAAATGACAGCCAACAAGGATTATCAAGAACTATTATTATAAAATTTGTGTTCTGTATGACTTGGAAGGTTCCAAGTAGTCACTTCTGATTGGCCAGAAAGGCCAGTAGTGGATTGGTTCATTAGGAACCAATCCAAGAATCCACTCAAAGGCGGCAAGATTAAACTAATGTCATTGTCTACAAGCTGGCAGGCAAGCCTCTATAAAAAGGGCTGCCGCGGCTTGAGCCATGTTCCGTTACTGTTGCTGTTAATCGAATAAAGAGTTGTTAGTTGGAACCTGGTCTCTCGCGCTTCTTTTCCAGACGGAACACTGGCGATGAAGGTGGGATCGTCTTGAAGCTGAGACCGAGCACGCGGCGAGAGAACAAACCACGCTAGATGAGATGGCTGGTAATAATGTGCCGTCCGCACCATTTAACCCCAATGAGGAAGATTGGGAGTCTTATATTGATCACTTCCTGATGTTTCTGGAGAGCAATGCAATGGAAGTCATTTCCGATCAGTGAAAGAGAGCTGTCTTCCTAACACATTGCGGGCCAGCCATATTTAAGATGGTAAAGGCATTGGCGAAGCCTAGAGATGTGAAACAAATGACCTGGTCTGAGCTTAACCGAATGCTGAAAGCTCACTACGCGCCGGTTGTCTCAAACCTCATCAAGAGACATGAATTCCATAAGAAAGACCAGAGGGAAGACGAAACCTTTGCTGATTTTGTGGCAGCTCTGCGCCTTATTGGAGGAGCCTGTGAATTCCAAAATATGGACGAGGCAATGCGAGATCGTGTCATGTTAGGTCTTAAGTACTCTACCCTACAAAGCAAACTCTTAAACAGACCTAACATAACGGTGGCAGAGGCAATCACGGAAGCAACCGCCGCGGAAGCTGCAAAGAAATCAGTGGCCAAAATGAAAATGATGAATGCCAGTGCTGACACGACAACCCTCCCAAAAGAAAGAAACTCAGGCAGAGGAAGAAAGCAAGCTGCCACAACCACACACCATGAAGACCTAGATGAATCATCAGACACTGATAAAGATGACGATTAGGTCCATCGCCTTTACGCAAACCAAAAAAGGCACGAAAGGAAGAAAAATTGGCGGGAATGTGCTGGTTGCAGAGGAAACCACCCCCGAGCTGAGTGCAGGTTCCTTGATGCCATCTGTCGGGTTTGCAAGAAGAGGGGACATATTGAAAGAGACTGCCGCAATCGAAAAAACAGCAGCCTTAGCAGACACGGTAATTCCCCATCAAGAACTGACTCGAGGCAAACCGATAAAAAATGGGAGCGCAACAAGGGAAGCAGCAACCGAGAAAACACACATCAGACTGTCACTATAGGAAGCGCACAGACGGAAAGCGGGAAAAAAGTCAGAATTGTAATGAACATTGAAGGAAGCCCTTGTGAGTTGGAGGTCGACTCAGGATCTTTTCTATCAATAGTGTCTTGGAACACAATTAGATGTTTGATTCCAAACATCAGACAAAACGAACTCAGAAAACAAAAATTAATTCTCAAAGACTACCAGGGAAATAGGATTCGCGTGGTAGGTCTGGGGCACTTCAAAGTCACTTACAAACAACATGCTGAAGTCCTGCCATTAACTATCGTCGACTGAGACCGTCCCAGCCTTCTGGGCATCGAATGGTTCACGCCATTGGGCATCGGGATGACCGGAGTAAGCCAAATAGTTGCGAGCGATTGGGAAGAGAATCTTCTACACGAATTCCAGGATGTCTTTGACGGAACTCTAATCAGGTACCGGGGAACCCCAATATCCTTTAGCCTAGATCCCAAATAGCACTGAGAAGACTAAAAGCTAGACGGGTCCCCTTTGCATTAAAACCCAAAATAGATGAGCAATTAAATAAATTGATTGCACAAGGGGTCATAGAATCAATTGACCATGCCAGGTGGGAGACACCAATAGTAACACCTGTAAAACCAGATGGGTCTGTGCGCATCTGTGGAGACTACAAGGCTACCCTGAACCATGCGCTGCAGCAAAGCGCATACCCAGTACCAGTCGTGCAGCACTTGGGGAAGGAAATTTTTTTGCAAAACTCGATTTGGCCCAGGCATATCAGCAACTTCCAGTAGACCCCATAATGGCCGAGGCACAAACAACAGTAACGCATAGAGGGGTGTTCAAATGTAACAGACTTCAATTCGGAGTGAGCATTGCCACAGCTGTCTTCCAAAGCCTCATGGAACACCTATTAAATGGAATAAAAGGGGTCGTTCCATACTTTGATGACGTCCTAATTTCAGCAAAAAATGTGACCCAATTAGAAGCAAGACTAAGGGAAGTGCTAATGAAATTCAGAGAATCCGGCCTGAAATCCTCACTGACCACGTCGAATTTTTAGGATATTTGATTGACGAACAGGGTATTCATCCAACCAAAAAAAAATCAAAGCAATTAAAGATGCACCCAGTCCTAGAAATAAAACAGACTTACAGGCATTCTTGGGTCTGATCAATTTTTATAATGTATTCCTCCCCCACAAAGCAATGATAGCAGAACCATTGCACCATTTGCTAGACAAAAAAATTGTCTGGACTTGGGGTCACAAAGAACAAAAAGCCTTTCAGAATATAAAAGACTTGTTAACCTCAGACACTGTTCTTATTCAGTTTAGTAATACTCTACCCTTGACGGTCACCTGCGACGCCTCACCATTCGGAGTTGGGGCTATCCTGAGCCACCAATTACCTGACGGGAGAGAGACACCCATCGCTTTTTATATGAAAAAGCTCTCCAAAGCAGAACGCAACTACAGCCAACTAGACAGAGAGGCCCTGGCAATCGTCGCCGGAGTAAAACACTTTCATGAATGCCTATACGGTAGGACATTCTCCATTGTTACTGACCAAAAACCATTACTGAGGATTTTGGCTAGGAACAAACCCACACCAAACTTTCTATCTCCACGGATGACTAGGTGGTCAGAATTCCTGGCCGTCTATTCATATACATTGCTGCATCGACCCGGAAAACAAATCGCCCATGCAGATGCATTAAGCCGAGCACCATTACTGATCATAGAGGATGACCCTGCTCCAGCCACCGTCACCCTACAACTAGAAACCTGCCCTGAACTCCCATTGTCTGCGGATGATGTCGCCAGAGCCATGGCAAAAGACTCATTGACTGCCCGCGTTTTGACTTGGGTAGGTAGGCCAAAAGACTGAAAATTTTAAATCTTTCCGGACTAGACAAACTGAACTGTCAATACAAAAGGGGTGTTTATTGTGGGGAGATTGGGTAGTGATTCCATCCAAACTACAAGAAGAGGTGTTAGGCATGTTACATGAGGGCCACCCAGGCATAGTCAAGATGAAAAGCCTGGCCAGGAGCTATGTCTGGTGGCCTGGCCTAGACAAGGACATTGAACGTTGGGTTCCAACATGCCACGAGTGTCAGAGAGCTAGACCCACACAACCGCAAGCTCCCATATGGGACTGGGAGACCCCACGAGGCCCTTGGTCTTGAATCCATATTGATTTTGCGGGGCCAACTAGGGGCAATATGTTTTTAATAGTTCTGGATGCATATTCAAATTGGCAAGAAGTCATCTTAATGTCATCCACAACAACCGACGCTGTTATAAAACAGCTAAACAAATTATTTGCAACGTATGGTTTTCCTGATTTGTTAGTATCAGACAATGGGCCACAACTAACAGCAATACAATTCGAACAATACTTAGCCTCTTTGGGTATACGCCATGCACTAACCGTGCCAGCCTATCCGGCGGCGAATGCTAGGGGCGAGCAAATGGTCAGGTTCATAAAAGAAGGCCTTGAGAAATGGACCATGGGGATGTCCAAAACAAGCTAAACTGCTTGCTTACACTACAACACATCACTCCCAGTAGCACAACAAACAAAAGCCCAGCAGAATTACTAGTGGGGAGAAAACTCAGATCCCATTTAGATAGGTTGCACCCCAATTATACTTGTGAGAACCCCCCCCCCCAACTCTTCCAGCCGATACCACACTTTCGAAATCGGCGACCTGATCTATGCAAAGAATTTTACCGGGGACCCTCTTTGGCTTCCAGCCACGATCACACAAGTAACCAACCCCCGGTCCTACCGACTAACCGTGGACGATGGAAGAGAGTGGAAGTGGCACATAGACCAGCTTCATTCCTGCAACATCGAGCGCAAAACAACCGTGCAACCACAAATAATAAATTTCAATGAAAATAAGACCAAGGAAGGGGGGGAAATAAAAAGGGTGTGAAAATGTACCATTAAAATCACAACCAGAAAATCTAACCAACCAAAAAGAGCACTTACGGTTAGATGAAACCATCGAAAGAACTCCTGGCGAAAGGGAAGCTGACCTGGAAGGTGCCAGCCAGGCCAGCTCAACCAGCCCGGCTGAACCGGGAGGGAGCGGCAGAACCACTTTGACCAGCCTAAGAAACTTAGGCGAGAGTGGCAATGCTGACTCACCCTTCCAGGTGATTCCATGGAGAAGAGCTGGGGGGACAACGATCCCGACTGAACCGCTTGAAGTCCTAGGTGAGAATGAGCTGCGCAGGTCAACTAGGACCAGAAAGAGCCCCACCTACCTGCGCGAATACGTCACTCACGTAGGACTGAGCTAAAGGGGGAGGGGTATTCTGTATGACTTGGAAGGTTCCAAGTAGTCACTTCTGATTGGCCAGAAAGGCCAGTAGTGGATTGGTTCCTAATGAACCAATCCAAGAAGCCGCTCAAAGGCGGCAAGATGTCATTGGCTACAAGCTGGCAGGCAAGCCTCTATAAAAAGGGCTACCACGGCTTGAGCCATGTTCCGTTACTGTTGCTGTTAACCGAATAAAGAGTTGTTAGTTGGAACCCAGTCTCTCGCGCTTATTTTCCGGACGGAACAATTTGGAATTTATTTTATGAATGGCTAGATAGAAGAGTAAGAAATTGAAATATGTAAGTACAGTATAATATCTATTACAGATAATTGAATGAGTTAGATAGAATAAAAAAATGAATGTGAAACATATTATTGAAAATTAATAAATGTAATGTTAAGGCTATTATAATAAGTGATATATGCGATATAAAATACTGATTAGAATGATTATAAACATATATAAGTAAAATATATATGATAATGTTATTATGTGCACAAAGAAATGTGTACCTAACTGACACATTGATGAACAGAAAGGTTTTATTTGTTTGTTGTTGTTGTTGTTGTTTTAAAAATCAAAAAAATATTTAAAAAAAAGGATTATCAAGAACTAATGGTTAGGGAGCATACTCCTCTCATCAGCCTGAAATGCCCCCAAAGTGCCATTTTGATCCCACAGGTAGTCCTTGCCTTGCAATCATTTATTTAACAACAATTTGAAGTTACGATGATGCTGAAAAAGCCCATCCTCAAAGTTACAATCATCACACCAATTGTTTTAGCTTTTTTATATGTCCACCAACATGGTAAAGGGTTCACATTTCCAACATCCATTTGAAATGCGTTTATATAGTCTAAATAATTTATTTGGTGCCATGATACATTATTTTATAAAAACATCCAATTCATGTGTATTTTGCCTTCCTTTTTTTTTTTTTTTAAATTCACAATTACAAAATATAAAATATCCTCTTAGAAAAGCTTCATTTGCATCCAAACTATTCTTACTGTACTTTTCTTAAGATTACTGAAAAAATTATCTTAATTTCTTTTTGCAAACTTCCACTACCATATCTTTTTGTAACAACATCTCATTCAATCTCCACTATAAAAGAGACATTTTTTCTTTCAAAAGATAATATCATTGGAATGTGATCTGAAAAACTGTTATGATACCTACACTTTATGAATATCAATAGACAAAAAATTAGATCATATCCATTCATATCTATTCTTGGAAAAGATCTAGGTTTTTTGGAAAAATAAAAATATTCTTTTGAGTCATTGTTTTATATTTTTATACATCAACAAACTCAAAATTATTTATTAAATAAAAAAGAATCTTTGGTACTTTGCCTTGTATATTTTTAATATTTTTCTCAGAAGTTCTATCTATTTGTGGGGAAACCATCCCATTCCACTGTCCCAAGATGCTAATTTTCATACTTGAAAGTTCAATAATCTATCTATAGGTCCTTTATAAAATCGTCATTTGGAGCATATTTTTTCAATAACAAAGTCTTAACCTCCTATGGATTAACTTCCATCCCAACATGCCTGCCATGATTTTTTGGATATAGTGGAAAATTTATACAGAAAAAACTTTTTTTGTCCTGTTGAATAAATTTAAATGAATTTAAGTAAATAAATAATAATTTGTTTATAAAAATAAACAAAAAGTAATTTTTGTGACTCAAATATTTTATATCTTTTTCTGATATATGTTTCTTGTAAACAATCATATTTTGTTTTAACTTTTTAAAATAATGATTTCAGTAGCCCAAATCCTGTTTTTTTTTTTTAATCTTCTTACATATATGAAAGTAAAATACCACTCACTCATCATCACAAAATCTCCAGAACCGTAAGCCCTAAAAAGTTGAAATTTGGCACATATGTTCCTCTTGGCATCGAGATGCTCACTAAGAAAGTATTTTTCAAAATGACCATCAGAGCATGAGTATTTCGTATATTATTATTAACACATTCTGATGCTAAGGAGCTCTACTTCCCCCCACACCTGAAAAAAAATCTGTTCCAAATACAAAACATTAAGCAGAGGAGAGGAGTTTCAGTTTCAGTTTCACAGCAACAACCAGCTTAAGCCCATGTCACACAGCTCCAACGGATGGAAAGAGGATGTAAAACGGAGAGAAACACTTGCCATCCATTGGTTAACGCGATGCATCCGTTCTGTACTCACTGCATCCGTTTTTCATACTCACTATCCGTCCAGCATCCGTCTACTGACATTTCATCCACTCAAAAAGTTTTGAGCTGCACAAAACTTTTTGAGCGGATAAAGTATCCAACGCGTCCGTTCTACATCCGCTTCGCATACGGGGAACATCCGTTATACGTCTGTCGTCATCCGTTACGTGTCCGCTATATCCGCTAGGCATCCGCTGCACATCTGCGCAACTCACATCCGCTCCAGCAGAAAACAGACACAGGGAGGAAGCAAAACGGACGTGGAATGGACATGCAGTGTTAGTAGCACAGACGTAGAAAGGATGAAAGCAAATGCAGCTCGCATACAAAGCATTAAAATGGAAAAAAACGTTCATATAGGGGATGTATCTCAGATATTTAGGATGTCTGCAGGATGTCTAGAGGATACAAAAGGACACCTAGCAGAAAACCTATATTTCCTATAAAAAGGGGGAGGAAATCACCTGGATCTCACTTTCAGTCCAGCAGCCCTGCTGTGCAGACCTCTTCAGCCTTCATCTAGCTCTTGCTCTTCCACAGCATCCAGTCATCTCCACCATGGATCATCACACACTCCTTTTGGTAGCCGCCATCGTTCTACAACAGTGAGAAGCACTCCACAGGCTCTTTCACCTGTTCTACGCGAAGAAAAGGAGGCGTCCAAGAAGTGTCTGGGTCCGAAGATGGATCGTGAGAAGAGCCGAGTACGGACTGTATAACAAGCTGATGGTGGAGCTGAGGAACGAAGACTCTTGTGCATTCCAGAATTTCATGAGGATGCCGCCAGCCATGTTTGACGAAGTTGTGGAGAGGCTGAGACCCAGATTGACCAAGGCAAACACCAACTTCGGCCCAGCCTGGACCCTGGGCTGAAGATGGCACTGATTCTGCATCACCTGGCCTCCGGGACCACGTACAGGAGCATGCAGTAAGCCTGGAGGGTGCCACACAACACCATCAGCATTGTGGTCAGAGAAGTGGTGCAGGCCATCATCTAAAAATACATGGAGGAGCTTCTCCAGTGCCCCCCCACTGAAGAAGACTGGAAGAAAGTTGCAGAACAGTGGTATCAGAGGTGGAACTTCTCACACACCGTTGGAGCCAAAGATGGGAAGCACGTGGCCTGCAAAGCTCCAGCCAACTCAGGGTCCACTTATTTCAACTACAAGGGCTTCTTCAGGATCATCCTCTTTGCCATGATCAATGCTGACTACAAGTTCATGTACATCGATGCTTCAGGCAACGGGTCATCTTCAGATGCCCAGGTATACAACGCCAATCACCTCAAGGAGGGGCTGGAACGCAACCTCATCATGGGCTTCCCAGATCCAGACCCCCTGCCCAACGACACACAAGATGTGCCCTACTTCATCATGGGGGATGACACCTTCTCCCTCACATCCTACCTCATTAAGCCCTACACTTCCAGATGCCTCACCCATGAAGAGAGGATCTTCAACTACAGGCTGTCCAGGGCAAGGCGGGTGGTGGAGAATGCCTTTGGCATCCTGGCCAACAGGTTCCAGGTACTTCTCACCACCATGCAGCATCACCCACAGACCGTGAGGAGGATCGTGGAAGCTTGCTGCATCCTGCACAATCTCATGCGCACTTGCTACCCAGTGTTGCAGAACAGGCTCGTGGACCTCCAACAAGGCAATGGGGACATGGAGCCTGGTGAATGGAGGCAAGGGCGAAACCTGATAGATACTTTGGATGTGCAAGGCCCCAATAGAGCTTCACATGAAGGGAAGAAGCAGCGCAACCTCCTGAAACACTGGTGCAACTCTCCAGCTGGAGCAGTGGAGTGGCAAGACAGGATGGTAGATGCTTAATGGATGCTTCCTTCAGCCTGTCTCATCACACTGATGAGATTGTGCCATGTATGTTGGGTGGGCCTACAATGAACAGGGCATTTAATAAAGAGTTGAGTTTATGTTGAAATGTGCTGATGAATGATTACATTGTTATTGATAATGAAGGGCCATAGGTGTGGCACCTGGGAGGGTGGACCATATAGTCCCACTATGCTTGCACTGGAGGCTTATCTATCCCATAGCTATTACCCCTCCATAGGTATCCCTGCCCATTCCACTGCTATCCTAACCCATCCCACAGCTATTACCATACCAAAGGTATCCCTGCCCATCCCACTGCTATCCTTACCCATCCCACAAGCATGCAAAGGCTTAAACCATTTCTAAAAGTTTCCACCAAGACTTTATTGACTAAAAGAACTGAACCAAGTGTGTGAAGCAAAGATAAACTTTATTAATAACAAACTGTAAAAGCAAAATGACCCAAGTAAAGTGTCCCAAGCAAAGTCAACAGGTAGCAACCCAGTCTCTGGCACTCTTCTCGGTCACTCTGAGGCGTGCCCATAGTCTCAGGGATGAAGGGTCCAGGTGCTGTGGAGGTGGCTGGTGCTGGAGTGCTGGTCTGAGGTGCCATTGGGGTGCCTGGCCCCGAGAGGACAACAGGGGATGGTGTGTGGAGGAAGCTCTCAGACAGCTGGCTCAGTCCTGTGATGTTGAGAGCCCCTTCCTCCATGACATGGGATGTCAGTCCCAAGACTGATGACAGATGTTCTGAGGCCGGGCTTGGCTGTGGGGTGGAGGAAGGAGGAGTATAGTGGGGCTGTCTGATCTGCAACTGAGCGAGGTGAGGCATGGGTGGCATCTGTGGCATGGGTGGCATCTGTGGCATTCGATGTACCTGTGACTGGACTGGGAAGGGCTGCCTGTGCTTCTGGAACTCCTGGTAGCCATAGCCTTGGTAGGTGAGAGCCTGTGGAAAGCCTTGGAAGGGCTGTGATCTCACCTGGGATGGAGGAGCAGACCTGGACTGGGTCGGAGCAGGTTCAGCTGGGCCTGGAGGGTTGTGCAGAAGACCTGTGATCCTCTCCTTTATCACCTGGTACTGTGATTCGGACATGTCCATGAGGGTCTGGTTGACGTAGGTGAGGAAGGGCTTGCGATTTGAGGATGGTATGTCAGTGTGTACCAGCTGAGAGAGGAGATCTACGCTGCTTTTGATGGTGTCCCTGATCTCCAGCAGGACAGTGTGGCTCTGCCCCTCCGGTCTGCCTCTCTGCCTGCTTTTTGTGGAGGTGGAGCTGGGTGTGGGTGTGGGTTGGTCTCTGGTGCCAGTGCCCTCTCCTTGCTCCCACTGTGTCAGGGGGTCCTCCACGCGCTCCGCCATGGGGAGTGCAGCTGTCGGGGGGGTCTCCGTCATGGGAGGCTCCACAGATACCTGCCTGGACACAGGAGCTGACTCTTGGCCAGAAGAGGACTGGCTCTCTGTGGGCTGCCTGAGAGAGAGGGTTGACAGAGGGGCTGCTCCTCGGTGGCGGACCTCACCCTCCAAGAAGCTGCACTTGGCCATCACGTAGGTCTCCCAGTCGGTGAGCTTTACCGCGGCCTGGCCAGACTTTTTGAGGTGCAGCTTCCCGTACCAGGTGTGCATGTGCTTCCACAACTCGAGGAGGACCTCCGAAGTGTAGCCCAGGCTCTCCGCCTTCTCTCTCCAAGCTGCCTGCTTCCTCTTGGTGTCTCGATAGAACCTGTGTCCCTTCTGCCATAGGTACTCGTTCTCCCTCAGCTATTCGAGCACCTTATCCTCATGTTCCTCTTCGATGGAGTACTGCCTCCTCTCCCTATCTCGCGTATGCCTCTTCCTCCCTTTGGCAGGGCCTTCTGGCCCCTCATCAGAAGGGCTTTGAGGTTCTAGGGGCTGGTCCACCACACCACCACCACCACCACCAGCAACAACAACAGCAGCAGGACCAGCAGGACCAGCAGGACCAGGAGCACCAGCTGGACCAGGATCAGGAGCAGCAGAGTAAGCACCAGCAGCATCAGCAGGACCAGCAGGACCAGGAGCACCAGCAGGACCACCAGCACCAGCAGGACCAGGAGCAGCACCAGCAGAGTAAGCACCAGTAGAAGCACCAGCACCAGGAGCAGCGCCAGCAGAGTAAGCACCAGCAGAAGCACCAGCACTAGGAACAGCACCAGCAGAAGCCCCAGCACCAGCAGAGTCAGCCCGAGCAGCAGAAGCCCCAGCAGAAGCAGAGTCAAGGCCAGGGGATGGGATGGTGGCCCTGTCCTTCTCGCCAGGGCTGGCAGAAGATGGCACAGGCTTCGTCTTCTTCCCCATGGTTGTTGGCTGGAGATGTGTCTGGCAGCAGGTCTTTCCTCTGAACGGTGACCAGCTTGCGAGCTGCCTACTTTTATATCCACGGGGCTGATGCAATGTATCCTCCCCGCATACGCAGTGAATGCTTTGCATCCGCTAGGCATCCACTAGGCATCCGCTAGGCTTCCGTGATGCATCTGCTGTATCCGCTTGGCATCCGCTCTGCATCCGTTCCTTCCGTTGCGCGTCTGCTTCGCTGTGCTCCCCCGGAAGCCCTATGGATGTGCCATCCGCTTCCATTCACTTCCATCCGCTTCCATCCGCTAGGCTTCCATGGAGCATCCACTTTACATCCTCGCTACATCCTCTCCCCATCTGTTCCTTTCCTTTGTTGTCCGCTCTGTTTATGCAAATTTGGGGCACTTTTGAGAGCGGATAACAACGGATGGAAAATTTTATCATCTGCTGTGTCCTTTTTACATACTTTTTGCATCCGTCGGCCTCTGTGACAGGCCCTTTAGTACAGAACAATTGGGCTAATCCACCTCCAGGCTCCTTCTTGCTCACACAGCAAATACTGTTTCAGTTTTCGTGTTTCAGTTTTCAAACAGCCCTCAACCGTCTCACACATTGACAGAACACTAGCCAGATGAATACTGATGGATGCTGGTAGGCAGAGGCACAATTTTTCCCCTTTATTTTCCTCCCCAAAATCTAAACCCGATCACATAGTTTCATAGCGAAGCATGGGCATAGAGCCAGTTTTATTTCTTTTACAAATTTTTGAATCATACATTTCCCTCAGAGATTAGTGATCCTCCATTCTTATCCTCTCTCCCTACATCTAATTTCTATACAGTTTTTTGTGACATTAATTATTTCATAGAGAATTTATTCCTTCTTTGTCTACAATCACTCCATTTTATTTCTTTCACTTCCTTTCTTTTCCTGCATGTCCATTTCCGCCAAGACATACTTGACATTACTAAAAATTAATTTGTCTCACATTGAAAACTTCTTTCCAACCTTGGTTTTCTATTGTAAACAATCATGCCAACTGTACTTCTTTATTTTTACTAATTTCTTGAATATTAATTACCCTTCATATCTTTGCTGTTATCAGATATGTCAGCCTAATTTACATCTTATTTGTCTTACTAAAAAGCATCATGTGAAAAACTTGGTTGAACAGAGCTGTGATGGGTAGCTTCAATGGACCCATCTGGAGAAAAGCACAGAACATGAAAGAATATGACATGGAATATAAGAGAAGAAATGAATATGAATATGAACTAACAAATGAAATATGTTTGTTAAATTAGCAGAATGTGGAAGAATCAAATTGATCATAAGGTGGACTGTTTTTATGAAGTGGAGCTGATGTATGTATATATGCATCATATAAGATTAATGATGAAAAGAACTAACATGTGCATCAAATGTTATGAATTGTTCGAAGCTAAATTGCTCTAGTTGCATGAAAATAGAAATTCCTTCGCTATTTCTGCATACAATACAATATTTTCTAATTAGGTTTAGAATTAGTGTAATTTCAGAGCATACTTAGTTAATGTGTTGGATTAAATAGAGCCTGCTCATATTTTTCAGAGTGGAAATCTGAGTCACGCAACTCTTGGAGCTCACAAGCAGGTCAAAAATAAAGACTGACATTTTGAGAAGCATAAAGTAAATACAACTTTATCCTTTATTACATTGCCCACTTAAGTTGCCCAGGATGGTAGCAATCACTGAAACATTGAACTCAAGGTTTTATCTATGTGCTATAGTAAGAAACACTTCAATATATACCCTGAATTTTCAGCCATTCAGTTTCATGGGCTCCATAATAAAAGAACAAGAATGTCTGAATATTTATTTTCTCTACATCATGCATAATTTTATGCATTTTAGTCTCCATAACCTTTCTGTTTTTGAAGCTATGGAAACTTTGAAAATACCAATTTTGCTCCTATGGTAATTGGTGCAGTCCCTAATGTTTCTAGGAGCAAAATGGAAGGAATCCTGTCCAAAAGACTGAGAAATTGCTGCCTTTTAGTATCATACACTGGCCTCCTGGAGCTATGGTCTGACTCAGCAGACAAGCTCAACCTTCGCTTTCCGTTCTTAATTTTTTAAATATGTGCAATTTGGTTCATTTCAGGAGGCCTTGTGCCAGAGCTTATCCCAATCAGTTAGTTGGAGCTGTTTGGTGATTGAAACAGGAAGTTTCTGTTTGGCTCATATGAGCATTATCTGGAGTAAATGACATGACAAATTTCAACCTTCCATCAAAACTAATTAAATGTTTTATTATTATAAATTTAAAACGTGCAGGATTACCAGAGGAATAATTGACAGAACATTCTGGGCATACAGACTTGATGCAATCTTTCCACAATTAATGTAATAAAGCTACCTGTCAATAGGGATCTTTGCTATCATTTATACTTTTTTTTTAAATAAAGCACTTCCTTTTAGAACTTTAGTCTGCTGATATTCAATCCAGTGCAATCCAATCTCCTGTAGGGGCTGGGGCTTCTCTAATGTGTCCAGATAAGAGTCCTGAAAAAAAAGAAAAGAAAAAGTGTCTAGAAAAGTTGAGTCTGCTTCTGAGTCTGACAGAAGTCCTCTGCTAGGGTCTGGCTGACTCACACAGAGGTCTCTGTACAATATTTTGATATTCTTCCTCTCAAGAATTATCCTCAAAGGTGGCCATGGTAGCCTCTGCATGAAATGTATTAGCATTGAGTAATAAAGCAAATTCAAGGAGGAAGGAAATTTCCAAGATTGGGAAATGTTTATTCTGTTGTGTTGATGGCATGAAAAATAAAAGAAAAGGGCTTGCAACAGCAAAGTCTGCAGGGCTCCACTATGTTAGTTCAGCATTAGTTCCAATGAGCATGCTATAGCTGTCTCCATATCTTGCCAAATACTGTGACACTTTCAGTGCACTGCTTTGGTCAGTTGCACACTGGCAAGACTTAAGCTTCAAAAGAAAAGACTCATACCCTCCACCTCGCACACCCAAAACAAGGAAAAACCTTATCTCTTTTCAGACAGTTGTTTGATATGAAGAACTTCTTCTAAGATTTCTCTGCAGAGACTTTGGTTTTTCCTGGCAAACAGGGTTGAAAGATCCTCAGCAGAATGTCTGCACTTTGCATGTCAAGAGGAGCCAGTAGGCTGGGTGTGCCAGCCAAGGGAAACACAGCCTCGGTCCCAAGAACGTTTTTACGAGACACAGACCCACAGCGGACTTGGAGGAGATAACTGAGCTGGAGCCTCTTGTCTATCTTTTTTATTTCTCCCTCTGTCTCTCTCTCTCTCTCCCTCTCCCAGCAAAGACTATTTAGGATCCTAATGTGTAGTATTGTATTAGATAATTAGATGAATCCCTGATCTTCTTTTGAGCCCCTTAGATGCAATCTCTCTCCCACCTTCTCTTAAAACACTCTCAATGCAGAACAGTTTGTCAAACAAGTATTTCAATGGCCAAATCCCAGGAAAAGGGAGTTCCCCTCTAATCAGGAGAGGGGGAAAAACAGTAAGGAAAAGGCAGGAATCACACATATCTTAGTGAATTTGTGCCTTTGGCTGTTTTTATACAAATAAACTCTGGAAGACATGAGTCTGCTGATTAAGGAGGCAGACACTGCAGGAGAAAGGAAGAGAATTAAACCACAACCGAAGCATAAAAATGGGTCCTACCCAAACCATTTTGGCCTGACACTTCATAAATTATGTGCATAAGCTTAAACAAAGCTTCAAACGGTAAAATGGGATGCTGAGTTCAGCATTCAATTTTCCATCTTTACAAAATCAGCAGAGAAGGAAAAAGTAGGAGCAAGAGATGCCTTTCTTCTCCTACACTGTAGAATAACATTTAAGTCCCAAGTAGAAAGGCTCATATGATATCTTCTCTCTCCACTCCTCTATGGATTGATTGGCTCCTGCTGAGTAATTTTTATTCATTTCAATGCAGCTTTTGTAAAGACATAAAGTTCTGTAACATTATAGGCAGGTCTCTGCTAGTTTAGCATTTTGATAATAGAGTCTATTGGATTCATTGTTGGGAGTGAAACAAGGGCTGGCAGTATGATTATTCATTTTGATTATAACAACCCATCAGCAGGCAGGAAGCCATGGAATTAGGGGGAAAAGGTCTCCAGAAGCTGAACTGTTAAACTGAATCTGTGCTGGGGTTATATGGTGTAGCAAAGGGAACAACCAAATTTTCGTCTTATTTCCAACATTGTTCAGTAAATCTTGTTAGATCAGGCAATATTAAAAAGCTACCATGGGCATATTGGTCTCTCTTGCAGCTATGCATAATAAACTACCTGGAAAGGCCATAAACAGTTCACTTCTTGGTTGGCATTCACTGACTACATAACTCAAGTGGAGGCACTCAAGATGCTTACAAATTATAGTCCTGGAAGGGACCAATATTGCTATCAAATCCAATCCTCTGCTAGTGCAGGAATGTACATTAAAGCATCCCCAACAAATAGCTATCTAGCTTCCATCTGTACAACAGAACAACTCACAGCAACTCACCATGGCCAACTTACCATGCAACAACTCACTGCGGGACAATTCAACAATTCAATTTAATTATTTAAAATAATTAAAAACATATTTTAATTTTTGTCATTCACATTTCATTTTGTCCTTCCTTTCGCATCCTTTCTTTAATGATTCTTTTCCTCTATTTCTTCAATATTAGTGTAACACTTGTCCCACGAGAGTTAGCCACAGCAAGTTGGGTGTGGGAAGTTGGCCATGGCAAGTTGTCATTCTGTAGACCCATCTGAATATATCCAGTGATGAAGAACCCACAATCTCTATGGGATTTGACTTCAATCTAACATGATTTTACAATTTGGAAATTTAAATACTGTAATATTAGACTCTATCCTCCTGTATCTTACATCCATTACTCCGCATTTTGAAGCAATAGAGAACAGGTCTTGGCCTTTTTAATGTGGCTTCTTCGGAACCTTTCAGCTAATTCCAGAGTGCTATTATATTCCCCCTCTTTTCTTTTCAAAGTTAAAAGTTTATTGGCTCTTTCTTCATGAAACTTAAGCCCATGTCACACTGCACCAACAGATGCAAAGAGGATGTAAAACGGACAAAAACCCTTGCCATCCGTTCGAAAATGCGATGTACTCACTGCCTCTGTTTTGCTTCTTCTCTATCCATCCAGCATCCGTTTATTGACATTTCATCCACTCCTAAAGTTTTGGGCTGCCTAAAACTTTTGCGCGGAAAATGTATCCAGTTCGTCCATTCTGCATCCGCTACGCATCCGTTACGCATCCATTACGCATCCGTTACTCATCCGCTATATCCGCTAGGCATCCGCTGCGCATCTGCGCAACTCGCATCCGCCTGGACGCAGAGAGGAAGCGGAACGCACGCGGAACGGATGCAGAACGGATGCCTAGTGGATGCAGAATGGAAACAAAGCGTTTAAAACGGAAAAAACGTTCGCAGAGGGGACCTATCTCGGATATTAAGGATGTCTAGAGGATGCCTAGAGGATGCCTAGAGGATGCCTAGTGGAAAACCTATACTGCCTATAAAAAGGGGGAGCAACTCGCCTGCATCTCACCTTCAGAACAGCAGCCCAGTGGTGCAGACCTCTGCAGCCTTCATCTGATTCTTCCTCTTCCACAGCATCCAGTCATGTCCACCGTGGATTGTAACAAAGTCCTTTCGGCAGCCACCATCATTCTGCAACAGTGTGAAGCCATCTGCAGGCTCTGTGAACTCTACTGCGAGAAGAAAAGGAGCCACCCAAAAAGAGTCTGGATCCGAAGATGGTTCGCCAGAAGAGCAGAGGATGGACTGTACAACAAGCTGATGGTGGAGCTCAGGAACGAAGACACTCGGGCGTTCCAGAACTTCATGAGGATGCCTCCAGCCATGTTTGACAAAGTTGTGCAGTGGCTGACACCCAGGTTGACCAAGGCAAACACCAGCTTCCGGCCCAGCCTGGAACCTGGGCTCAAGGTGGCACTCACTCTGCACCACCTGGCCTCAGGGACCTCCTACAGGAGCATGCAGTACGGCTGGAGGGTGCCATCCAACACCATCAGCATTGTGGTCAGAGAAGTGGTGCAGGCCATCATCGAAGAATACAAGGAGGAGCTCCTCCAGTACCCCTCCACTGAAGAAGGATGGAAGAAAGTTGCAGAGCAGTGGTATCAGAGGTGGAACTTACCACACACCGTTGGAGCCATCGATGGCAAGCACGTGGCCTGCAAATCTCCAGCCAACTTGGGGTCCACTTATTTCAACTACAAGGGCTTCTTCAGCATCGTCCTCTTCGCCATGGTCGATGCTGACTACAAGTTCATGTACATCGATGCTTCAGGCAACGGGTCATCTTCAGATGCCCAGGTATACAACGCCAGTCACCTCAAGGAGGGGCTGGAACGCAACCTCATTGTGGGCTTCCCAGATCCAGAACCCCTGCCCAACGACACACAAGATGTGCCCTACTTCATCGTGGGGGATGACGCCTTCTCCCTCACAACCTACCTCATGAAGCCCTACACCTCCAGACTCCTCACCCGTGAAGAGAGGATCTTCAACTACAGGCTGTCCAGGGCAAGGCGGGTGGTGGAGAACGCCTTTGGCATCCTGGCCAACAGGTTCCAGGTACTTCTCACCACCATGCAGCATTGTCCAGAGACCGTGAGGAGGATCATGGAAGCTTGCTGCATCCTGCACAATCTCATGCGCACCCACTACCCAGTCTTACAGAACAGGCTCGTGGACCTCCAGCAAGGCAATGGGGACATGGAGCCTGGGGAATGGAGGCAAGGGCGAAACCTGATCGACACTGAGGATGTGCAAGGCCCCAACAGAGCCTCACATGAAGCGAAGAAGTAGCGCAACCTCCTGAGAAAATGGTGCAACTCCCCAGCTGGAGCAGTGGAGTGGCAAGACAGGATGGTAGATGCTTAATGGATGCTTTCTTCAGCCTGTCTCATCACGTGGATGAGATTGGGCCATGTATGTTTGGTTGGCCTACAATGAACAGGGCATTTAATAAAGAGTTGTGTTTATGTTGACATGTGTGGATAATTATTACATTATTATTGATAATAAAGGGCCATAGGTGTGGCACCTGGGAGGGTGGACCATACAGTCCCACTAAGCTTGCACTGGAGGTTTATCTATCCCACTGCTATCCTAACCCATCCCACAGCTATTACCCATCCCACAGGTATCCTAACCCATCCCAAAGCTATCCTTACCCATCCCACAAGCATGCAAAGGCTTAAACCATTTCTAAAAGTTTCCAACAAGACTTTATAAAAAAAAAGAAATGAAGCAAGTGTGTGAATCATAAATAGACTTTATTAACAATAAGCTATAAAACAAAAAAGAGTCTCTGGCACTCCTCTTGGTCACTCAGTCTCAGGGGTGAAGGGTGCAGGTGCTGTGGAGGTGGCTGGTGCTGGAGTGCTTGTCATCAGCTCCTCCAGAAGCAGAAGCAACAGAAGCCCCAGCCCCAGAAGAGCGAGCTCGTGCTGCAGAAGCCCCAGCAGAACCAGAGTGAGCGCCAGGGGGTGAGATGGTAGCCCTGTCCCTCTTGCCAGGGCTGGCAGCAGATGGCTGAGGCTTGCTGTACTTCCACATGGTTGTGGGGTTGCTGGCTGGCAGGGAGTCTGGCAGGAACCAAGGCTGGCAGGAAGGCTTGCAGGGAGGCTGGCACCAAGGCAGGCACCAAGGCTGGCAGGGAGGCAGGCACCAAGGCTTGTAGGAAGGCTGGCAGGCAGGCTGGTAGGCAGGCAGGCACCAAAGCTGGCAGGCAGGCTGGCAGGCAGGCTGGCAGGAAGGCTGGCAGGAAGGCTGGCAGGAAGGCTGGCAGGAAGGCTGGCAGGAAGGCTGGCAGGAAGGCTGGCAGACATGCAGGCAGGGCAGGCAAGGCAGTCGATGTGTCTGGCAGCAGGTCTTTCCTCTGAATGGCGACCTGCTTCCGAGCTGCTTCCGTTATATCCGCGGGGCTGATGAAATGCATCCTTCCCGCATGCGCAATTAACGCCAGGCATCCATTAGGCTTCCGCTGTGTATCCACTAGGCTTCCGCTGTGCATCCGCTTCATCCGTTTGGCGTCCGCTCTGCAACCGCTGTATCCGTTCCGCGTCCGCTTTGCTGAGGCCCCCCGGAAGCCTAGCGGTTGCGCCATCCGCTCCCATCCGCTTCCATCCGTTGGGCTTCCGTTCCGCATCCGCTTTGCATCCACCCTGCGTCCTCCCCGCGTCCGTGTTATCCGCTCTGGTTATGCAAATTTTTGCCCCTTTTGAGAGCGGATAACAACGGATGGAACATTTTGCTCGTCTGCTCTGTCCTTTTTGCATCCGTTGGGCAGTGTGACATGGGCTTTAGCTTTAAAATCCTCTTATTATGTGTCTGTGTTGCCTTTCTCTGAAACAATTTAAATGTTTGTATCTTTCCTAGTAGCTTTTCCTGCAGTGGAATCCTGCTTATCACCACTCTGAGTTTATTAAAATCCAATCTCTTAAAGTCCAAGATACACATTTAAGTGTGCTCCACTTTAGTTTTCCTTAATACAAAGAAATGCAGCGTTACTTTATCAACTTTCCGTCACCACTCCACTACTTTTACTTCCTTGTCTGAGTCGTGTTTGTTGGTTATTATCAGGATCAGGATAACAGATGTTCCTGTGCTTTCTTTCTTTCTCTGAAAGAGAAAGCTGTCAGCAAGAAAAGTCAGGAATTTCTGGAAAGATCAAGCTTGGCAGACTGTCTTCCAATGGATGTCTGAGTGATTTATACCCTCCTTTAATACCAAGTCTAGTATTACTAATCAAAAAGCTGAGACAACTTTCCTGTCATTTCTTTTTTAGTGGGTTTATTTTTAAAAGGAAAAGGAAAAAAACAGGGGGTACAATAATAATAAAAAGTGTGTGTGTGTGTTTCCATAAATGAGGCAGGGTGATTTCAGAACATTTCCATTACAAACCTGCTGAGCTTCTCATACTTTCCTGGTATTATTACTGAAGTTGTAAAGGTCTCCTGTTCGTATTTGTGATGATTACAGAGTTTGTAAGTGGTTTTAATATGCAATTAATTATTTGGAGAAAAGCAAATCTTGCTTATCTGAATCATAAATGAAGCTAACCACCCCTTAGAATAGTTACCAGCCCAGCATTAGCAGCCTTATTTTACCCTGCTCTTTCAGACTTATATAAGTATCAATTATACCTATGAGTAGACACTGCATTTGTGTAGAAAAGTGTACAAAAGGTTATTTGTAAAGGTTGAGGAAACAAAATGATGAAAATTTATGTTAGTACATGTAACATTATAATCATGTTGGGAGGCAGGTAGAGGGAGGATCAGTAAATTGGGATCTTTATGGTGGTTGTTAAAAATGTTCTGGAATCATCTCAAATACTAATAGGAAGCCTCATTGTTTAGCTAAATCACTTTCAGATGCCATTTCAGATACTGAATGCAATTGCCCCCATTTTTGAATGTAAAGCTTCTTTCATTTTCTTTCTTCTTTTATTTCCTTTTTTATTTTTATCCAAGTTGGCACATGTTTAGGCTGTAGAAGATCTATTAATAGGTTTACAGCAGCAGAGAGGTTGCTGAATAGATACTGGTGTTCTAGCAAATGCCTTGAAATGGACACCAGGGCTATCTCCTTACCATTTATTTATATTTGATGGGACTGAAAGAGACTGAGATAGCCATCAGGCTCCTCTTCAAAAATGAATATTTGTTTAATTAAGGCCAAAAAGGAAACTGTGATGGGAGATGCCAGGTTATCTCTGGATGTAGACAAACCTACATGTAGACAAACAAGACAGAAAAAACAGTGCCTGCTTACCATGAGATAAAGTAGCAGATGACACTTGGTGGAATTTAGATGCACTGTTTGTTCTCATCAACCCAAGCATAATTTCTTCTTTCTCTCCCCTATCATGAAGCTTTACTGTGTCTCAAGGAGATCTTAAACAAACAAACAAACAAACAAATAACTGCCACATTGTCATTCAGGTCAATAGGAACTTAGCAGTGTCACCAATTCTGAAATCCAAATTAAAATAAAAAATAAATCATACTAGGAAACAGCCAATATAAATTGTAAGGATACAAGCCACAAAGTTACAGCCAAAGTTACAAGTGGGAGGGGATAGGCAATAAGGAGTGATGAGAAGATTAATAGTAATACTAATGCAGACTTTGTAAATAGTTGGAAAGTGTTGAGGGAATTATTTGTTAAGCAGAGTGATGGCATTTGGGAAAAAAACTCCTCATATATAGTTGTTCTGGTGTGCTGTCTGTAGCATTGTTTTGAGGGAATGAGTTGAAACAGTTTATGTCTGGGATGTGAGGGGTCTGTAAATATTTTCATAGCCCTCTTTTTGACTCATGCAGTATAGAGGTCCTCAATTGAAGGTAGGTTGGTAATAATTGTCTTTTTCTGCAGTCCTAATTACTCTCTGGAATCTGTGTCTGTCTTGTTGGGTTACAGAACCAAACCAGACAGTTATAGAGATGCAGATGACAGACTCAGTAATTTCTCTGTAGAACTGTATCAACTCGGACTTCCAGTTTGCAAGGCTTCGGCGGTGGCAGGAATCCGCGATCATGCATGGTTCCTGCTGCACTTGCCGCAGGAGTGCGCCCGATCCAGCTGGATTTGGGGGCTATAGTTACCTCATAGAGATAACTGAAGATAGGGGAGACTCAGCAGGGGTCCTGGGGAATCGCAACCCTCCTCCTCAGCTGGCTTAACTCCCTTTTCCAAAAGTGGTGGAGCAGCGGTCAGTAATGGCCGCCACAAAGAAGCTTTCATCCGGATAAGAATGTGCAGGAGGAAGCTGAGAAAGTGAAAGTTTTTGGCTAACCGGGATGACAAGTAATATTTAAATACCCTGGAATTTAAGTTTTATTAAAGATATATCGTTCCCTATGAAGACAGAAGAAGTGGCGAATGAAAGTAAAAAGGGAAAGTTTGTTTTTTCTCACTCTCTTTGATAGCAAATGAATGGAGAAATTGGAAAAACCCGTTTTGGCATCAGCAGATAATTAAATTGAAAATTGAAGCTAAGGGGATAATAAAGATTCATGAGCATTGAAAAAAAACACTTTTTTTTGCTATAAGTGGGAAGGGAGAGGAAAAAAACTCCAATTTTCTTGGAGGAGGCTGCTTGGAATTTGTAAGATTAGAGCGAAATTGTAACAAAACTTCTAAAAGATATATTTCAACTGGAGCTTTATAACTGAACTATAACCCCAGGAGGAGAATGTTCTGTATGTAAAGTGGATGACTCCAAATCTACCATTCTGATTGG
>BLBF01000052.1:4128368-4164229 GCA_015471245.1 Laticauda colubrina
TCCTTGCATAATCATCTGTAAATTTACTTTTTCTTGTTCCTTATCTTGCTTCAACATTGTCTGAATTGAAAGTTGTCCTTCAAGTGGTGGGGAAGCAGAGGTAGAAGCAAAAACGCCGAATGATTTTGGCTTCCTGCTCATTTTAATATTTCTAAGTCTTCAAGCTCTCTTTGACTTTAAATCCAGCTGGTATAGTAACCAAATATAGTCCAAAAAATCAAAAAGAAAAAGAAAAAATCCAATATTAAAAAGCCCAAAGCCAAAAAAGAAAAAAGGAAAAAGGAAAAAAAAAGGTCTTCAGGTTCTTCTAGACCCTAATCCAATTAAAATAGATGGAAGAAGCAAAGAAAGAGAAGAAAAAAGAAAAAACTCTGAGGCTTTCCCTTTGAAATAAAAAGCAAAAATGCTAGAGTTAAAATTAACCAAAAAGGCTGGCGAGTAGGTGTTTCAAAAGTATATATATATATATATATGCACTGTACACTGCACTTTATTTCTTTATCCAAGGCTCTTATTATGACTGTCTTCTCCAGCAGCTTCAAAGCCAAACCTCAAATGTTGAAATATTGATAAGAGTCCAAGAGAGCACCTGTAATAATATTTTACTGTATTCTCCCTCTATCTTATCACATTAAAATGTCCTTGAAAAGAAGTGCTTTTCTCCCCAATTCAAATAAAATATTTTCAAGCCTCTAGTTGGCAGTGTTACAGCATCTCTAAATACTCTTTCCCCCCCCAGCCAAAATAAAAAATGTTTATAAAGAACTCAAACAAAAGAAAAAGATAGTCAAAGGGAGCCTCTATCCTAAAAAGAAAGTTAAAAAGATAAAAAATAAAAATCAAGTGAAAAATAAAAATATATATAAGAGAAAATTCAATCCGGTTACCTACAAAGTCACCTTAAAGTCCTCAAAAAAAATAAGAAAAAAATAATAATCCAAGTCTCAATTTGACATCACTTAAACGCCGCTCAACCCAGGTTCAGTCAAAAGAAAACTAAAGCCACAGATTTCTTCTTTGTTCAGGATGTCCTTTCAAGTCTTAATCAATTTATAATGCAAAAGAATTTCTCACCCAACCGATACACGCTCATTTAAATCCCTTTCTTTCCGGAGTTGTCCCGACTTCAGCAGCTTTAGAGGCTGCCTTTCTGCTTCCAGCAAAAGGGCTTCTCCCGGATCAAACCAGAGATTTTGCGATGTCTCTGGGATCCTGGGACTATGCCCTTCACAATCCCCGTCTCTACGGGACGGTTTAGGT
This sequence comes from Laticauda colubrina, assembly GCA_015471245.1. Lineage (NCBI taxonomy): Eukaryota > Metazoa > Chordata > Lepidosauria > Squamata > Elapidae > Laticauda > Laticauda colubrina. Next base: position 4,129,629 of record BLBF01000052.1, read on the forward strand.
CCGTTAGAACCGACCAGAGGCAAAAATATCAGCTGAGATCTCAGAGCCCCGAGATCGCAGCTGTAACACCGAGACGTAGCTCCGCCTTCTCCAGACCCTACACCATTTCTGACAGATGGCTGTCCAGTCTCTTATTGAAAACTTCCAGTGATGAAATTCCCACAACTTCTGAAGGCAAGCTGTTCCACTGATTGATTGTTCTCATTCTCTGAAACAATGTCCTTATTTCCAGGTTAAATCTCTCCTTGTTCAGTTTCCATCCATTATTCCTTGTCTGGCCTACAGGTGCTTTAGAAAATAGTTTGATACCCTTCCTCTCTGTGGCAGCCCCTCAAATATTGGGACACTGCTATCATATCTCCCCTGGTCCTTCTCTTCACTAGACTAAGCCATTCCCAGTTCCTGTAACTGTTCTTCATATGTTTTAGTCTCCAGTCCCCTAATCATCCTAATCATAGAAGTGCTCTTCTCTGCACTTTCTCAAGAGTCTCAACATTTTTTTTTATAGTTTGGTGACCAAAACTGGATGTAGTATTCTAGGTGTGGTCTTACTAAGGCTTTATAGAATAGTATTAGTATCTCACATGATCTTGATTGAATCCTTCCAGTAATGCAATTTAGGATTGCATTGGCTGTTTTGGCTACCACTCCACATTGTTGGCTCATATTTAATTGGTTGTTCACTAAAACTCCAAGATCCTTCTCACAGTTACTGCTATTAAGCCAGGAGTCTCCCAATCTACATGTGTACTTTTGGTTTTTCTTGCCTAAATGCAAGACTACTTTTCCCTACATTGAATTTCATTTTGTAAGTTAGGGCCTATTGTTCAAATCTGTCAAGATCCATATAGGATGTTGGCTATTCCTACCAGCTTACTTTCATCTGTAAATTTAATAAGTTCCCCTTCTATTACCTCATCTAAGTAATTTAGGAAGATATTGAAGAGTATTGGGCCCGAGACAGAACCTTGTGGTACCCTACTGCCTACTTTCCTTCATGTAGGTGTAGTACCATTAAAGACTACTTGTTGACTACAATTTGGCAGCTAATTAGAAATCCATCTGAAGGTGATAGATTTCCACTTTTTTCTAGCTTAAGCCCCTGTCACACTGCACCAACGGATGGAAAGAGGATGTAAAATGGAGAAAAACACTTGCCATCCATTGGTTAACATGATGCTTCCGTTCTGTACTCACTGCCTCCGTTTTTCATCCTCTCTATCCGTCCAGCATCCGTCTATAGACGTTTCATCCACTCAGAAGGTTTTGAGCTGCTCAAAACTTTTGCGCGGAAAATGTATCCAATGTGTCCGTTCTGCATCCGCTAGGCATACAGGGGATATCCGTTCTGCATCCGTTACGCATCCGCTATATCCACTAGGCATCCGCTGCGCATCCGCGCAACTCAAATCCGCTCAGACGCAGGGAGGAAGCAGAACGGATGCGTAGCGTTAGTAGCACGGATGTAGAAAAGATGAAAGCGGATGCAGCATGCAAATAAAGCATTTAAAATGGAAAAAACGTTCGTAGAGGGGACCTATCTCAGATATTAAGGATGTCAAGAGGATGCCTAGAGGATGCAAAGGGACACATAGTGGAAAACCTATATTGCCTATAAAAAGGGGGCGCAACTCACCTGGATCTCACTTTCAGACCAGCAGCCCTGCTGTGCAGACCTCTGCAGCCTTCATCTGATTCTTCCTCTTCCACAGCATCCAGTCATCTCCACCTTGGATCGTAACAAACTCCTTTTGGTAGCCACTATCGTTCTGCAACAGTGCGAAGCCATCTACAGGCTCTGTGAACTCTACCACGGGAAGAAAAGAAAGCGGCCATGAATCGTCTGGGTCCGAAGATGGATCGGGAGAAGAGCAGAGTACAGACTGTACAACAAGCTGATGGTGGAGCTCAGAAACGAAGACACTCGTGCATTCCAGAATTTCATGAGGATGCCTTCAGCCATGTTTGATGAAGTTGTGCAGCGGCTGAGACCCAGGTTGACCAAGCAGAGCACCAGCTTCCGGCCCAGCCTGGACCCTGGGCTGAAGGTGGCACTTACTCTGCTCCACCTGGCCTCCGGGACCACCTACAGGAGCATGAAGTATGGCTGGAGGGTGCCACACAACACCATCAGCATTGTGGTCAGAGAAGTGGTGCAGGCCATCATCGAAGAATACGTGGAGGAGCTCCTCCAGTGCACCACCACTGAACAAGGCTGGAAGAAAGTTGCAGAGCAGTGGTATCAGAGGTGGAACTTCCCACACACCGTTGGAGCCATAGATGGCAAGCACGTGGCCTGCAAAGAACCAGCCAAGTCGGGGTCCACTTATTTCAACTACAAGGGCTTCTTCAGCATCGTCCTCTTCGCCATGGTCAATGCTGACTACAAGTTCATGTACATCGATGCTTCAGGCAACAGCTCATCTTCAGATGCCCAGGTATACAATGCCAGTGACCTCAAGGAGGGGCTGGAACGCAACCTCATCATGGGCTTCCCAGATCCAGACCCCCTGCCCAATGACACGCAAGATGTGCCCTACTTCATCGTGGGGGATGATGCCTTCTCCCTCAGAACCTACCTCATGAAGCCCTACATTTCCAGACTCCTCACCCGTGAAGAGAGGATCTTCAACTACAGGCTGTCCAGGGCAAAGCGGGTGGTGGAGAACGCCTTTGGCATCCTGGCCAACAGGTTCCAGGTACTTCTCACCACCATGCAGCATCGCCCACAGACCGTGAGGAGGATCGTGGAAGCTTGCTGCATCCTGCACAATCTCATGCACACCCGCTACCCAGTCTTGCAGAACAGGCTCATGGACCTCCAACCAGGCAATGGGGACATGGAGCCTGGGGAATGGAGGCAAGGGCGAAACCTGATAGACACTGAGGATGTGCAAGGCCCCAACAGAGCCTCACATGAAGCAAAGAAGCAGCGCAACCTCCTGAAACACTGGTGCGACTCCCCAGCTGGAGCAGTGGAGTGGCAAGACAGGATGGTAGATGATTAATGGATGCTTCCTTCAGCCTGTCTCATCACACTGATGAGATTGGGCCATGTATGTTGGATGGGCCTACAATGAACAGGGCATTTAATAAAGAGTTGTGTTTATGTTGACATGTGTGGATCAATGATTACATTAGTATTGATAATGAAGGGCCATAGGTGTGGCACCTGGGAGGGTGGATCATAGAGTCCCACTATGCTTACACTGGAGGTTTATCAATCCCACAGCTATCTTAACTCATCCCAAAGGTATCCCTGCCCATCCCACAGCTATCCTAACCCATCCCAAAGGTATCCCTGCCCATCCCACAGCTATCTTCACCCATCCCAAAGGTATCCCTGCCCATCCCACTGCTATCCTTACCCATCCCACAAGCATGCAAAGGCTTAAACCATTTCTAAAAGTTCCCACCAAGACTTTATTGAAATAAATAAATGAAGCAAGTGTGTGAAACAAAGATAAACTTTATTAATAACAAGCTGTAAAAGAAAAATGACCCAAGTCAAGTGTCCAAATAAAGTCCACACCCAGTCTCTGGCACTCTTCACAGTCACTCGGAGGTGTGCCCAGTCTCAGGGGTGAAGGGTCCAGGTGCTGTGGAGGTGGCTGCTGCTGGTGTGCAGGTCTGAGGCGTCATTGGGATGGCTGGCCCCGAGAGGACAACAGGGGATGGTGTGTGGAGGAAGCTATCAGACAGCTGGCTCAGCCCCGTGATGTTGAGAGCTCCTTCCTCCATGCCATGGGGTGTCAGCCCCAGTACCGAGGACAGATGTACTGAGGCCGGGCTTGGCTGTGGGGTGGAGGAAGGAGCAGTGTAGTGGGGCTGTCTGGTCTGCAGCTGGGTGAGGACTGGCGTGGGTGGCATCTGTGGCGTGGGTGGCATTGGTGGCATTGGTGGCATCAGTATCGTGGGTGGCATCGGTGGCATCAGTGGGACCGGTGGCAACGGTGTCATCCGATGACTCTGTGCCTGGACTGGGAAGGGATGCTGCCTGTGCTGCTGGACCTCCTGGTAGCCGTAGCCCTGGTAGGTGAGGGGCTGTGGAAAGCCTTGGAATGGGAGGGACATCACCTGGGGTGGAGGAGCAGACCTGGACTGGGTGGGAGCAGCTTCCTCTGGGTCTGGAGGGTTGTGAAGCAGGTTGGTGATCTGGTCCTTCACCACCTGTGTTCTGCCATGTCCGTGAGGGTCTGGTTGACATAGGTGAGGAAGGGCTTGCGGTTGGAGGATGAAGAGTCGGTGTGGACCAGCTGAGAGAGGAGATCTATGCTGCTCTGGATGGTGTCCCTGATCTCCAGCAGGACAGAGTGGCTCTGCCCCTCCTGTCTGGCTGTCTGCCTTTCTGTGGAGGTGGAGCTGGGGGAGGATGTGGGTAGGGCTGTAGTGGACATGCCGTCTCCTTTCTCCCACTGCACCAGGGAGTCCTCCACGCACTCCACCATGGTTAAAACAGCTGTCCGCGGGTTCTCTGCCGTGGGACACTCCACAGAAACCTGCCTGGAGATAGGAACTGACTCTCGGCCAGAAGAGGACTGGCTCTCAGCAGGCTGCCGGAGAGAGAGGGTCATGAGAGGGGCTGCTGCTACTCCTCGGTGGTGGATCTCACCCTCCAGGAAGCTGCACCTGGCAGTGACATCGGTCTCTCTGTCTGTCAGCTTTACCATGGCCTGGCCAGATTTCTTGAGGTGCAGCTTCCCGTACCAGGTGTGCATGTGCTTCCACCAGCCGAGGAGCACATCCGATGTGTAGCCCAGGCTCTCCGCCTTCTCTCTCCAAGCAGCCTGCTTTCTTTTGGTGTCCCTGTACAGCCGGTGTCCCTTCCGCCACAGATAGTCATTCTCTCTTAGCCACTCCAGCACCTCATCCTCGTGTTCCTCCTCAATGGAGTATTGCCTCCTCTCCCTATCACGCGTCTGCCTCTTCCTCCCTCTGGCAGGGCCATATGGGCCCTCATCAGAGGGACTTCGAGGTTGTAGGGGCTGCTCCTCCACACCAGCAGCAGCAGCAGCAACAGCAGGGTTATCATCATCATCATCATCAGCAGCAGCAGCAGCAACATCACCAGCAGGATCATAATCATCATCATTAGCAGCAGCAGCAGCAGCAGCAGGATCATCATCATCATCATCATCATCATCATCATGAGCAGCACCAGCAGCACCAGCAGCACCAACAGGACCAGGATCAGCAGCAGCAGAGTAAGCACCAGGAGCCCCAGCAGGACCAGGAGCACGAGCAGGACGAGCAGGACGAGCAAGTCCAGGAGCACGAGCAGGACGAGCAGGACGAGCAAGTCCAGGAGCACGAGCAGGACCAGCAGGACCAGCAGGACCAGCAGGACGAGGAGCAGCTTCAGCAGAGTAAGCACCAGCAGAAGCACCACCTCCAGAAGCAGCATCAGCAGAGTAAGCACCAGCAGAAGCACCACCTTCAGAAGCAGCATCAGCAGAGTAAGCACCAGCAGAAGCACCACCGCCAGAAGCAGCATCAGCAGAAGCTCCAGCGCCAGAAGAGTGAGCCCGTGCTGCAGAAGCCCCAACAGAAGCAGAGTGAGGGCCAGGGGGTGGGAGGGTGGCCCTGTCCCTCTTGCCAGGGCTGGCAGCAGATGGCTGAGGCTTCCTCTTCTTCGCCATGGTTGTGGGGTTGCTGGCTGGCAGGGAGTCTGGCAGGGAGTCTGGCAGGCAGGCAGGCACCAAGGCTTGCAGGCAGGCTGGCAGGCAGGCTGGCAGGCAGGCTGGCAGGAAGGCTGGCAGGCAGGCAGGCACCAAGGCTGGCAGACAGCAAGGCTGGCAGGGAGGCTGGCAGGCAGGCAGGCAGCAAGGCTGGCAGGGAGGCTGGCAGGATGGCAGGCAGCAAGGCAGGCAGCAAGGCTGGCAGCAAGGCTGGCAGGCAGGGCAGGCTGGCAAGGTACTCGATGTGTCTGGATGCAGGTCTTTCCTCTGAATGGTAACCTGCTTCCGAGCTGCTTCCTTTTATATCCACGGGGCTGACGCAATACATCCCCCCCGCATGCGCATTGAATGCTAGGCATCCGCTAGGCTTCCGCTGTGCATCCGCTTCATCTGCTGTGCATCCGCTGTGCATCCGCTTCATCCGTTCGGCGTCCGCTCTGCATCTGCTGTATCCATTCCGCGTCCGCTTTGCTGAGGTCCCCCGGAAGCCTAGCGGATGCGCCATCCGCTCTCATCCGCTTCCATCCACTAGGCTTCCGTTCCGCATCCGTTTTCCATCCACTCTGCGTCCTCCCCCCGTCCATTCCTTTCCGTGTTATCCGCTCTGGTTATGCAAATTTTCGCCCCTTTTGAGAGCGGATAACAATGGATGGAACATTTTTCTCGTCCGCTGTGTCCTTTTTACAAATGTTTTGCATCCGTTGGGCAGTGTGACAGGGCCTTTATCAGGAATTAGGTTGTGGCCTACTTTGTTGAATGGTTTGCTGATGTCGAAGTTGTCAGGGCTCTGGTAGTTACCTCCCATTTAAATCATGAGTCTCTAGCTCAACTCATAAAATATTTCTCTGATCTCTTAGAGTTGCCATAAGTGTACTGTGTCCACACATTTTGCTTGTCTACTAATTTAGCAGGGAAAAGTTGAAAAAAAACCCAGTTCACCTCAGTCATCATGTATGTACACAGAAAGGAGACATCAACCCAAAAGTTATTCAACCATAGTTCTTAAAACTATAGCGCCTTACTTTACCTTGAATGTGGTCAACCCTAATATGGTTAGAACAAGGTTGCATCTCTTTGGAGACTTGATTTATTGTTTTGTAGAACTTCCTTGCTTGCTCTCACTGCTAGACAGGTCTACCCTAAGGACATAGTAATGATTTGATACATTGTGATCTTTTCCTTCCCTGAACTTTTTGCCCTGGACTTGAGAAAACTAGCTGAATTGAAGCAGAGGTTAGTAAATTTTCTTCTGTTATAATTTTTTGTCAGCTCAATCGTGGAGGAATAATAATGCAATTGAACTGAGAAGACCATTAATTAAAGAAACAGGTCCTGCAAATCTATTCTGCTAAAACATTATTAATGGGAATACAACCAAAGCCTAAAGTTTCTTGAAGCAATACTATGGGGTTCTGTACTCCATATTTATCCAAGGCAAACGATTTAACATCACCATTTAACATCACAGTAATCCAAGTCGATGCCCCAACCACTGATGCTGAAGAGGGCTGAAGTTGGCTATAAAGACCTACAACACCTTCTAGAACCAAAAAATAAAATGTCCTTTTCATCGCAGATGATTGGGATGTTAAAGTAGGAAGTCAAATCAGAATAATAGGCCTTGGAGTACAAAATGAAGTCAGGCAAAGGTCTTGCAAATAAAGGACAAAAATAAGCAAAAGAGATTAAGAAGAGGTGGCAAGAATATGCATTAGAATTATACAAAAAAGATCCCTGATAATGCTATAATCACTGGCCTTGAGCCACACATCCTGGAGTGTCAAGTCAAGTGGTCCTTAGAAAGCATTATCAAAAACAAAATTAGTAGAGCTGATGGTATTACAGTGGAGTTATTTAAAATCCTAAAAGATAGTGCTATTAAGATGCTGCACTACAAGGCCAGCAAATTTGGCTGGTCACAGTTTTGGAAAAGATCTGTTTTCCAAAGGGTATGCCAAGAAACATTCAAACTACTATACAACTGTGCTCATTTCACATGCTAACAAGATTATGTTCCAAATCCTACAAGTTCAGCTTCATTAGTATGTGAACCGAGAACTACCAGAAGTACAATCTAGGTTTCAAAGAAGCAGAGAAACTAGTGATCAAATTGCCAACATTCACTGGATTATGGAGAAAGCAAGGGAATTCCAGAAAAATATCTTCTTCTGCTTTGACTATGCTAAAGCCTTTGATTATGTGGATTACAACAAATTAAGGCAAATTCTTAAAGAGATGGGAGTACCAGACTACATTACCTGAGAAACACGTATGAGTGTCAAGAAGAAATAGTTAGAACCAGACATGTAATAACTGATAGATTCAAAATAGGAAAAGAAGTATGAGAAACCGATGTATTGTTGCCCTGTTTATTTAACTTATATGCAGTACACAATGCAAAGTGCTGGACTGGATGAACCAAAAGCCAGAAATAAGATTGTGAGGAGAAATCTCAAGAAGCCTCAGATATGCAGGCAATACCACTCCAATAACAGAAAATGAAGAACTAAAGAGCCTCTTGATGAGGGTAAAAATGGACAAAAGTTGGCTTGAAAGACATTATTAAAAGAACTAAGATCGTGGCATCTGGTCCCAACACTTTCTGGCAAATAGAAGGGGGAAAAATGGAAGCAGTGACAGATTTTATTTTCCTGGACTCCAAGATCATTGCAGATGGTGTTTACAGCTATGAAATGAAAAGATGCTTGTTCCTTGGGAAGAAAGCTATGACAAACCAAGTCAGCATATTAAAAAATAAAGACATTATCTTGCCAACAAACATCCATATAGTCAAAGCTATGTTTTCTCAGTAGTAATGTATACCTGTGAGAGTTGGACCATAAGAAAGGCTGAGTGCTGAAGAATTGATGCTTTCGAATTATGGTGCTGGAGAAGACTCTTTTTTTAAAAAAAAGTTTTTTTAAAAAATTTTAACAACAAAGACAACAAATAAAACCATCTTTCAATTTTACAGTGTGTCGGTTGGATACATATATCTTGTGCGCATACTAATATTACTGTATGTACATTTCTTACTTGATTATATTTATAAACCATTATAAGCAATGTTTTATACCATATTATTCAATTATTGTATTATTATTTACATTATAATTGTTATCTTTTAGAAGCATATCTCATTCTTGATAAATTATATTGATTCTCTTATTCAAGATTAATCAATTATAGGATAACATTGTTTACCCTAACTGGTTTAGGTGAAATAATAACTATGAATCATAGTTAGTGTATGTTAAAGTGTCTGCAGCTTTAACTGTGAAATAGCAATTAAGGGAGTGGTTATGAAAACAATATAAAAGTAGCAAGTCTACAGCTTGCTTACGCTGGCTTTGATGATCCCTGATTACTGCTTGGAATCAAGACTGCATAGCTCGAACGGGAGGGACAACAAAGGACTGATTTGTAAGTGAACTGACATAGGATATTCTACATGGACTTTGCTAACTGAATATCCCTGAATGGACTGACTACATGATAAATGACTATTGGACTGTTAATTGACTATGCCATGAACTTATAATGGAATAAAACTATATTCTTGATAGCACAAGCGTATCTGTTATTTTTACTGTATGTTAATAAACATACAAGCTTAGCTCACTCATTTATCTGTGTGCCTATCTGACTAACGCTGCACATTCTGTTTAGCTTGTCTCCCTAACCCTGGTTGGGGAACCCAGGCTTAACAGTAGACTCTTGAGAATCCCTTGAACTACAAGGAGATCAAATCAGTCAATCCTAAAGGAAATCAATCCTGACTGTTGTTTGGAGGACAGATACTGCAAGTGAAGCACAAATATTTTGGCCACCTAATGAGAAGAGAGAACTCATTGAAAAAGACCTGATGTTGGGAGGATCAAAAGAAAAAGGGACGGCAGAGGATGAGATGGTTAGATAGTGGTTAGTGGAGTGCATTGGTTTAGACAGACTCTGGCAGACAGTGGAGGACAGGAGGGTCAGGAATGCTATGATCCATGCGGTCGCAAAGAGTGAGACATGACTTAGCAATTGAAGAACAGCAAAATTCCCTGATTCATGACCTTTTGTTGCATTTACAATGCAAACCAGAGGGTTATAAAGAAAGATTTCAAATAGTTTGGGTAAGAATTATCTGCTCGATCATTCCACAGAAAATATCATTTGTTCAGGGTACACTTTATAAATAATACAGATGGGCAAATCTTTCAAAAGTGGAGCTTCAGAACATCTGGCAATATAGGAAGCACCTCTTTTTAGATAACTAAATGAGAAGCTTCATTTCCTAGGATTTAGGAAGCCAACTTTGGAATCTGCTCCTAGATTTCTCTGCATGTGGGCATGCTGTTGACCCTGAAACTGGCATAGGTGTAGCCATGTCTTAGTGTAGTCATTCTTATTCTTATTTTTTGCTTTTTCTAGGCATTCTTTTTAAAGGTTTAACACTGCTTCAGGCTCACCACAGTCTGGTAGCAGGAACGGGGGAGTTGTAGAGATAAGGAGGTATGATGTAGTCAAAATAACATTCTTTTCTGTGGGAACTGAGGATGTGACTGCAGATGGTTGGAGGTGGAGTGTGAAGTCACTGGATCGAATGGACTGGGAGCTCTTTGGAGAATGTATATAATAACGTATATAATAATATGTATAACATAATGTATATAATAACCCTAGAACTATGCCGCCTTTGGTCCGTTCTAAGTATGGTATATAAAATCATACATTGCAATGTCCTACCTGTCAATGAATACTTCAGCTTCAACCATAAAAACACAAGAGCACACAATAGATACAAAGTCAAGGTTAACCGCATCAAACTTGATTGCAGGAAATACGACTTCAGCAACAGAGTGGTCAATGTCTGGAATACTCTACCTGACTCTGTGGTTTCTTCCCCAAACCCCAAAAACTTTAACCTTTGACTGTCTACTATTGACCTCACCCTTTTCCTAAGAGTTCCTTGTCCTATTGTTTCCTTTATTTTTTTTCTTTTTCTGATATGTATCCATGTATTCGTAACTATGTTTTTACTTATACCTATTATCTTGTAAGCAATTGACAAAAATAAATAAATAAAATAAAATAAATAAATGTGACTTTTGGGGGTGGTTTCAAACATTTGCTTTTTACTGGGTGTAAATCCGGAGTGTTGTCAGAGCTGGATTTACACTAAGATCTTGCCAATTTGATATATTCCTAATAAAATGATCCTTGAAGAAAATGCCTGTGTTGGACTTTTTGTTACTGGGGATATATTACTTGGAAGCTTAAGGCCCTGTCACACTGCCCAATGGATGCAAAACAGACACAGCGGACGAGAAAAATGTTCCATCCGTTGTTATCCGCTCTCAAAAGGGGCAAAAATTTGCATAACCGGAGCAGATAACATGGACGCAGGGAGGATGCAGGGCGGATGGAAAGCGGATGCGGAACGGAAGCCTAGCGGATTGAAGCGGATGGGAGTGGATGGCACATCCGCAGGGCTTCTGGGGGGCCTCAGCAAAGCGGACGCGGAACGGATGAAGCGGATGCAGAGCGGATGCAGAGCGGATGAAGCAGATGCAGAGCGGAAGCCTAGCGGATGCACAGCAGAAGCCTAGCGGATGCCTGGCGTTAATTGCGCATGCAGGGGGGATGCTTTGCGCAAGCCCCCCGGATATAAAAGGAAGCAGCTCGCACGTGGCCAGCATTCGGAGGAAAGACCTGCTGCAGGATACATCGAGTCCTTGCCTGCCCTGCCTGCATGCCTGCCTGCAAGCCTTGCTGCCAGCCTTCCTGCCAGCCTGCCTCCAAGCCTCCTGGCCAGCCTCCCTGCCAGCCTTGCTGTCTGCCTGCCTGCCAGCCTTGGTGCCTGCCTGCTTGCCAGCCTTGGTGCCTGCCTGCCTTCCTGCCAGCCTTGGTGCCAGGCTTCCTGCCAGCCTTGGTGCCAGGCTTCCTGCCAGCCTTGGTGCCTGCCAGCCTCCCTGCCAGCCAGCAACCCCACAACCATGGGGAAGAAGCGAAAGTCTCAGCAACCTGCCGCCATCCCTGGCAAGAGGGACAGGGCCACCTTCCCGTCCCCTGTCCCTGACTCTGCTTCCGCTGGGGCTTCTGCTGCTTGGGCTCGCTCTTCTGGTGCTGGAGCTTCTGCTGAAGCTGCTCCTGGCAGAGGTGCTTCTGCTGCGTACTCTGCTGAAGCTGCTGCTGGTCCTGCTCGTCCTGCTCATGCTCCTGGACTTGCTTGTCCTGCTCATGCTCCTGGACTTGCTCGTACTGCTCGTACTGCTCGTGCTCCTGGTCTTGCTCATCCTGTTCATCCTGCTCGTGCTCCTGGTCCTGCTCGTGCTGCTGGTGCTGCTGGTGCTGCTGGTGCTGCTGGTGCTGCTGGGGCTCCTGGTGCTGGTGTTGCTGGGGCTCCTGGTGATTACTCTGCTGCTGCTGATCCTGGTCCTGCTGATCCTGCTGCTGCTGCTGCTGCTGCTGCTGATGATGATGATGATGATGATCCTGCTGCTGCTGCTGATTATGATCCTGCTGGTGATGATGATGATGATGATGATGATGATCCTGCTGGTGCTGGTGCCGCTGCTGGTGGTGGTGTGGAGGAGCAGCCCCTACCACCTGGGAACCCCTCTGGTGAGGGCCCATCTGGTCCTGGCAAAGGGAGGAAGAGGCGTATGCGGGGACGGGAGAGGAGGCAATATTTCATTGAGGAGAAACACGAGGATGAGGTGCCGGAGTGGCTGAGAGAGAATGACTATCTGTGGCGGAAGGGACACCGGCTGTACAGGGACACCAAGCAGAAGCAGGCTGCTTGGAGAGAGAGGGCGGAGAGTATGGGTTACACTTCGGAGGTGCTCCTCGGCTGGTGGAAACATTTGCACACCTGGTACGGGAAGCTGCACCTGAAGAAATCTGGCCAGGCCATGGTAAAGCTGACGGACAGAGAGACCTATGTCATGGCCAGGTGCAGCTTCCTGGAGGGTGAGATCTGCCACCGAGGAGCACCAGGAGCCCCTCTGTCTACCCTCTCTCTCCAGCAGCCTGCTGAGACCCAGTCCTCTTCCGGCCGAGAGTCAGTCCCTGTCTCCAGGCAGGTTTCTGTGGAGCGTGCCATGGTGGAGAACCCGCGGACAGCTGTTGTCACCGTGGTGGAGCGCGTGGAGGACTCCCTGGTGCGGTGGGAGAGAGGAGACATCGAGTCCACCACAGTCGTAGCCGCATCCTCCCCCAGCTCCACCTCCACAGAAAGGCAGAGAGCCAGACAGCAGGAGGGGCAGAGCCACACTGTCCTGCTGGAGATCAGGGACACCATCCGCACCGCTATAGATCTCCTCTCTCAGCTGGTCAGCACCGACTCCTCATCCTCCAACCGTAAGCCCTTCCTCACCTATGTCAACCAGGCCCTGAGGGACATGGAGGATCCCCAGTACCAGGTGGTGAAGAACCGGATCACGGAGCTGCTTCACAACCCTCCAGACCCAGAGGAAGCTGCTCCCACCCAGTCCAGGTCTGGTCCTCCACCCCAGGTGATGTTCCTCCCATACCAAGGTTTCCCACAGGCCCTCACCTACCAGGGCTATGGCTACCAGGAGGTCCAACAGCACAGGCAGCAGCCCTTCCCAGTCCAGGCACAGAGTCATCGGGCGACACCGTTGCCACCGGTTCCACTGATGCCACCGATGCCAGCCAGGCCAATGATGCCACCGACGACAGCGATGCCACCCACACCACCGATGCCACCCATGCCAGTCCTCACCCAGCTGCAGACCAGACAGCCCCACTACACTACTCCTTCTTCCACCCCACAGCCAAGCCCGGCCTCAGTACATCTGTCCTCGGTACTGGGGCTGACACCCCATGGCATGGAGGAAGGATCTCTCAGCATCGCAGGTCTGAGCCAGCTGTCTGAGAGCTTCCTCAACACACCGTCCCCTGATGTCCTCTTGGGGCCAGGCACCCCAATGACAATACAGACTAGCACTCCAGCACCACCCACCTCCACAGCACCTGGACCCTTCACCCCTGAGACTGGGCACACCTCCGAGTGACCAATAAGAGTGCCAGAGACTGGGTAGCTGGCTACCTGTAGAGTTTATTTGGACACTTGACTTGGGTCATTTTTGTTTTACAGCTTGTTGTTCAATAAAGTTTATCTTTGATTCACACACTTGCTTCATTTCTTTTTTTTAATAAAGTCTTGGTGGAAACTTTTAGAAATGGTTTAAGCCTTTGCATGCTTGTGGGATGGGTTAAGATAGCAGTGGGATGGGCAGGGATACCTTTGGAATGGGTAATAGCTGTGGGATGGGTAAGGATAGCAGTGGGATAGATAAGCCTCCAGTGCAAGCATAGTGGGACTGTATGGTCCACCCTCCCTGGTGCCACACCTATGGCCCTTTATTATCAATAATAATGTAATAATCATCCACACATGTCAACACAAACACAACTCTTTATTAAATGCCCTGTTCATTGTAGGCCCACCCAACATCCATGGCCCAATCTCATCAGTGTGATGAGACAGGCTGAAGGAAGCACTCATTAATCATCTACCATCCTGTCTTGCCACTCCACTGCTCCAGCTGGGGAGTTGCACCAGTGTCTCAGGAGGTTGCGCTGCTTCTTCCCTTCATGTGAAGCTCTGTTGGGGCCTTGCACATCCTCAGTGTCTATCAGGTTTCGCCCTTGCCTCCATTCCCCAGGCTCCATGTCCCCATTGCCTTGTTGGAGGTCCACGAGCCTGTTCTGCAAGACCGGGTAGTGGGTGCGCATGAGATTGTGCAGGATGCAGCAAGCTTCCACGATCCTCCTCACAGTCTCTGGGCAATGCTGCATGGTGGTGAGAAGTACCTGGAACCTATTGGCCAGGATGCCAAAGGCGTTCTCCACCACCCGCCTTGCCCTGGACAGCCTGTAGTTGAAGATCCTCTCTTCACGGGTGAGGTGTCTTGAAGTGTAGGGCTTCATGAGGTAGGTTCTGAGGGAGAAGGCATCATCCCCCATGATGAAGTAGGGCACATCTTGCATGTCGTTGGGCAGGGGGTCTGGATCTGGAAAGCCCATGATGAGGTTGCATTCCAGCCCCTCCTTGAGGTCACTGGCGTTGTATACCTGGGCATCTGAACATGAGCCGCTGCCTGAAGCATCGATGTACATGAACTTGTAGTCAGCATCAGCCATGGCAAAGAGGATGATGCTGAAGAAGCCCTTGTAGTTGAAATAAGTGGAGCCCGACTTGGGTGGTGCTTTGCAGGCCACGTGCTTGCCATCTATGGCTCCAACGGTGTGTGGGAAGTTCCACCTCTGGCACCACTGCTCTGCAACTTTCTTCCATCCTTCATCAGTGAAGGGGCACTGGAGGAGCTCCTGCATGTATTCTTCGATGATGGCCTGCACCACTTCTCTGACCACAATGCTGATGGTGTTGTGTGGCACCCTCCAGCCGTACTGCATTCTCCTGTAGGTGGTCCCTGAGGCCAGGTGGCGCAGAGTGACTGCCACCTTGAGCCCAGGTTCCAGGATGGGCCGGAAGTTGGTGTTTGCCTTGGTTAACCTGGGTGTCAGGCACTGCACAACTTCGTCAAACATGGCTGGAGACATCCTCATGAAGTTCTGGAATGCCCAAGTGTCTTCGTTCCTGAGCTCCACCATCAGCTTGTTGTACAGCCCGTACTCTGTTCTTCTCCTGATCCATCTTCTAGGCATCCTCTAGGCTTCCTCTAGGTATCCTGTAGACATCCTTGATATCCGAGATAGGTCCCCTCTGCGAACGTTTTTTCCGTTTTAAACGCTTTGTTTCCGCTTGGCATCCGTTCTGCATCCGTTCTGCATCCGTTCCGCATCCGTTCCACTTTCTCCCTGCGTCCGAGTGGATGCGAGTTGCGCGGATGTGCAGCGGATGCCTAGTGGATATAGCGGATGCATAATGGATGCGTAACGGATGCGTAGCAGATGCGTAGCGGATGCAGAACGGATGAATTGGATACATTTTCCACGCAAAAGTTTTGGGCAGTTCAAAACTTTCTGAGCGGATGAAACGTCAATAGATGGATGCTGGATGGATAGAGAGGAAGCAAAATGGAGGCAGTGAGTACATCGCGTTAACCAATGGATGGCAAGCTTTTTTGTCCGTTTTACATCCTCTTTGTATCTGTTGGTGCAGTGTGACAGGGGCTTTGACACATTCACAATTCCATTTTTTAAAACCCAGTGAAATTTCCTGTTATAATCTGTTGTGGTCGATTCCCAACATATTCTCAGAAATGGATTCATTGTGAAATCCAGCACCAAGGCCAAACACGCCATTTGCTTACCTCATTTTTATAATCTGTCTATCTATGGCATTAGGGAGGGGATAAAATTAAACTGAAAATCTGGTAGTGATCAATGTGAATAACCCAGTTCTACCAAAGATTAATAAAGTAAAAGCAAGTATTCATTCTTTCTAACAAGAAAATGGAAAAGAAGGGGGTTATGCTATCTCTATATGTTCATTAGATGTCTGAAGATAGTTTTTTATTTACAATAGTTGTCCTGGTACTCCTTGATATCAGTACTTATTGGATGCCTATATTACCTTCACTTATAGCATGATTCAGTGGGTAATCCTGGAAGTATTTATGAAGAGCCATGGAACAGAACTCCATGTTATTTAATGTTTAAAAGCAGATAATAGATTGTTTAGAGGTCTTATGAATATCATAAAGCAAGTTCAGACACTGAAACCATAGTGGCAGGCAGATATCAAACTGGATTCTTACAATTTCCACCAAAGCACACAAATACCTTTTTCAGATCAGATTTTTACAGATTGACATCCCTAAGACTGAGTTGATCAATAATC
The DNA here is from genome assembly GCA_015471245.1 of Laticauda colubrina. NCBI lineage: Eukaryota > Metazoa > Chordata > Lepidosauria > Squamata > Elapidae > Laticauda > Laticauda colubrina. The sequence continues at coordinate 4,146,129 of BLBF01000052.1, forward strand.
AAAGGGAAAAGAAGGGATGAGGGAAAAGAGGTTGAGGGAAAGAGTAAAATATGGAATGAAAGATAAAACAGAGTGTTTGTCCATTCTAATGTTGATTCCACATTGAACTTACTTAGTCCTCCATACTGCTAGTATATGGATGCTGTTTACTTTCTCATGAAGAAATATGGCCTTTGACTTATGCAGTCCCAGTGCAGAATGAAACTGGAACATACTTTTTCAGGCTTGCAGAGAAAAAAATACTGAATAAAAGTTTTTCTTGTCATAAAGACAAGAAGGTGCTGGCCTGTTTGTAAGAGACCAGAGATCAGTACTAAAAATCATAATGAAATCCACAGACCAACACAATCCTATTTACAAAGGCCAGAATCCCAGCTAGATGTGATCATGATGATAATATTTTTACCCTGGTGGAATCTGGCCCTTCTCAACAGAGTTGACCCTTCTCAACAGAGTTGACCTTTATAGTCAAAATGTTATTATTGTCTAAGTAGGCTGATGAATCATAGCAAATTCTGAGTTCAGGACAAACTTGCTGCCAAAAGACAGCCCCTTGAGAGTACCTCCCCTTCAGTAGTGAAGCCAGCAGAAAGTGGCTGTTTGATCAAGACTTTTGAGAGAAACGTAAATTCACCCATAAAGGTGAATCATGAAAGGAGAAAATCAGATTGTAAGTGTGAGTCATATTCTCTGCTCACTGTTGGAGCAACTAGAAAAGAAAAAGAATCCCACCCACAAAAGTTTTGGCAAGTTGGTTAAGAAAGAAAACCCCATCCAGAAAATGTCCAACATGTTTTCCAACTCAAAATGTGGAGTTTTTATTCTTTGAGATGAAAGGCAAATTCACAATTCAAATCAAGAATCTAAGGAATTATTGGCAAAAGATTTGAAAAGGAAAGCATTCTAGTTTCATTCTAGTTTCATTGAGAGTTTTGGACTGTTATTATCCTTCTTTTGAGGATGCAATGGCTCAGTGGTTAAAAAGACGCTGAGCTTGTCATCTGGAAAGCTGATAGTCCAGGTTCAAGACCTGAGCACCATGCAATTAGCTGAACTCCCATTGCTTGCCCCACCTAGCAATTCAAAAGCATGCAAATTCAAGAAGATAAATAGGTACCACTTTGGTGGGAAGGTAAGAGCATTCCGTGCACCTTGGTGTATTGTCATGTTGGCTATATGACCACAGAAATGTCTTCAGACAAGACTGGCTCCTTTTGCTAATAAATTGAGATGAGGTCCACCCCCTAGAGTCAGACTCAACCAGATAGGGGAAACCTTTATCTTTACCTTTAATTCTTGTTTTAATACAAAATACATTTCATATTTGATTATATACATCTGATAAGCAAAAACTAGGTTACCTAGTTGGCCTCCATATCAAAGGGAGATCTAGAACCTAGTTCTCCTGAATAATGTAGCACCTTAACCTCTGTATCATGTAGGCTTTGTATATTTTCCCCTAAGGCTCAATCGTATATATCGCCTAATCATTCTAAGTATGGAAATAGAATATTTTGCATGCCATGAAGCAGTACGGTGCTGTTGAGAATAGGTCTCTGTATACTGCAGCTAATCCATCTCCATGAGATAGTTCACCTCTGCAGCAGGATAGAGTTCCCATTGATAATATGTATAATGACTGGTTTCAGGTGAGGGTGATGCCAAACATTTATAACTGAGTTAAATCCTGTTTTCCACCTGCTACAGCCTTGGGTCTTTTGAGTAAATGCAAACTATATTTCAATCGGTTGTGTTATACAAGATGGTCCCCGCAGCCACTGGAGGAGATACATAGCTTTCTCTACTTCTTAGGTACCTTTTATCCCATCATCATCCAATCATGGCTAGGTGGGAGGATTGATTACAAAGATCCAAATTCAGCAAGAGATGTGGTTTGGCAGTTGCAGGTGTGCAGAGCTTTTTAAGGGAGGCGGCAATTGTTCTGCATTCCTCGCATGAATACAACTCCATTTGAAATGGTCAAATGGATCAATCCTTTTTATTAAAGAAAGACAACAAAAGAAATCAGTTAAAATATAATGCTGACATTTTTTCAACATTTCAATGTTCTGCCATGTCTGGCAATTGGGTTCTAACTTCAGTGTACAAAAACAGTGGAGATATTCCTAAATGACAATACTGAGAGACACAGCCTGCTTGGAGTAAAACAGATTGAGAGCTAGACATTCAGCCATCTCTATTGCTACAGCACACTCATAACAAGGGGAAACAACATTGGATAAAAAAATTGCCCCCCACAATGTCAAAGCTTTCTCTGCATCTTGGAAAAGCCACCTGGATTTTACTAGCCCCATGCAATATGAACAATACTGAACCAAATTCTCATTGCTCATGGTCGAGGCGTAGATCCCCTATATAAATGGGGCAAAATACCATCACCAATTTGTGACTTAGGGGCTGAAAAACAAATTATCCAACACCTAGTGACAGAGTGTCAAAACAGAGCTTATAATGAAAATTTCACTGATTTCCTGGCTGCAACAAATGAAGTATAAAATTATATTTGCAACTTAGTAATACATTTGTAATCTTCCTGTTAATGATTTCAGATTTTATTTATTTATTTATTTATTGAATTTATTTATTTATTTATTGAATTTATATTGCCACCTATTCACCCACGGCGATTCAAGGTGGCTTACAGAATGTAAAACCATAATTAAAATAAAAAACAATTAAAACTAATAAAAAGAATCAAATAAATTAATAAAGTACAATAGAATAAAATCTGGATAAAATTAAAAAATCACCCCCAACTCCCACCCCCCCACCCTGACGACAGCAGAACACACGAGCCATTTGATGGGCTCCATCCCTCTCTGGGTTGCCCAGGCCTGTTGGCAGAACCAGGTCTTCAGTGCCTTCTGGAAGAATATTTGAGAGGGAGCCATTCTAATCTCTGGGGGAATGATGTTCCAGAGAGAGGGAGCCGCCATGAAGAAGGCCCTTCTTCTGGGTCCTACCAGATATATCTCCCTCAGGGATGGGACCTACAGCATTCCTTGCTTCCCTGCTCTAATGGGTCAGGTAGATGTGACCAGCAAGAGACATTCCTTCAGATAACCTGGTCCCAAGCCATGAAGGGCTTTAAAGGTGACTACCAGCACCTTGAATTGCACCTGGAAGCAAATCAGCAGCCAATGCAGCTCCATCAGGAGAGGTGAAACATGTGCACAAAACCATATGGGCCACTGCATTTTGCACCAACTGGAGTTTTTGGATGTTCTTCAAGGGCAGCTCCATGTAGAGCGCATTGCAATAATCAACATGGGAAGTGACGAGGGCATGAGTGACTGTGAATAGGGACCGTTGGTCCAGGAAAGGGCGTATATATTTTATATTCTATGTTTTATATTTTATCTTTATTCCTTTTTAATGAAATATGATATGAATGTGCCATATGATAAATAACAAGCAGTGCAGTTATTTCCAAATGAATTACTTTAGCATGGTAGAGGCTGAGAAATTATCTTTTGCACAAGTATTTAATTCACTATTGGAATTAGAAGGCTACATGCTTTAGGCTCTAGAAGTTAGGGTAAGAGTTAAAATATCATTGCAAGATTTTTACCAAACTTAAACAAGTCTTATTTTTTCGACAGCATCCAAAATTTCCAGTCAGCAGGGTAGCACGCTTTACCTAGTGCCATGGCAGGATATTGGATTACAAAAGTGATGCTGGATGAAAATTCTGGGAACTGGAGTCTCAACTTAACCGGAAAGGAAAGCTGTGTGTTTCCTCTTCCCTATCAAAAGGATTTTGGTATATTTGTCCTGGTATTTTTCTATTTCTATATGTACTTAAGTGTTATGCAGGATCTTTATTTCCCTTTGTAAAAATTCCATAATAGACATGATAATGCCTGCTGGGAAATCCATTAGTAATTATAAGCATCCAAAGGGAAACTGCATTAAAAAGGATTACCTGCATCTACAAGATAGCAGAATTTCAAATATAGCACAGCAGAAAAGAAAATGCGCATACATTCAGATGGCCTCAAACCTGCTGACCTTTTGGAAGGTCTTAAAACATGGCTCCTCCCTCAGGCTTTGGGCCAGGATATTAGTGGAGTCCAGTTTATGTTTTTGCCCAGTGCTGATTGAGGAGTAGAATATTTTTAGCTTTTATTGTTCTTTCATATGTACGTCTTGTTTTTATTTCTTGTTAACTGCCCTGAGTTAAGCCCATGTCACATTGCACCAACGGATGGAAAGAGGATGTAAAACGGAGAGAAACACTTGCCATCCATTGGTTAATGCGATTCTGTACTCAGTCCGTTTTGTACTCACTGCCTCCGTTTTTCATCCTCTCTATCCGTCCAGCATCCGTCGACTGAGGTTCCATCCACTCAAAAAGTTTTGAGCTGCTCAAAACTTTTTGAGCGGAAAATGTATCCAACGTGTCCATTCTGCATCCGCAACGCATACGGGGAACATCCGTTCTACATCCGTCATCATCCGTTACGCATCTGCTACATCCGCTAGGCATGCACTGAGCATCTGCGCAAATCAAATCTGCTCCAGCGGAAAACGGAAACAGGTAGGAAGCGAAACGGACACGGAACGGACGTGCAGCGTTAGTAGCACGGACGGAGAAAGGATGAAAGTGGATGCAGCTCGCATACAAAGCATTTAAAACGGAAAAAACGTTCGCAGAGGGGATCTATCTCGGATATTTAGGATGTCTGCAGCATGCCTAGAGGATGCAAAAGGACACCAAGTGGAAAACCTATATTGCCTATAAAAAGGGGGAGGAACTCACCTGGATCTCACTTTCAGTCCAGCAGCCCACCTGTGCAGACCTCTGCAGCCTTCATCTGGCTCTTGCTCTTCCACAGCATCCATTGATGTCCACCATGGATCGTAACACAGTCCTTTGGTAGCCACCATTGTTCTGCAACAGTGCGAAGCCATCTACAGGCTCTTTCAACTGTTCTACGGGAAAAAAAGAAGGCGGCCAAGAAGTGTCTGGGTCCGAAGATGGATCGGGAAAAGAGCAGAGTACGGACTGTTCAACAAGCTGATGGTGGAGCTGAGGAACGAAGACCCTCGTGCATTCCAGAACTTCATGAGGATGCCTCCAGCCATGTTTGACAAAGTTGTGCAGCGGCTGAGACCCAGGTTGACCAAGGCAAACACCAACTTCTGGCCCAGCCTGGACCCTGGGCTCAAGGTGGCACTGACTCTGCACCACCTGGCCTCAGGGACCACCTACAGGAGCATGCAGTACGGCTGGAGGGTGCCACACAACACCATCAGCATTGTGGTCAGAGAAGTGGTGCAGGCCATCATCGAAGAATACCTGGAGGAGCTCCTCCAGTGCCCCTCCACTGAAGGAGGATGGAAGAAAGTTGCAGAAGAGTGGTATCAGAGGTGGAATTTCCCCCAAACCGTTGGAGCCATAGATGGCAAGCACGTGGCCTGCAAAGCTCCAGCCAAGTCGGGGTCCACTTATTTCAACTACAAGGGCTTCTTCAGCATCAACCTCTTCGCCATGGTCAATGCTGACTACAAGTTCATGTACATCGATGCTTCAGGCAATGGGTCAGCTTCAGATGCCCAGGTATACAATGCCAGTCATCTCAAGGAGGGGCTGGAAGGCAACCTCATCATGGGCTTCCCAGATCCAGACCCCCTGCCCAATGACACGCAAGATGTGCCTTCCTTCATCCTGGGGGATGACGCCTTCTCCCTCAGAACCTACCTCATGAAGCCCTACACTTCCAGACGCCTCACCCGTGAAGAGAGGATCTTCAACTACAGGCTGTCCAGGGCAAGACAGGTGGTGGAGAACGCCTTTGGCATCCTGGCCAACAGGTTCCAGGTACTTCTCACCACCATGCAGCATCGCCCACAGACCGTGAGGAGGATCGTGGAAGCTTGCTGCATCCTGCACAATCTCATGCGCACCCGCTACCCGGTCTTGCAGAACAGGCTCGTGGACCTCCAACCAGGCAATGGGGACATGGAGCCTGGGGAATGGAGGCAAGGGCGAAACCTGATAGACACTGAGGATGTGCAAGGCCCCAACAGAGCTTCACATGAAGGGAAGAAGCAGCGCAACCTCCTGAGACACTGGTGCAACTCCCCACCTGGAGCAGTGGAGTAGCAAGACAGGATTATAGATGATTAATGGATGCTTCCTTCAGCCTGTCTCATCACACTGATGAGATTGGGCCATGTATGTTGGATGGGCCTACAATGAACAGGGCATTTAATAAAGAGTTGTGTTTATGTTGACATGTGTGGATCAATGATTACATTGTTATTGATAATAAAGGGCCATAGGTGTGGCACCAGGGAGGGTGGACCATACAGTCCCACTATGCTTGCACTGGAGGTTTATCTATCCCACAGCTATTACCCATCCCAAAGGTATCCCTGCCCATCCCACAGCTATTACCCATTCCAAAGGTATCCCTGCCCATCCCACTGCTATCCTTACCCATCCCACAAGCATGCAAAGGCTTAAACCATTTCTAAAAGTTTCCACCAAGACTTTATTGACAAAAATAAATGAAGCAAGTGTGTGAATCAAAGATAATCTTTATTAATAACAAGCTGTAAAAGAAAAATGACCCAAGTCAAGTGTCCAAAGCAAAAATAAAGTCAACAGGTAGCCACCCAGTCTCTGGCACTCTTCTTGGTCACTCTGAGGCATGTCCAGTCTCAGGGGTGAAGGGTCCAGGTGCTGTGGAAGTGGCTGCTGCTGGAGTGCTGGTCTGAGGCGCCACTGGGGTGCCTGGCCCAGAGAGGACATCAGGGGACAGTGTGTTGAGGAAGCTCTCAGACAACTGGCTCAGCCCCGTGATGTTGAGAGCCCCTTCCTCCATGACATGGGGTGTCAGCCCCAATACCGATGACAGATGTACCGAGGGCGGGCTTGGCTGTGGGGTGGAGGAAGGAGCAGTGTAGTGGGGCTGTCTGGTCTGCAGCTGGGTGAGGACTGGTGTGGGTGGCCTCTGTGGCGTGGCTGGCATCGGTGGCATGGCTGGCATCGGTGGTATCAGTGGAACTGGTGGCATCCGATGTACCTGTGCCTGGACTGGGCAGGGCTGCCTGTGCCTTGGAAGGGCAGTGACATCACCTCGGGTGGAGGAGCAGGCCTGGTCTGGGTGGGAGCAGGTTCATCTTGGTCTGGAGGGTTGTGAAGAAGATCGGTGATCCTGTCCTTCACCACCTGGTACTGGGGTTCCGACATGTTCATGAGGGTCTGGTTGATATAGGTGGGAAGGCTTGCGGTTGGAGGATGGGGCATCGGTGTGTACCAGCTGAGAGAGGAGATCTACGCTGCTCCTGATGGTGTCTCTTATCTCCAGCAGGACAGTGTGGCTCTGCCCCTCCGGTCTGCCTCTCTGCCTTTCTGTGGAGGTGGAGCTGGGGGTGGATGCAGGTTGGGCTGTGGTGGAAGTGCCGTCTCCTTTCTCCCACTGCATCAGGGGGTCCTCCACGCGCTCCGCCATGGGTAGTACAGCTGTCAGGGGAGGTCTCCGTCGTGGCACGCTCCACAGATACCTGCCTGGAGACAGGAGCTGACTCTTTGCCAGAAGAGGACTGGCTCTCAGCAGGCTGCCTGAGAGAGAGGGTTGTGAGAGGGGCTGCTCCTCGGTGGCAGATCTCACCCTCCAAGAAGCTGCACTTGGCCATCACGTAGGTCTCTCTGTCCGTCAGCTTGACCGCAGCCTGGCCAGATTTCTTGAGGTGCAGCTTCCCGTACCAGGTGTGCATGTGCTTCCACTAGCCGAGGAGCACCTCCGAAGTGTAGTCCAGGCTCTCCGCCTTCTCTCTCCAAGCAGCCTGCTTCCTCTTGGTGTCTCGATAAAGCCTGTGTCCCTTCCGCCAAAGATATTCATTCTCCCTCAGCCACTCCAGCACCTTCTCCTCATGTTCCTCTTCTATGGTGTATTGCCTCCTCTCCCGTTCATGCGTCTGCCTCTTCCTCCCTTTGGCAGGGCCATATGGGCCCTCATCAAAGGGACTTCGAGGTTGTAATGGCTGCTCCTCCACAACACCACCAGCAGCAGCAGCAACAACAGGAGCAGCAAAAGCAGCACCAGCAGCACCAGCAGCACCAGCAGCACCAGCAGCACCAGCAGCACCAGGAGGACTAGGAGCACGAGCAGGACCAGGAGCACCAGCAGGATCAGGAGCACCAGCAGGACCAGCAGGAGCAGGAGCAGCGCCAGCAGAGTAAGCACCAGCAGGACCAGGAGCAGTGCCAGCAGAGGAAGCACCAGCAGAAGCACCAGCACCAGGAGCAGTGCCAGCAGAGGAAGCACCACAGAAGCACCACCACCAGAAGCAGCATCAGTAGAAGCACCACCACCAGAAGCAGCATCAGCAGAGTAAGCACCAGCAGAAGCACCACCAGCAGAAGCAGCATCAGCAGAAGCACCACCTCCAGAAGCAGCATCAGCAGAAGCCCCAACACCAGAAGATCGAGCCCGGGCAGCAGAAGCCCCAGCAGAAGCAGAGTCAGGGCCAGGGAGTGGGAGGGTGGCCCTGTTCCTCTTGCCAGGGCTGGCAGCAGATGGCAGAGGCTTCCGTTTCTTCCCCATGGTTGTTGGGTTGCTGGCTGGCTGGCTGGCAAAATGTGTCTGGAAGCAGGTCTTTCCTCTGAATGGAAGGAAGCTGCTTCCTTTATATCCGCGAGCTGCTTCCGAGCTTGTGAGCTGCTTCCGTTTATATCCGCGGGGCTGATGCAATGCATCCTCCCTGCATGCGCAGTGAACGCTAGGCATCCGCTAGGCATCCGCTAGGCTTCCGCTCTGCATCCGCTTCATCCGCTGTGCATCCGCTGTGCATCCGCTCTTTCCGTTCCACGTCCGCTTTGCTGTGCTTCCCCGTAAGCGTTGCGGATGTGCCATCCACTTCCATCCGCTAGGCTTCCGTGGAGCATCTGCTTTCCATCCGCCCTACGTCCTCCCCCCGTCCGTTCCTTTCTGTGTTGTCCGCTCTGGTTATGCAAATTCGGGGCACTTTTGAGAGCGGATAACAACGGATGGAACATTTTGGTCGTCCGCCTTGTCCTTTTTACAAACGTTTTGCATCTGTTGGCCAGTGTGACAGGGCCTTTATTTGACTAAGTTGAACAGTTTGCAGAACAAATAAATAAAATAAAGGGCCTGGCTTTCTGGAGAACTCTCTTATACTGAGAAAAGTGGAAGAAAAGTGACATTGGGGATGACCAGCAGCAAGTTGGAGAGACTCAATTATGTTGGTGATGGGGAACTCTGGGAAGACTAGGTTAGAGACAGATTGTCATAGAGAAAATATATCTATATGATTATTAAGTGTTGATACCAACTTGATGGCACCTAATCAATCAAATAATCAGAAAATCAGAAAATATATCAGAAGCAGGGATGGGATTCTACCGGTTCAGAACAGTTCTGGTGAATTGGATGTTAAATTTTCATCTGTTTTGCTGAACCAGTAGTTGAACCACCCATACCACCAGCCCCGCCCATACCGCCCCTCCCAGGAGTCTCCACATGGCCCATTTTGGATGCAGTTAAGTGCAGGGTTTGCACAGAGGGTGAAAAATGGCTGAACCAGAAGTTCTGGAAGTCCAGAAACAGGCCTGTTTCCAGCTTCCAGAAACCCTCCAGAGGCCAGGGAAGGCCATTTTTATCCTCCCAGAGGCCCAAGGGAAGCCTCTAGACCCTGGGGAAGGCAAAAAACAGCCTTCCTGAAAGTTCCAGTAGGCCTTGCCCCCCATGGCCATGCCCACCCAGCAACTGGGTAGTGAACCAATTGCTGAATTTTTGAATCCCACCCCTGATCAGAAGCATATGCTGAGATGAGAAGCCCCACTGAATTCCAGGAGCCTGTTTCTGATGTGGGAAGGAAGGCCACCAAACAGCCACCTACCCTGCCCTGCATCAAGCATCTGCATCACAAACCCTGGTCTAGCTGAAGGCAAAAAAGCCACTGACCAAACCAATGGAGAAGGCACAGGTTGCACGGCAAGTCTTGGAGGTCTTTCCCCAATCCAGTGAAGGGGAGGGAACTCCTACCTCCTCTGACCTCTGACAAACCTGGTGTGTCTCTGACAAACCTACATGAGTCACAGTGAGGGGGAAGATGATCTGATGGTAAGTGACATCATCATCCCAATGACTTCTAGCATGAAGATCCTGGTGCCCTACTCAGGAGAATTTATTAGAAACATTGTTGGCCTATTTTCAGATATAGATTTGAAGATCTAGTTCATTGGGTCTCATGGAGGGGAGTATATAATACAGCCTGCTGTCTGGATTACCTTTTCACACTTGGCTCTAAGAAGTTGACTATAAGAGTCACACAGATTAGATCCTAAAAGCCTGAGGTTTGCCCTTATTTATACTTGTGACCATCACATCAGTATCATCTTAAATACAATGCCTTTGTGCAGCATTCTCATTCATTCATTCAACTTATATCCACCCATCTTGCTGAAGGTGACTAACTTAACTCCCACCATCCTTAGTAAAAACATCATCATAGGCATCCTGGATGGAAATAATATGTCTGTAATCCAATACATCTGGAGGACACCAAATTGGATGGGAAAAGCTGCTTTAACTGAATGTACATGTATAATATCATGTCTATAATCTCTCAGAGCAAAACTTGAGAAAACCCTTCTGATTTGGCTAGCAAAACTGTGGGCTACATTTTTTAGATTTGTTATGGCTTCAGAAGTGTCATAACAGCAGCATAAGAAAACTTGGACTTTTAAGGTCAGTTCCAACTTATTCTACGATTTTAGGGATCCTACTTAACATCAGTTTGCTTTCACTTTTTAAAAGGAAGACTCTGAGAATGCTGAAGGGTTAAGCAGCATTGATCCTTGTCGCATGATTCTGGGAATGTGAGCTGACGAAGAACCTCAGGAGCCAACAGCCGCTGCTGGAGAGGCACATCTTGCCTGCACATGTGGTTCAGACCACAAACACTTCAAAGTGCTTCTCTCAGACTGACAGAGCATTCTGACGCCGACTGTAAAGGCCCTTGACTCTCTGAGGGGAAAATATCAAACACTGAAGCAGCCCCCCAAATGTAGCCTGTTTTTCCTGGGGGGAAGCCCCTTTAATGAACCTGTGGTGGGGAGAAGGGAAGAGGTGAGGTGCAGGTTCTGATTGGTCCTTTTGTGTTAACCAGACTGGCAAAGACCTTTGACCAGCATTTCAGTGCTACTGGAGTTTCTCAAAACAATAAGAATAGTTGGGAAGTGAGATTCCAAATATTGTCATGTTAGGGTTGAGTAGCAAACTCTTTTGATTACCTTTTCTGGTGAATATATTTTTTTCCTCCTCAGGATAGGTTAGTTTTTAAAACATTGCTGAACTTAATGATCATATAGTCAGGAATCAAATAGCCAGGGATTTTTGATGTGGAATTGAAAAAGGTAAGAGGAAGGCCATTGTGATTATTCTTTTACAATTTAATTGTAAGAGCATCTGTGAAATGAAACATTAGCTTTCCTGTAAAAAGTGGGAACTAAATCAGTAATTATTGAAGACATGAGATATGAGAAAGAATCAGCAATGTCAGAGCTTCATACTTTGCTTTGATGAAAGCTGAGTTGAGTTCTCCTCTACATTGGTAGGATTGAAGTGGTAGGATTCCATTACCACAAGTTAGAACAGAGTTAGGGCTTTGGACTAAGAACTGAAAAGATGAATGGAGGCCACAATAATGGTATCTTGTTGACTCTAAGAAAGCTCTGATAGGTAGAGAGTTGACTGAAGTGATAAATCTCATTGACTGGCTACTTATGTCATGTACAAGGCTATTAACCCTACTTATTACCCTTATCAGTTTCTGCAAATGCAGACTTACTTACAACTCTAAACTATATGTTGTTAAAAATCTCTGAAATATCAGAAAAGCTAATGAATCACCAATGTACTCCAAAAGCTTTAAAATGCTTCAGAACCATTTGAACTGATTTAGTGTTTTGAAACGAATTCCCACTTTAATTTGGAAATCAGTTTCAGTAGATTTACTTCACCAAAACTTTGTTGAATCAATTTTCCCATTTAAAGTTTGACATAATCTTAATGCTTTCAGCCACTTTGTGCACTTTAGAAGAATTGTGGAAAGATGATCTGTGAAGAAAACTTTAAGATTACTTTGTTAAATATGTATCATGCCTGGCATTTTGCATGAGCCAGTTTGGTCTAGTGATTTAAAGGCACCAAGCCAGAAAGTAGGAGTCTCTGAGTTCTGCCTTAGCCATGAAATCCAGCTGGATGACCTTGGGCCAGTCACTCTTTCTCAGCCCAACTTGCCTCACAGGGTTGTTGTAGGAGAAAATAGGAAAAAAAGAATTTTAGATATTTATTCCCCTTGAGTTGTTTATAAATATAATAAAGGCAGGATATCAACAAATAAATAACCAAAGTGAAATTAATTCTGAATATAATTGTAGAATTAGACCCATTGAATTGACAAACTATACCTTCTCAGTTTTTTCTTATATATTCATTTTCCAAACACATTCAAAATGTTTTCCTAATTTTCTTTCATCTAAGCTGTTTTCTTCTTCACAGACTCATGTATTTGATAGCCAACAATTTGAAAATAAATTCTGAGTGTTTTTACTAAGAAAACTATCACAATGTAAATTCCTAGGAATATTTTCACCCAAACTGACCTTTCCAAACTGGTGACACTTTGCCATCTGGGTTATGGATGCCATAACCTTAAAATTCTTACCAAGAGAAAGAAGTCTGTTTCAAGGACACATAAGGAAAAAATTGGTTGGTTCCTTGTTGTGCCAATTGAAATCTGAAATACAAGTCAGGGGAATGCAAATTTCTGCCCCAACTTTGAAGATTTTTTTTATGTCTGTACTATTTATACCACAGTAGAAGTCAGGAGAGAGGGGGGAAGAGGGAGAGAGAGGGGGGGGATTTGGATACACATATCAATGCTTCCATTCGTCCTGCACACCTTTCTAAATATAAATTCAAAGAACAAAAATAAAGTATTTCCTTCTCTTCTGCCTGAGGGCTGAATGCTAAGCATTTTAGTTAGAACACCTTGCTAAGGATTTTAACAAAAAAGAAACTGAACAGAACAAGAAGAAAGTCAGACAACTGTTTCAAAAGCAGAGATTATCAAAGAAGTGTGGGGAACCAAAAAAAAAACCACCAACAAAACTCTGCTTAGGGGACGACATCTTTTTTTATCTTATCTTTTTTTGTGTGAAAAATGTATATGTTCTTAACAGTTTTATGGCAAACTGAAACTGTTCAAGGACAGCAGTTCCTATCTCAGGATCTCAATATTAAGGAAGAAAGATATGTCTGTTGAATTTCTATCTGACATGCAGCTCTAAAGGACCACAATCTTTTCAAATAAAACTGCAGTAAGCAATCCTCTTCTATAAGATTTCCAGGCACTCACAAACAATTGATTGAACCTAGATCCAAGCTTGTAGCTTCTCTGCCTCATACAGATGTGAATGTGCATAGGCTGGTGACTCAGATGGCTTCAGGAATGTGTGTGTCTGAGCTGCTTCCCTTTAACCATCTGGGGAACATCTCTTCCCCCACCTCCACTAACAATAGCTGTGCTTTCTCAGAGCAAATAATTTTCATTCTGTGATAAAGAGGGAAAGGAGGAAGACACGTGAATATCACACATTTGAGATGAAAGAGGCCCTTTAGGGTGACTCTCTTCCTGAAAATCTTTGATTACATAGGTTGGAAGGCAGCAGAGAACAAAAGCAACAATCTCTTCTGTAAAACATACTTATACTATGCAAGTAAGGCTATTTATGCTTATACTTGTTGCCCATAGAGAGAAGAACAAGGATAGAAATAATTAACTTCATTTCTCCAACCACCTACCCCCAATAATTATTTCCTCTTGCCTTTGCTGAGTATTTTAGTAAGCTTGGAACTTACTTTGGAAAATCTACTATTATAATGCTCCCTCACTGTTAATTTAGGTATTGCTAGAAGAAACCACAATCATTTTACCAAGCATTGCAGATAAGTTCTTACAAAGATATATGGTATCTTTGAGCTGCTAGCTTCAGGTGACTAAAGGACATATCCACGTAATCATCTTAGCAAAAATACAGAAGTGGTTTGCTATTCTCCCTTGCTCTGATAATAATTGCATCCTAACTGATATATATTGTTAGATTGTCCCATGATCTGTCTGCAATTTGAGAAAGTAGTTTACTTGGATTAGGATTGTCCTTCACTCAACAGACTGCTGGCATTCAAACTGTGGACCCTTCTGGCATTGTTTCTAGAAAGGATCAGGGTGGGTCTGATACATTTCTGCCAATCTCTATGCATTATGACCTTTGGAGTAAAGCAGAGAACCTGCCGTGTTAGGCAACCTGCGTCTTGCATCATGTGTACAGACTGAAGTCTAAATTATGGTGGGAATTCATGCATATAGTTTCTTGTTGCAGAATTTTTCCCAATGCAATATGGGTAATGGACTACAACTGGTGAATATGGTCTTACCATCCTCTTTATGTGGGATTGAATGCCCCAATAGAAATATACATCTGTTTTGATATGGTACTGAACAGTTCTACCAAGGGACAAACTATTCAGATTACAGAAACTAGAAATACTTGAACAATTGCATTCATCTGCAAATTAAGTTAATCTTGAACAAGTTTAATATGTAAAAATTCAGAAGATGGTTTTAATAATTACTCATATGTATTTAATTTATAGGATATCTTTCTAGCAAAAACAGCCTGTAGATGTAACATGAAATAGGCAACAAATAAATAGTAACAATGAAAACATTTATTGAAGATATTACTATTAATAAAATATTATTGAAGAAAAGATCTTGCAACTTTGCTGACATCATTTCATTACTAATGTTTTAATGCTCCTCAATGCATTAGTAGAATATTATTAAAATTATTTGGCATCTTTCAGTCAAAACTGTATTGCTACAGTATATAGTTTGAGTCTCTAATCTAGTCTATTTACAACTGAAGTGGTTTCCTGAGACATAACTAGCAGTGTTTTAGAAGAAAATGTGTTAAATCCATTTCATATTTGTACACAAAACATATAGAATGTAATTTTTTATTTTGAAGATATGTTAGTCCAGGCTACCACTTCCTTTCCAATATTGATTACATGAAATTTATATAAGATCACATTAAATCAATTAAGTCCCTAAGTCAATAAAGCACGGAATCATGTATAATTCTCCCTCTTTTGCCACAGTTGTAAAACCATCACATTGGGACTGATTTCATTTTTCCCTCTTTAAAAATGACAGTCAGGAACTGAACAAGAAGTGTGAGCTGTTCTTCATTAAAAATTCATTTGCCTTGTCTTTGCTGATGATTGATAATGCAAAGGAGGGATCAAACAAGACAGAGTGTGATATGCTTTGCGGAAGGAAAGAACACACATTACATATATCACTTGTTTCTTAGAGCAATATTAATGCTGGAAGAGATTGAGGTTTTGAGAAATAGGAATCTGAAGCTTAAGTATGCCAGATTTGGGAGGGGAATTTTTTTGGTGTGGTTTTTGGTATCTCTGTGATTGGATGCAAATGGGCAAAGAATGTGGATAGCCATTGGTTTTACTCAGTATTTGATGATGTGTTGAAAGGAATTGGATGTCTATTGAATAATATTCTGCTGTTTCATGCTACAAGCATTGTTCTCTTGCTGTTGACTAACAAAGTACAGTATACTTATTATTGATTGAAGTGTGATTGATTTAGTGCAATAGAATAGTAAGCGTTGTCCTGTACGATACTTCTTTTTGAAGCTAGAGGTTGCAGGCAGCTTGTCTGACAGGTAGCAATGCTCCTCATAATTATACATTTCTTAAACTTGGAAAAGTATAATATCAGATTTCATTACAATATGTGCTGAATAGATTTTACATATGCAAAGAAAAGAGCAAGAGAATATTTTTCAGGCACAGTATTGATAGCATGCAGTGATACCATTCAGAAAACCTCTTTTTATAGCTAAATTGCTGATGCCGTACTTCTTTCTGACAAATATTTTTATTTAGGAAATGGTGGTTATAGCAATACATCCTGAGAGCTTGCTCTCTCTCTCTCTCCCTCCCCTCTCTCTTCCATAAATATGTAGCTCTGATGTTTCTGCTTCCAGGCCCTTTTCTATCAATGTTTTGCCTATATTTGCAGTAGAGGTCCTGCACTCAGCCTTTTGAAAAGGCCATAGAATGTTTCTTATTGCCAGTTCTAAGAGGAGTTGACATTGACAGTTTTTCTTTAGCCATAATGAAGGCAAGAACATAATGAGGATAAGGACCAGTACTTTTGGAAAATGAGTATCATATCTGTTCATATCACACTGGGTCTTTGCTGTGGCAATTCCTAAGTTGCTGTCATGGGCCACTGCTTTACAACAATCTCATAAATGACAGTGGCGCAGTGGAAAGAACTATGGAAAAAAAATCAGTAAAATATAAATCCAGATATAATTTAAGAAAAGTTGGTACAAAATGTTCTGCAGATGGCATATAATTCTGCAATGATTGCCAAGATGGACAAATCATAACACAATAAATGCTAGAAATTCCACAACAAAGAAGAAACATTTTAGTATATATGTGGTTGTGCAAACAAAAAACAAAAAACCGAACAACTTCAAAATATTTGAAAGATATGTTCCAAAGCATCCAGAAAATTCTGAAAATAAAATTTAAGTCAAAACCACAAATATTTTTAATAGGCACAGTCCCAGAGAATATAAATGAAAAGCATGACAATTTATTTGCTGACAGCAGCAAAAACCATCTGGCACACTTTGAAAAAGGGAAGTCTGCTGACAATACAAGAGTCGGAGACTAAAAATTTGAGAATATGCAATAATGGAAAAATCTGACTATGCACACAGTGGAAGTCTAACCCAAATTAAGCAGGAATGTTTCTCTTACATCTAACATACAATAACAATATAGGCTAAAATAATAATAATAAAAGATAAGCCTTGTACCCTCAATTCTGCTGTACTATACAACCAGGAGAATATTTGCTGGCAGATTTTCTCATCAGTAGGTGACTCTGGGTGAGAGGTGACAGCAAAGATTCTACTACTGCTACTCTAAAACCATACATTAAAACAGGGTTGTCAAACTAGCTGCCCACGGACTGGAAGCATCATGTGCAGGCCACGCCCAACCCTGCTCCACAAAGGGAGAAAAACATAGAGGAACATCACATGATGGCCATGTGACACTGCGAGTTTGACACCTCTGGATTAAAGCAACTGTCTGGCTTTGTGACTGAGATGCTGTAGGGGAAGTGCAGTTTATATTGAAATATTTTACTTTTGACTCAAGAATGGGAGGAAAGTACATTAAAATTCCTGTGAGAAAGAGTCCAGTTTGAATTTGTGACCTAAGTTTCAGGCAATTCTCCTTGATCCAGTGGTGATATTCAGCAGGTTCTGACCAGTTCTGGAGAACCAGTAGTGGAAATTTTGAGTAGTTTGGAGAACTGGTAAATACCACCTCTGACTGGAAATTTTATAGTATCCTTCCCTTGGCACACCCACCAAGCCACACCCACAGAATTGATAGTAAAAAAAAATTGAATCACACCACTGCTAGTATCCATTTTAGAAAATTCATAACTTCAAAACACGATTTTGTCTTATCCATTTATCACTTAATGGCTTGGAGCCTGTAGGCACAAATTAAACATACACTTATGCACACATTTTTGTTTCTGCTTTGCATTCTTCTTTGTGGGCTACTCATCAAAATCAAATAAAAACAAATAATAGACTGGACATTTAGCCATCTGCCATGTATGTATGTATGTATGTATGTATGTATGTATGTATGTATGTGTGTATATATATATATATATATATATATATATATATATATATATATATATATATATATATATGCTGTTTAGCTTCCTTCGGGTATTATCCCACGTCATTGTAGTTCTGTTAAAGTTGTAGCAACGTTTCAGCAGAATCTCATCTGCCATCATCAGGCTTCTGTATAGATGTGGGTCTCACAGCTTTTGGTTTCAAATTCGAGGCTGGTCCAGAAGCCTGATGATGGCAGATGAGATTCTGCTGAAACGTTGCTACA
>BLBF01000052.1:4184229-4202195 GCA_015471245.1 Laticauda colubrina
AGAGAGAGAGAGAGAGAGAGAGAGAGAGAGAGAGAGAGAGAGCACTTAACAGAAAAGCATTTTGGAAGCAGCTCCTTTAAATTTCTCCAAGACTTGAGTGGATTCCCCCACCCCCTGTCAGACCGCACTCCTTCTCACTCCAGCACTAACTCACAAGGGGAAAACTATACTTGCAGCATCCATAGGGAATCCTTGGAGAAGTTTTTAAAAGACCTGCTTCCAAAATGCATTTCTTTTACATTGCAAAAGTGCTCCAAGGCTCAATTCACCTCCACCGCCTCTGTCAGACCACACTCTTTCTCATTCCTGACACTTTAACTCACACGGGGAAAGTGATATTTGCAGCATCCATGCCTTTCTTCCTTTTCCCTGGGGAGAAAGAGGACATGGGGAATGGAAAGCTCGGAGAGCTATCGCAAGTGAGCAACGGGGTGACAGGGTTGGGGGCGTGGCCAGCCAGGGATTGCCACCAGTTTGCCAACCCATGCCAAATAACCGCTACCAGTTCGCCCGAATAGGTGTGAACCTGTCGAATAGCACCTCTGCTCTGAACTACTCAAAATTTCCGCTACTGGTTCTCCAGAACTGGTCAGAACCTGCTGAATACCACCTCTGACTTGCTCTCTAGGAGTCATAGTATTGGGCAGTGTTGTCTTTTTATTACAACTCTAGTTAAATACTTATTTTATAAGTCAAAGTATATTTTCAACAGCTTTGTTATTTCATTCAAGTTAATGAGACTCAGAGGATAATTTCCATGTCCTTCAGATGGACATGGAGGTCTCATGCAAATTAATAAAGCATCCAACATATGTATTATTTGGAAAAACAAGAAACTGCATTGAGCACCGTAAGTGCTATGGCTGGCCTGCAAGATAGTTTAATTTTAACATGTAATAAGGATCTTCGGACATGTATGTATAGCTACAGCAAATGTTCCCAAATTCCATTTTACTGTAGAATATGACATTATGACATTGCAGCAACATGGAGAAACAAACATTAGGACTAGTGAGCACATTCAGAATTTTTATTGTTCTGGAAAAAGGCAAAAGGCCCTTTTTAAACTTTCTCTATAGGTCTTCAAAAATATAGTGGACAACCATTTGTCTGAAATGAGATAGTGTTTCCTGCTTAAGCATGAGTTGGACTAGTAGACCTCCAAGGTCCCTTCCAATTCTGTTATTCTGTTACCCTTGCCTTGAATGTTATTAGAACTTCAAGTGATGCCTACTGATAAAGAAATGCTTGAAAATAAATAGCACTAGAGTTTGATTGGGCTTTTTAATGGGTCACTCTTGAGTCTGTTCAGAAGGAGGCAAGTGGCTTAGCTTAAAATGGCCATGGAGAGCAATTATTTTTTTTATTTTATTTGGTTTGTCAATTGCTTACAAGATAATAAGTATAAGTAAATACATAGCTATGAATACATGGATACATATAAGAAAAATAAAAGAAACAATAGGACAGGGATGGTAGCCACGTTGGTGCGCTTATGTATGTCCTCTACAGACCTCTTAGGAAAGGGGTGAGGTCAATAGTAGAAAGTCTAAGGTTAAAGTTTTTGGGGTTTGGGGAAGAAACTACACAATCAGGTAGAGTACTCCAGACATTGACCACTCTATTGCTGAAATCGTATTTCCTGAAATCAAATTTGGTGCAATTAACCTTGAGTTTGTATCTATTGTTTGCTCTTGTATTGTTATGGTTGAAGCTGAAGTATTCATTGACAGGTAGGACATTGCAATGTATGATTTTATATACTATACTTAGATCGGAACGAGGCCAGCGTAGTTCTAGGTTTTCTAGATCATGAATTTCAAGTCTGGTGGCATAAGGTATTCTGCAACAAGTAGAGGAGTGGAGAACTCTTGTTGTGAAATATTTCTGGACTTTCTCAACTGTGTTAATATCAGATACATAATGTGGGTTCCAGACTGATGAGCTGTATTTGAGTATAGGTCTAGCAAATGTTTTGTATGCTCTAGTTAGTAGTGTAATATTACCAGAGAAAAAGCTACGTAAGATTAGGTTAACAACTCTTAATGCCTTTTTGGCTATGTACTTACAGCGGGCTCTAGCACTTAGATCATCAGAGATGAGAACTCCAAGATCCTTGACAGAGTTTGGATCAACAACAAGGTCTTAACTATTCAGCCTGTATTTTATTTTCTGATTTATTTATTTTTTGCCAATATGTAAGACAGAGCATTTATTTGTTGAGATTTGAAGTTGTCATTTGTCAGTGGGTGCTCCATTCAAAATCCAAGAAAGAAATACTTAGACTCTTTAAGTTAGAGAAAAGTTATCTTTTACTGAAAGTGAAGTGGTAGCAACCAAAGAATTCTGAATCTGAGAAATTAGGCGCAAAAATCACATGTACAAAGTGATGGAAGTGTTCCCACCCCCAATAGTTCAGATGAAACTTCCAATTAGAAATTGTGAATATGATCATGTTGGCATCTTCAGGTGATGATGAGGCCTCTGTCCATTGACCTTGGCATACTTTGATAACGGATTGCAGTTGTGCAGAGAAAAGAAAGCTAAGCGAGAAATAGAAACCTAACTCTGATGTATGCTCCCCCCCGCATTTACACAACAGAAAAATGTAACACCTCCAGCACACTTCCCAGACTCATCCCCTCCTCCCCCCCCCATTTGTTATGACAGCCGAAACATGCAAAGCAATAGTAGAAGATCTTGAAGGCTGACATCATTTGTTTAACCATTCTGATACCCAGTCGAGGTCTTTTTGAAGGGTAGCAGTATTGTCTGTGGTGTTGAATAGCTTTACATCATCAGCGAAGAGAACGTAGTTGCTCTTAATATGATCACAGAGGTCATTTATGTAGAGGATGAAGAGAGTTGGTCCTAGAACACTGCCTTGGGGGACACCACTGTTGACAGGTACAGAATTTGATAGAAAGCTCCCAATTTTGACCATTTATTGTCTGTTTGACAGGAATGCTTTTATCCAGTTATGCAGGTGTTCAGAGATACCATAAGATTTTAATTTTAGTAGTAGTTTGTCATGTATCACTGAATCTAAGGCTTTACAGAAGTCTATGTAGATTGCATCTATTGCTTTGTCCTGATCGAGTTGTATAGTCCATATGTTTTTGCAGTGTAAGAGTTGCAGATTACAGGATAGTTTTTTTCTGAAACCAAATTGTTTATTAGAGAGGAGGTTGTTTGTCTCTAAGTGGAGGATAATGGATTGGTTAATGATTGATTCCATGACTTGACAGGTGATGCAGCATAAAGAGACTGGTTTGTAATTTTCAGCTAGGCTGGGGTCTCCCTTTTTGAAGATGGGGATGACCATGGCTCATGACCATAGTTTTAGTAAGGAGCTAGTCCTGAAAGATTTTTCAAAGATTATGCTTAGAGGTTCGGCTATGACAGTGGATAGCTTTTTTAAGAAGTAGGCACATATTCTGTCCGGTCCAATAGAAAGAGATGGTTTTCGATTGTACAGTGCTTTATCAACATTGTCTTCTGTAAAATTGATACATATTAGATCATTGCAGTTGTTTGTGGTTCGACTAGGAAATACTGGACATGATCCATTGATGTTTACAAATACTGAGCCAAAGAATGTGTTGAAGAGGTTTGCTTTAATGGTGTCATCATTGCAGTCTTTACCATTAGGTCCTTTCAGGGGTGGGATGGACCTTGAGTCTTTTAGTTTGTTGTTTGCAAAATTGTAGAAAACGTGGGTGGAATTGGTGCGTAGAAGGTTTTCCTCTTGTTTAATGTGATAATTGGTGCATTCAGTCTTTATCTGGTGGCATAGATTTTTGTATTGGCTTTTGAAGTTGGCAATGTGAACAGATTTGTTTTTCCACCAAAGTGATTTCTTTTTGGACTTAAGCTTCCTTATTGTTATGGGTAATCTGTTTTTTTTCTGGTTTTTGGAGTTATTGGTACATATAATTTGATAGCTCTTTTGACTTCAAGTAAAAATATGTTGTAATGATCTGTGACCAGAGAGATCTTTCCACTGCAGCAGTCACAATACTATTGTCTCAGTAGAGTCACCCAGCAGAGAAAGCGAGCTGGATGGAAATGTAAGTAATGCCTAAATGAGACAGAGCAAGGTTGGCCCCTTTGCTAGACTTACTGGGAGCATGCTGTTTATTTATTCAATTTATTAGCTGTTCAAATTGTCATTCTAATTCTGAGTGACATACATAATATAAATAAATACCAACAACTACAGTAAGAAAAAAAATAGAGAATCCTATGTGAAGACAGAAACAATCTCATATAATATTCAGGAAGCAAAGTTATAAATCACCCTACACTAGGATCTGCTGGGAAGAGCCAAGCTTTCATGGCTGACCTAAAGGCCAGCAGGCTTGGCTATGCAGATTTCAGGAGAAATCTACACACTATTCCAATGGCAGAGACAGCAACAAAGAAGACATGTCTTTAGGATTTTTCATAGTAGCATTGTTTTGCTGAAGGAACCTGGAAAATATCAACCTGTTTGACCTTTCTAGATGGGCAGAAACAGGTGAAGAAAGTCAGAATCATAGATGCCAAGCCACAAATTGCCTATTTGCTGATTTCACAGGGGACAACAATGCTTCAACAACTTAAGAGGTTTCTGAGCATTTGTGGCTGAGGGTTTGTAGGCTGAAGGCAAACAAAATTAGGGACAAAGAATATGAGGATGAAGATTG
The DNA here is from genome assembly GCA_015471245.1 of Laticauda colubrina. Lineage (NCBI taxonomy): Eukaryota > Metazoa > Chordata > Lepidosauria > Squamata > Elapidae > Laticauda > Laticauda colubrina. Next base: position 4,188,918 of record BLBF01000052.1, read on the forward strand.
GGGGGAGGGTATGTCTTGGACTTCACCAGTTAATTAAAGCAAGCAAAAGCAACTTTATTGTAGGAATCAACCTTTCTTCCTAATATCAAGTTTGGGGTTGAAGCAAAGTGCTCCTCACATATTTATTCTCCATCCTTACAAATGAACAACCTTAATGCAGATCCCTTTGCAGCATGAGCATAGATTTCCCACTAGAGATTAAATTATAGGCTCAGAAACCTTTAGAAGCCAGCAATCTGATTAACAGATTCCCTCTTGGGCCTTCATAGTCAAACAGTACTTTACCGAGATGGCATCAAAGTGTAAAGTTTGTTAAGTAAGTCCTGCAGTGCATAATATTGAAATAGCAGATGGAAATATCACAAAGTTGAAACATTCTTTTATGGTGAGGCCCCTTTGAAGTGTGCACTAAACTGAGCCAAGAATGAGAGGAAATGGACAATGTCAGCACAGTAGAGTATCAGCTCTTCACTGAAGATATATATCCCAACATGCACTGCTAGTAACCACGGGATTTTGTTGTTTTCCCTGGGGTTAACATTCTGGCCCACGCTACAACTGAGTATATATCTAACGAGATTGCTCAAAAGGAATGTTGCACTGACCACATTCATAATTTAATTTGGCTGAAGTTCTATCATTGGAATATGGTTTTCAATAGACCATTACTTTTTTGTTTTTAGCAAGCCGAGTTTGGCCCTCTTTTGCCTCAGGAGATTAAAACTGAAGAAATTAATATTTACTCAGCTTCAATTCAATTCACCATTCTAGCAATTTGCCTTTTCTGAGAAATGAGAGCAAGGCATTCCAGAGTTGTTGAAGTGATATAATGAAACACAAGAAACTATAACATAATATGGACTGTCAGCGTTCCAAGTAACAACTTCCAAATTAAAAGACTCCGAGACTGTCATCTTCCCAAAGATCCATTTTATTAGAGTTGTCATATTGGCACATCTGAGAAAAACTTGAATTTGGGATTTTCAGGTTTTTCCTAGCCCAAAGAGAATCCAAAATTCTTCTAATGGCTTCCAAGCTGACAATGGACATTAGATAATTAAAATATAAGCATTTTCAGTTAGTTTTGATTGATTTAAATCAAAGTTTTCATCTTTGTTTTTATATATTAATATTTCTAGATTTAAAAGTGCTGAATATTGATTAATCTCAAAGCTTCTGAACACAAAGGCGACTCGAAGCAATAGTTTCTTGATAGTTCACATTCTTAATACTTTATATCAGAGTAGATAGAATTATTTTTATGAATTACTGAAATATCTTAGGAGAGACTTAATCTCCTTTGCTGTGATCAAAAGGGTTTTCTAAAAGTAGACTTGGTATAGTTTAGTATGTACACAATGAAAGTAATGATCGTTATCCTCTTACTTTCTGGCCAAAACATGGTACCTTTTTTGTCATTAGCCTAAATTTAATTACTTTCTTTGCCATTTAAAACCTTTGCAAAATCATTTAGTTTGAAATTGGGGTACACTAACAAAATCTGATTTATATATGAATGGAATATATCTATTGAGGATAATACTTCATTTCTTTGAGAGCCTCCCAGTATTTGTACTGTGTTAGGATGGAAAGTTCACTCTATCAGGAATATGAGTTGTTGAGATTGATCAGATCGCCAGATATTTTTAAGCACTTAATTTTGAATGGGGGTAAAATTTACATGTTCCACAGTTTATATTCCAATCTAAAATTCAACCACTGAAGTTGTTGTTAGCACTATAGTAGAAAGAAAATACAATGACATTTTATACTAAGCAGAGTTCCAAATGAAGATCCTGTCCTGATAATGAAATCATATGAGGCCTAAGCAGAGGCCTGAAAATAAGAGCAATTTGATACCCATGTATTACTAGTGTTATATCCATGAATGCTGTTGCAGCTGCTAAAATGAATACCCTACCTGGACTTCATTTCCTTTTCCAAATGATCCCCACACATATTGAAAATAATATATTAACTGATTGGCATAAACAAGTAATCCAAATATAGTCTAATAAAAGACCAATGATTAAACTCAAGATTGGAAAGGATTTGAAAGCCAGAGGTGGAGAGGTGCTCCCAAACTAAATTGCTTAACGTAGATTATACTGGATTGTATCTTCTTATGACCCAACTATCTCTACTGAAAGTGCAAGACTTTCAGGTGATTTGTATAAATATATCTGGTTTGATACAAATAGAAATAAATTATTTATAAGACATCATGCAATAATAAATAATGTACTGAACAATTGGTATAAAATATAGGGAAATAATAAGCCTAGATTTCCCCTTTGCTCTTTATTATTAAATGATCCTTTTTATGAAGAAGAAAACACAAATATTTCATTTAAATTACAAGGTCTGATTATTACTGTGAGGTGGAAGCAGATAAAAAACCACCAAAAGATTCGTTGATCCAAGGAAAACAAGGTTTTATTCACATGTTTGCAGAGACGGGTCCCCTCAGGCATTGAAGGAACACAGAGCAAAATTCAGGCAGCATTTTTATCCCCTCTTAACGAGGCCTTGGCTCACATTCTTTCTGTTTTCAAATTGATACATGTATTTCGAAGGTTCATACTAGCTCCTTATCTAGCAAAAGTAGTTATACGGTTTCTGACATCGCAGCACTTTATTACAGTTCCCCATTGTTCTAGCCTTATCTTGTTTTTTTTCTCTTGTGCACAAACTGGAACACTTTCTTATTTAGCAGAACTACTGAGTTTTGAGACACACTTCCTTATTCAATTCAATGGGCCATCCAACATGGCTTCGGTTCTGCTCACAAATCCCCCCATTTTCTTTTTCCACTCTTGTCTCAAACTCAAAGAGCAGATCCTCTGCTTCTTTTAGAGTGATTTCTCTCTGATACATCATTAGAGGTTCTGCTTCCTGCTTCTTCTCAAATCTTGAACCCAAGGATTTCCCTATCTTCCCACACATTGTTATTGCACCAGGGAGACACTGAAGACAACAACACAACAATACACAGCATATAATAATCAATATAATTCCCATTATGGTAGATCTAAACCAAGTGGAACTGGGAAGCCAAGACCATAGTGCTCCCCACAGGTCTGGCAATGAGGAGTCACCTCTTTGTGATAATGGATTAGAGCGAATACGTTCTTCCATTACTTTTACTGTCTTTGTAATATTGGGTTGGAAATCATGGATGTATACACAGCAATGTGAATGAATCAGAGCACACACACCCCCTTTTGTAGCTAATACAATGTCTAAAGCATACCTATTTTGTAGAGCAACCTGTCTTACTTCAGAAAGCTTGGTGTTAATCATTTTAATATTCTTTATTGTATCATTGAACATTGTTACCGTGAAGTTATTTAGAGTATGTATATCTCGGTAGTTCATGGCTACTCCCAATGGTGTTATTATACCACGGGAGATTTGGGTCCAGAGTCTCCGGGTAAGGCCAGATTCTGGGTCTCTTTTATTACGTATCCAGCCTTGGGGAAGGCCATCAAGTTTATATATCACCGGAATCACATACCCGAGTGTACATGTGCCACTCCAGTAAGGTGGCATCTTCCTGTATGCATATTTCCCACACAATGCCCACCTAAAGTTTTCCATAGCATAGGTCTGTTGTGATGTTCGGGTCCAATTGATCATATCTTCAAAATGCATACACATCTGATACTGATCTTGATTAAAATAATCTAATTTATGATAACTCTTGGTATAGCTATGGTTACTACAGGATGATGGCATATCAAAAGTCTTATTACATTTTTCCCAATCTCCTAAATGGAGCCCTGTAGTTTCATTTCTCCTAAAACACACATATGCCGTTTCCCTTAAATGAACAAAAATCCTTCCTGTTATATTTCGTTCTACACCATATTTTTCTGTCCCGTGCCCCTGTGGTCTTAGTCTGTTCTGATCAAGTGGAATTGCGTGTAGGATTAATCCTTCACCTGTTCTTCCTGGCAGGTGCATGCATAACCAGCAATTGGTGATGTTCAAGGAATATGAGAACTTCTTGAGATCCTTTATGAACACATTGTCATCCCACAAGTCCATTCCCAAGTCACCTGCAGGTCCAACATATTGTGAACTTCTTTGATGTATTAGTGTAAATATAGTTGCAACAAATAGTCCTTTCCAGAGTTCAGCCGACATCTCCATGGTGGTTTCTGCTGGCTATTTCTTCAAGGTTACCTTTAACGGCTGACCATCCACTGGGATTGCCTTCCAAGGTTTTTCTGGTTCCGGTGCTTTCTTGACTCTGCTCTAATGCGTCCAGCCTCCTTCCCAAGTACGGACTGCAGATTCAGTCCTCAGTAGCACCTGGTACGGACCTTCCCAGCTAGGTTGCAGTTTTTCACTCCTCCAAGTCTTTATCAGGACCCAGTCTCCAGCCTCGTGTGGGTGTTGGCTACCAGCCAAAGGTGGTCGTTGCACCAACAGTCCCTGTTTGTGAAGAGAAAGCAAAGACCGAGACAGTGCCAGCAAATATTTCCGAAGGAACAAGTCCCTGAACTCTTGAATGGGATTGCCTAGTTTGGCCAAATAGAGTCTCCCCATCAGCATTTCAAAAGGAGAAACCCCTGTGTCTTTCCTTGGACAAGTTCTGATCCTGAGCAGAGCTAAGGGAAGATTCTTTGTCCATGGCAAGCCATTTTCAAGTTGTAGTTTGGTCAAGTGTTTCTTCAGTTCCGCGTTTGCTTTTTCAATTTTTCCACTGGATTCAGGATGCCATGGCGTGTGTAATTCCCATTTCACCCACCACCACCTCCATTACCCTTTGCAGAACCTTTTGGGTGAAATGAGTTCCTCTGTCTGAATCTATTGCTTCCATCATTCCATATCGTGGGATAATCTGTTCTAGTAAGATCTTGGTTACTGTGGGAGCTGTGGCTCTTCTAGTGGGATAAGCCTCTACCCACCCCGTTAGTTGATCTTTGATCACAAGCAGGTATTTCCAACCCCCCTTTTCTGGCAACTCAGTTAAATCAATTTGTGCTCTCTGAAAAGGCCAACCCACTAAGGGTCGCCCTCCCATCTCTTTCTTGCGTGCCGCTTTCTTATTTACTTTCAAACAAATCAAACATTTCCAGCAGATGCTCTGAGCTACTGTCCACATCCTCAGACTCCAATAGTGAGGTTTAACGGACATGACCAAGGCCTCCGTTCCTCAATGTCCTCCTTCATGAACTTTCTCCAATATTCCCCTCATAACAATGGGTGACACCACCTTGACTCCCTCCGACGTCTTCCATCCCTCTGGGGTTTTGACACATCCCTCTTTCTCCAACTCCAACTTTTCCTTTTTCTCTGGCTCCCATTCCTCCCTCTCGTCCTCCTTTTCCAGTATTGGTATAGATACCATTACCAACTCTATCTCCCCTGCAGCTTCCTTCGCCCATTTGTCCGCCCATCGGTTTCCCACAACCTCCGGTGTGTTCCCTTCTGATGTGCGCTCACATGGACAATTGATACTTGGCTGGGGAGTTGCAATGCCTCTAAGGTTTGCTCTACTAACTGCACTTGCTCTATTTGCTTCCCATCCGCCTTGATATACGCTCTTTCTTGTTCCTGGGAGGAGCCAAGCTCATGATCCCCTTCACCCTTTCAGGGTCCAAGGACCTCACCCCCTGCTGAATGTAATGTCCCAAATATTTCACCTTTTTTTCCAACAAACTGAAGCTTCTCTTTTGAGACTTTCAGCCCCTGCTCCTTCAGCCAATTCAACAGACTCACAGAAGCCGCTCTCACTTCCTTCTCTTTCTCCCCAGTTAACAACAAGTCATCCACGTACTGAATTAGGGTGATTCCTTTCTCTCTCTCAAACGACACCAATTTTTCTTCCAACGCCTGTCCAAACAACAAAGGGCTCTCGGTATATCCCTGAGGAAGTACTGTCCACCTCAACTGCTGTTTCCTTCCACTCTCAGGATCATTCCATTCAAAGGCAAACAAGTCTCTCCTCCTCTCCTCCAAAGGACACGCCCAAAAGACATCCTTCAGATCTATCACAGTAAACCATTTGTCTTTGGGGGGGATCCGCCCCAAGATGGTATAGGGATCAGGAACCACTGGGAATCTAGGAACCACTATCTCATTGATCCTCCTCAAATCATTAACTAATCTATACTTCCCATCCTTTTTTAGTACTGCTAAAACCGGTGAATTGAACGGTGACATAGTAGGTTCCAACAGTCCTTGTTTCAATAATCTGTCAATCACTGGTTTCAACCCTTCCCTACCTCTCTTGCTCAGAGAATATTGTGGAGTCCACAGTTTAGTTATCCCTGGTTGTATCTTGATCTGAATGGGCTGTATTGCCATCCTACTAACCCCTTCACCTCCTGCCCACACATCTGATGATATCTTCTCCTCATCTTCTGTTGTAAGCATACACATGCAAACTTCCTTCCTTCTATCCCACAATTCTATCCCAAAAACATCCAACAAGTCTCTTCCTAGCAAGTTTACCCCTGAATCCGGAATATATAATATTTCGGTTTTAGTAACCACATCATTCAATTCCAATCTCACCTCTTCCAAAATCTTGACCTCTTGGATTTCCCACTCACCCCAACCACCTTTAAAGTCTGCTTTGCCCTGCATGCTCCCTCTACCGGATCGCATACAGATGTCCGGCTTGCACCGGTGTCGATCAGGAACAGCTGTTCCTGATGGTCAGGACCCACTAACACATTTACCAGTGGCTCCCCGTGGGTCCCTCTTGGGGAGCCGGAACTTCCCTAATCGTATAGGGCACAGCTTCGTTCCTCTGGGGTTTTGGGACATTCACGCACAAAATGTCCCTCTTTCCCGCATCTGAAGCAAGTTCTACTCTGGGACGGCCGTTGGAATCGACCGCCTCGATTGCCCCCTGGACCTCCTCGCCTAACCGGGGGTCTCCACTCCCTGCTGGGAGATCTTTCATCTCTCCACCTTGGCCTCTCCACCTTGGCCTCGGATCTGACATCTGGGTCTCCCTGTTTTTCCTAACTTCATTCTTGGCTGCCGTTTGCACAGCAGCTACCATCATCTGAGACTTCTGTTTGGTTTTAACTGAGTCTCGGTTCACAAAAACTTGTTGGGCTGCTCTCATCAAATCTGTCATGCCCAAATCAGTCCATCCCTCTGTCTTCTGGATCTTTTTCTGGATATCTGGCCATGCTTTGGTCACGAATTGCATCTTCAGGAGAGTCTCGAAGGCAGGGGTTTCTGGCTCCATTCCGGAGTACTTGGTTAACCCTTCACGGACCCGAGCACAGAAATCCCCCAGGGCCTCATCCTTTCCTTGTGTTATTTCAAATGCTTTGGTCAAGTTTTTCCCTTGAGGGATGGCCAATTTAATTCCTTCAATGATCATGTGTTTCATATCTCTCATGTGCTCCCTATGAGCATCATCATTGATGTTCCAATTTGGATCGGCTATGGGGAACTTTGTGTCTGCAGCCACTGCTCCCTGTTGCCCTGCATGTCTCCTATCCCAGGCAGCCATTGCTGCCCTCCTCATGAGGTTCCTCTCTTCGGGGGTGAAAAGGTGTCCAAGAATATACATCAGTTCTTGGTATGTGTATTCATTGGGCCCCAGAAACAATTCCAACTGTTCTGCCACTTCATGAGCATTCTCATGGAGTTTTGCAAGGGTCTTTTTCAGATCCCGTAACTCAGCAGATTTTATGGGGACAGCCACGAAAACGGTGACTGGATTCCCTTGTGCATTCATGCTATTTGGGACTTCTCTGACTGGGAAAGCCGACACGGGATTGGCCGACCTTCCTCCTAGAGGCAAATTCTCTAGGTCCTTGTTTAATTGAGCCAGTTCCCTTCTGAGCCCTGGATATGCAGGTGGAGGTGGAGCCTGGGCAACTGGAGCCGGCAGGGGCGGTGGTGCCGGGACTGCCAGAGCCGATGCCGGTGGACTCCCCATCCAGTCCTCAGTTTCGCTTTCCTTCACCTTGCTGACAAACTGTCCTACTTCTGTTTCTGGTGGAACTGGACCTTCAAAGTGAGCATGATACCATATCTTCACATAGGGTATTTGCTCCTTCATCCGATGTTTCATTATATACTCTTTCAACTGAGTTATCCAGTACGTGCTGGTATTCCCTTCGGGATCCCAGTGGTAAGGAAACTCAGGGTCTACTAGGGGATACTTCGGCCACCTATTTTGGCATAGGTAGATCATTTTCTTTTTCTCTAGACTCCGAGTGTAAGTCCTCAGATGGGGCAACGACCATTGTTGTAGTAGTTGACCCAATGGGGAGTCAGTCGGAATCAGCCTTCTCAGGGTCTTTTCTATCTCAATACCTGTTCCCTCTTGGAATGTTTCACACTTGCTTTGTCCCTTTCCCATTCTCCATGCTGCCCGCCAACAATCTCCCAGAGATTCCCAACTCAGGGATTTACACTGTCCTCCAGCAGTCACTGGATTCCCAGAGTTTAAGGACAGTAAATCCCTTCTTCTATCCTGAAAGGCAACAAACTCACCTGATACACCCCTGGTCTCCCAGAGATGAAAGGAGTGTGGGCATCCCCACTTCAGGTGATCAACGACACTCCCAGAGCGTCAGGCCGGCTTCTCTCTCTCTTGTTTCCAAGGATCGTCTGCTGAGTGCAGTTACCCCGGGATCCAACTGAGACAAGGGAGGGGCCCCTCTACAATGGGAGGCAGTGGCGCCACACTTACCCAGTCCCTTTTCTCCAGTTGAAATTCCGTTGGGGCCCACGTTGAGCGCCAAATTGTGAGGTGGAAGCAGATAAAAAACCACCAAAAGATTCGTTGATCCAAGGAAAACAAGGTTTTATTCACGTGTTTGCAGAGACGGGTCCCCTCAGGCATTGAAGGAACACAGAGCAAAATTCAGGCAGCATTTTTATCCCCTCTTACGAGGCCTTGGCTCACATTCTTTCTGTTTTCAAATTGATACATGTATTTCGAAGGTTCATACTAGCTCCTTATCTAGCAAAAGTAGTTATACGGTTTCTGACATCGCAGCACTTTATTACAGTTCCCCATTGTTCTAGCCTTATCTTGTTTTTTTTCTTTTGTGCACAAACTGGAACACATTCTTATTTAGCAGAACTACTGAGTTTTGAGACACACTTCCTTATTCAATTCAATGGGCCATCCAATATGGCTTTGGTTCTGCTCATATTACTAACACAAAGATAAAATATTTTGAGACTTTTCACAATGCACCTATTCACCTAATTAGCTTCTGTGTTTTCAAATAAGTTGCATAGTATTAAAAGATTAAAAGATTTTTAATTTCCTTGGAAGAATGGAATGCTGAGTCAATGAGCTGGTGGGATTGAACTCTGGCTGTGGGTAGAGTTAGTCTGCAATACTGCATTCTTACCACTGCACCGGCACAGCTCTTATTATATTGATATACTCTGTCTAGTGTTTCATTTGCGTCAGGCAACATTATACATTTCTTAAATTAAAAAAACAACTACATTTCACATGTCCATTTTGGCTATCTCAAGAAGGCTTGATGACAGTATCTTTTCCTTGCAAGATTTATGAGAATTGAATAAGGTGGCAGACATTTACAGCCCTGATACTGAGACCTGAAAGGTGCAAGATTAAAATATTTTAAATTTCCTTGGAAGGATGAGTCAATCAGCTGGTCAGGGTTAAATTCCTGGTTGTGGGCAGAGTTAGCTTGCACTCTAACTACTGCACCATCATGGCTCCCAAGAAGGAAATGGCAAGATATTTGTGGAAAACTTTCCCAAGAAAACTGCAGTCCAGGAAGTTTCTAGAAGTCAAAACTGACTTGAAGGCACATGCACATCCATGCCGAAAGTATGGAGAGAACCTAAAGAAAATATGAAGCAGCTATTAGGAAAACATGGCCTTAACCCAGGAAAACAGGAAGGTATGAAAAAGAAACTGATGACTGCCCCACTTTGACATTCATTGGTGTGAAAGGGAGAGAAGAAACATGGTTCAAGCTTCTGTTATTAACCTACATCAAGAATTCTAGTATTTCATGTGATACTTGTTTCTACTAGTCTACTAGGTCAGGGCTGACAAACCAGACATTTTAAAAGTTAAATACCTAGTTCAACCTGCATCATTTTTATTCAGTATGTTCATAGCATTCTTATCAATTAAGGAGAATATTTATAGCTCAGGGTTGAAATGAGGGGTCCTTGGTGCTCTCTGAGATTGCTTGTTTCATTACCCTAACTAAGTAACATCGCCAGTGCTAAAGGCCGTGTCACACTGCCCAACGGATGCAAAACGGACACAACGGAAGAGAAAAATGTTACATCTGTTGTATCCGCGCTGAAAAGGGGCGAAAATTTGCATAATTGGAGCGGACAACATGGGCGCGGGGAGGACACAGGGTGGATGCAAAGTGGATGCGGAACGGAAGCACAGCGGATGGCGCGTCCGCTAGGCTTCCGGGAGGCCTCAGCGAAGCGGACGCGAAACGGAAAAAGCGGATGCAGAACGGATGCACAGCGGATGAAGCGGATGCAGAGCAGAAGCCTAGCGGATGCACAGCGGAAGCCTAACAGATGCCTAGCGTTAATTGCGCATGCGGGGGGGGATGCATTGCGTAAGCCCCCCGGATATAAAGGGAAGCAGTTCGCACGCCTAGCATTCCGAGGAAAGACCTGCTGCTGGACACTTCGAGTTCCTTGCCTGCATGTCTGCCTGCAAGCCTTGCTGCCAGCCTGCCTCCAAGCCTGCCTCCCAGCCTGCCTCCCAGCTTCCTGGGCAGCCTTCCTTCCAGCCTTGCTGCCAGCCTGCCTTCCTGACTCCCTTCCAGCCTTGCTGGCAGCCTGCCTTCCAGCCTCCCTGCCAGCCTTGCTGCTAGCCTGCCTTCCAGCCTCCCTGCCAGCATTGCTGCCAGCCTGCCTTCCAGCCAGGCTTCCTGCCAGCCTTCCTGCCAGCCTTCCTGCCAGGCTTCCTAACAGGCTTCCTGCCAGGCTTCCTAACAGGCTTCCTGCCAGGCTTCCTAACAGGCTTCCTGCCAGGCTTCCTAACAGGCTTCCTAACAGGCTTCCTGCCAGCCTTGGTGCCTGCAAGCCTTCCTGCCAGCCTCCCTGCCAGCCAGCAACCCCACAACCATGGGGAAGAAGCGAAAGTCTCAGCAACCTGCCGCCATCCCTGGCAAGAGGGACAGGGCCACCCTCCCATGTCCATGACTCTGCTTCTGCTGGGGCTTCTGCTGCTTGGGCTCGCTCTTCCATTGCTGGAGCTTCTGCTGTAGCTGCTCCTGGCAGTGGTGCTTCTGCTGTGTACTCTGCTGAAGCTGCTCCTGGTCCTGCTGTTCCTGCTGGTCCTGCTCGTTCTGCTCGTGCTCCTGGTCTTGCTGACCCTGCTGCTGGTGCTTACTCTGCTGCTGCTCATCCTGGTCTTGCTGCTGCTGTTGCTGCTGCTGCTGCTGCTGCTGCTGCTGCTGCTGCTGCTGCTGCTTATGATCCTGCTGGTGATTATGCTGCTGCTGCTGCTGCTGCTGCTGCTTATGATCCTGCTGGTGAGGATGCTGCTGCTGCTGCTGCTGCTGCTGTTGGTGTGGAGGAGCAGCCCCTACAACCTGGAAGCCCCTCTGATGAGGGCCCATCTGGTCCTGCCAAAGGGAGGAAGAGGCGTATGCAACAACGGGAGAGGAGGCAGTATTACATCGAGGAAGCGCACGAGGATGAGGTGCTGGAGTGGCTGAGAGAGAACGACTATCTGTGGTGGAAGGGACACCGGCTGTACAGGGACACCAAGCGGAAGCAGGCTGCTTGGAGAGAGAGGGCGGAGAGTCTGGGCTACACATCGGATGTGCTCCTCGGCTGGTGGAAGCACATGCACACCTGGTACGGGAAGCTGCACCGCAAAAAATCTGACCAGGCCAGGGTTAAGCTGACGGACAGAGAGAACTACGTCATGGCCAAGTGCAGCTTCATGGAGGGTGAGGTCCGTCACCGAGGAGCACCAGGAGCCCAAATCTCTACCCTCTCTCTCTGGCAGCCTGCTGGGAGCCAGTCCTCTGGCGGCCGAGAGTCAGTCCCTGTCTCCATGCAGGTTTCTGTGGAGCGTGCCATGGCGGAGAACCCCAGGCAGGTGCTGAAAGCATGGTGGAGAGCGAAGAGGACTCCCTGGTGCGGTGGGAGAAAGGAGACATCGAGTCCACCGCTGCCGAAGCCACATCCACCCACACCTCCGCCACCACAGTAAGGCAGAGAGCCGGACCGCAGGAGGGGCAGAGCCACAAGGTCCTGGTGGACATCAGGGACACCATCCGCACCAGCATAGGTCTCCTCTCTCAGCTGGTCCCCATCGAATCCTCCTCCTCCAACCTTCCTCAATTATGTGAACCAGACCCTCAAGGAGATGGCGGATCCCCAGTACCAGGTGGTGAAGGAGAGGATCACCATGCTGCTTAACAACCCTCCAGACCCAGAGGAACCTGCTCCCACCCAGTCCAGGTCTGCTCCTCCACCCCAGGTGATGTCCCTCCCATACCAAGGCTTCCCACACCCCCTCACCTACCAGGGCTACAGCTACCCCGAGGTCCAGCAGCACAGACAGCAGCCCTTACAGATGCAGGCACAGAGTCATCGGGCGACACCGCTGCCACCGGTTCCAATGATGCCACCGATGCCAACCTTGACAGTCCTCACCCCGCTGCAGAGCAGGCAGCCCCATTACACTGCTCCTTCCTCCATCCCACAGCCAAGCCCAGCCTCAGTACATCTGTCCTCAGTACTGGGGCTGACACCCCATGGCATGGAGGAAGGACCTCTCAGCATCGCGGGGCTGAGCAAGCCGTCTGACACCTTCCTCAACACACCGTCCCCTGTTCTCCTCTCGGGGTTAGGCACTCCAATAACACCTCAGACCAGCACTGCAGCAGCACCCGCCTCCACAGCACCTGCTCCCTAAAATCTTAGCCTGGGCACACACCTCCGAGTGACCAAGAAGAGTGCCAGAGACTGGCTGCCTGGATATTTGTGGACTTTATTTGGACACTTGACTTGGGTCATGTTTATTTTACAGCTTGTTGTTCAATAAAGTTTATCTTTGTTTCACACACTTGCTTCATTAATTTTTTTCTATAAAGTCTGGGTGGAAACTTTTAGAAATGGTTTAGCCTTTGCATGCTTGTGGGATGGGTTAAGATAGCAGTGGGATGGGTTAAGATAGCTGTGGGATGGGAAGGGATATCTGTGGGATGGGAAGGGATACCTGTGGGATGGGAAGGGATACCTGTGGAATGGGTTAAGATAGCTGTGGGATGGGAAGGGATACCTGTGGGATGGGAAGGGATACCTGTG
>BLBF01000052.1:4202205-4215027 GCA_015471245.1 Laticauda colubrina
ATGGGAAGGGATACCTGTGGGATGGGAAGGGATACCTGTGGGATGGGTAATAGCTGTGGGATAGATAAACCTCCAGTGCAAGCATAGTGGGACTGTATGGTCCACCCTCCCAAGTGCCACCCTTATGGCCCTTTATTATCAATAATAATGTAATAATTATCCACACATGTCAACATAAACACAATTCTTTATTAAACGCCCTGTTCATTGTAGGCCAACCAAACATACATGGCCCAATCTCATCCGTGTGATGAGACAGTCTGAAGGAAGCATCCACTAAGCATCTATCATCCTGTCTTGCCACTCCACTGCTCCAGCTGGGGAGTTGCACCAGTGTTTCAGGAGGTTGCACTGCTTCTTCGCCTCACGTGAGGCTCTGTTGGGCCCTTGCACATCCTCAGTGTCGATCAGGTTTTGCCCTTGCCTCCATTCCCCAGGCTCCATGTCCCCATTGTCTTGTTGGAGGTCCACGAGCCTGTTCTGCAAGACTGGGTAGCGGGTGCACATGAGATTGTGCAGGATGCAGCAAGCTTCCACGATCCTCCTCACGGTCTCTAGGCGATGCTGCATGTTGGTGAAAAGTACCAGGAACCTGTTGGCCAGGATGCCAAAGGTGTTCTCCACCACCCGCCTTGCCCTGGACAGCCTGTAGTTGAAGATCCTCTCTTCACGGGTGAGGCATCTGGAGGTGTAGGGCTTCATGAGGTAGGTTGTGAGGGAGAAGGCGTCATCCCCCACGATGAAATAGGGCACATCTTGCGTGTCATTGGGCAGCGGGTCTGGATCTGGGAAGCCCACCATGAGGTTGCTTTCCAGCCCCTCCTTGAGGTGACTGTCGTTGTATACCTGGGCATCTGAAGATGAGCCCTTGCCTGAAACATCGATGTACATGAACTTGTAGTCAGCATCGACCATGGCGAAGAGGATGATGCTGAAGAAACCCTTGTAGTTCTGATAAGTGGACCCCGACTTGGCTGGTGCTTTGCAGGCCACGTGCTTGCCATCTATGGCTCCAACGGTGTGGGGGAAGTTCCACTTCTGATACCACTGCTCTGCAACTTTCTTCCATCCTTCTTCAGTGGAGGGGCACTGGAGGAGCTCCTCCTTGTATTCTTCGATGATGGCCTGCACCACTTCTCTGACAACAAAGCTGATGGTGCTGGGTGGCACCCTCCAGCCGTACTGCATGCTCCTGTAGGTGGTCCCTGAGGCCAGGTGGCGCAGAGTGAGTGCCACCTTGAGCCCAGGTTCCAGGCTGGGCGGGAAGTTGGTGTTTGTCTTGGTCAACCTGGGTGTCAGGCACTGCACAACTTCGTCAAACATGGCTGGAGGCATCCTCATGAAGTTCTGGAACGCCCGAGGGTCTTCATTCCTGAGCTCCACCATCAGCTTGTCGTAAAGTACGTACTGCGCTCTTCTGGCGAACCATCTTTGGAGCCAGACTTTTTTTGGGTGCCTCCTTTTCTTCCCGTAGTACTGTTCACAGAGACTGTAGTTGGTTTCGCAGTGTTGCAGAAGGATGTTGGCTGCCGAAAGGATTTTGTCGCAATCCACAGTGGACATGACTGGATGCTGTGGAAGAGGAAGTGGCAGATGAAGGCTGCAGAGGTCTGCACCGCTGGGCTGCTGGGCTGAAAGTGCGAAGCAGGCGAGTTGCTCCCCCTTTTTATAGGCAGTGTAGGTTTTCCGCTAGGCATCCTTTAGGCATCCTCTAGGCATCCTCTAGACATCCTTAATATCCGAGATAGGTTCCCTCTGCGAACGTTTTTTCCGCTTTAAATGCTTTGTTTCCGTTCTGCATCCATTCTGCATCCGTTCTGCATCCGTTCCGCTTCCTCCCTGCATCTAGGTGGTTGCGAGTTGCGCGGATGCCTAGCGGATATAGCGGATGAGTAGCGGATGCGTAGCGGATGCAGAACGGATGAACTGGATACATTTTCCGCGCAAAAGTTTTAGGCAGCCTAAAACTTTCGGAGCGGATGAAACGTCCATAAACGGATGCTGGATGGATCGAGAGGAAGCCAAACGGAGGCAGTGAGTACATCGCGTTTGCGAACGGATGGCAAGCTTTTTTGTCCGTTTTCCTTCCTCTTTGCATCCGTTGGTGCAGTGTGACAGGGGCTTAAACTAGGACCTCTCAAAGCATCCTTATGTCCAAATCGGACTGAAAATAATCAGGAGAGACTGATTATCTATCTTGGATATATTTTAAAATGGTTTCAGAAAGATCAGAATATAAAAAGCGTGTTGTCCAGACAGTTTAGAGTTAATGGGATTTGGGATAGTTAGTTAGGATTTGGGGAATGCATCATGGTAAATGTAGTTAAGGTATCCTGGGAAATATCGTCCATGTCATGTGGTCACATCTGTAATCCTGATTGGTCACTAAATTGACCCTTGTTGGGTTGGGGGAGGCTCCCTCACTCTTGCCTGAATCCATTAGCATGCAGCTGCTTCTATGATAGCCTGAATCCTTTACCATGCAGCCGCTTCAATCATCATGGGGATGAGAGTTTATTGTCTTTCTACACCACAAATCAGATATGCAAAGGATTGGACATTAAAAAGAACTTTGTCATAAATGTGTGTTGATAAGGATGCCTGATAAACCAATAAAAAATTCTTTGTGTGGATGCTTTGTGGAGTTACTCTGTCTGCTTTATGCCATCCAGACAGTAATAAGTAAAACAAAAAGACAATTGAGAAATATCCTAGGAAAATGTGTGCTTGGGCCTGGCACATTCAAGGCCCTGGTTTCTTTGCTGGATTAATGTTCATGGAAATAGTTTTACTTGGCAACCATATATATTTGTTTTCTATTGTTTAATTCTTTCTGTTTTTATGAACATTTTATGTACATAAAACATAGAAAGAATTAAAACAATACAGAGCAAATATATGTAGCCAGTCACCTGCTGAGATAGGTAGCTACAGATATCAGTTAATAATAAATTAAATTAAATTAAACAAGCTCCATGAAAACTTGTTGTTTGTGGAAGCAATGAAGACAAAGGGGAGGCTCTGAGCACCATTGCTCATTTAAGGCTTATCTATATCATAATATGGAAAATCAGTTTTCTAGACTTTTAGAATTATTTAGACTATTTGTTAAAAGTAGTCTTGGCTGACCATTTCATTGAGGCAGGGGTATAGTCTGTACCTTATATTGTTCACTCTCAATTAAATCACATCCCAAATATTTCTGCTTATGAGCTCTAGAGAGAGGAAAAAACAGGGCTTGAACAGGGTTTTCCCCTCTTTCTATGGCTAATTTTCATTTTAGGTTGGGAGGAATATGAGTGGGAAGACTAACTCTCTTTCTTACTGCCATGGCTCTGACCCAAATCCTGACAATAAGGCAGCTTTTAGGGAAGGGGGAAGGAGCCACCAAGAGACCATAGTTCTCCAACGTTTGAGTATTTCCAGATGGAGTACTTACTTTGGGACAGATGTTCTTCTTTCATATACTTTTAACAGGCCATCTATATGATGTCAACACGAAGGTCTAATCCTATTTTCTTTTGCATTGTTTCTGGTTGGGTGGCTTGGGATTTTTTTTTTGCTCAAAAACCTCAGATTTGTCTTCTTTGACTTTCATCTGCATTCTAAGCAGAACCTTCTCCAGAGCAGCACTACATCTTACTGTTGCCTTCACCCTTTTCCTTTGTATTTAATACATAGGAATTTTTATTTATCTATATGCTCAATTTCTATGGTCACCCATCTCAATCAATGACTCTGGGCAGCTTACAGTTCAAAAGGAATGATGTCCTATCTGTGTTAGGAACCATATTTTGATTATAAAATTGGAAAATTCTTTTTGTATTACTTCGGCTTCAATCCCAAAACAAACTTACTTACCAAGAAAGTTGTACTTGTGAGTATATACACTGTATCACATTATTAATCTTTTTAAATGTTTATGTGCTAAAATGTTTTATTATCCATTGTTTGTCTTTGGACTATAGGGTGAACTGAATTTCAACAGGAGCAGAGAATACATTCAAAGAAATGTAACATTTTATGTTGTAAGATAATAATTTGACAGGAAGTGTTGGGAAGAGTAGGTCTGTTGAGAAACTATTAATCTAATTGTGACAAAATTTTACTTACCTCAAATGACCACATATAATTGAGCAATCATATCAGGATGTTTACTCTACCATGGATTAGCATGGTGTTTTCAGCATGAAATTTTTTGGCTACATATTATGAAAGCCACTACCTGCTATGGAAGCCTTGGAAGCAGCAGCTCTTTTATTTTATTTATTTATTATATTTGTATCCTTCCTTTATTATTTTTAAAGTACCTAACTCAAGGTGGTGAACATACATAATCCTCTTTCTCCCTCCTATTTTCCCCACAACAACAACCCTGTGAGATAGATTAGGCTGAGAGAAAGTGACTATCCCAAAATCATCCAATTAGCTTTCCTATCTAAGATGTGATCTCCTGGCTTCTAGGCCAGCATCTCAATTACCACAGCAAACTGGTTCTACGTATAGATTTATACTTGTATGGAAATATTTGTTTAATTGCATATAGAAAAATAAATCCTATTAAAATGCACTCCTGAGAAAGTGCCTCTTAAAAAATATTAACCAAAGCCTTATTTTCTAATATACAAAAGAAGTACAGATGGCCTGCCTCTTCTTAAAAGAGGCCCTTTTTCCAATAAAGGAAATGTGTATTTTATACTGAGGAGAACCTCTAGGGAAAAAAATAATTGAAAAGCAAGGAAAACATTTTGCTATTAGAACTATTGTTTTTAAACCTATGTAAGATTAGTCATTGTCTTGTGTTAAAAAATTATCTAAGCACTTAAATGATTAAATTCAAATGAATTAAGATTTTTCCTGTTATTTTCTAGAAAATCCATATTCTATAGTACCCTACTTGTTTGTTTAGAATGTGCAGTGTAATCATAGATTATTTTCAGAAGTCAGTGTCACTGCTTTCAATTCATATTATTCTCAGAACAACCTACATTGGCTTGTGGTCTCAACCTCATACAGTACCCACAATCACAGCATCCATAATTGCAATAGACTGAGAATAAAAAGTGTTCTGACTTTGCAAGTTGGTCAAAATGAACATACTTTGCTCCTTTAAACTGTAATGTCTCGTCTTCAATTTCCATAAGTTATGCTACTTAAGTTAAGAGACAAAAAGATGCCAATAATAACAATATACCACTGAATATGTTTCAGTAACCTAAAAAAATGCTAAAAGGCAGAGATGATTCATCTTTAATTCTCCATAAGCAAGGAAGAGGATACCCTAAAACTTTATATTGGAGAAAGACAGGCTGAGTTGGGCTTAAATCTGAAAGGAAGGCAGAGATCTGTATTTCTTTTCTGCAGCAGATTGTGTAATGCTATGGATTTTCCTAGAAATGTAACAGTAATGTAATGCATTAAGTATTTATTGTTTAATCTTCATCTTATGGTCAAATAAACTGTGTAAAATAAACTTAAGATGGAAAAATGCTGGAGGGTAAATCTGGAACTGCCTTTAAACTATGTATTTTACCATTAAAC
Organism: Laticauda colubrina; assembly: GCA_015471245.1. Lineage (NCBI taxonomy): Eukaryota > Metazoa > Chordata > Lepidosauria > Squamata > Elapidae > Laticauda > Laticauda colubrina. Next base: position 4,207,747 of record BLBF01000052.1, read on the forward strand.
CTGTCATAAATATATTTCATTATTCTGACTTTTGGACAAAGCAGCCACTGAAATATGGTCTCTGCATTATGCTCCATTTTATGTTCAAAATTTCTCAACGTGTGATGGATGGAATAACCTTTTTAAAATTTGAAACTTCCTTGCTAAGATAGAATCCAATCATATGCATTCAAGCAGAAGAACTGCTATGAATTCTAACATTGAACTTCTGAACATCGACAGTACCAACACTCATCATGAAATCTGTACTGACTGTAGTCATTAGAAAGTCTATTTAGTGTTTATATTATCTAGCTCTGACTCAGCTTTCCTGAAAACAGGATTGCAATCCCATTTCTAATATGTTAATATGATAGCTTTTGTCATGAGTAAAACAAGTAATCACATTTTTAATAGTAGAAAGGAGTCCCTGCATCTTGTTAACATCTGGAGTTCAATGACATTTCTGGCTTAAAAGCTGCAGAATGCCTCAGCAGGACATAAATCTCACCACTTGCTGAAGTTGCCATACATGGGATCCAGATGGGAAGGGGAGAATTAACATTCACTTATAACACATATGGGTGTCAGCAGCATAGAGTGAACCCTAATATAAAACTTGCTGAACAAATGCTGCAAAACCACCCCACCAAACTCTGCAAACCTTACCATGCATTGGCAAAATGCTGAAAACTTTTGGATCCTCTTCAGAAATTCAATTTTCACAACTCACTTCATTCTGATATGAATAATTTTCCAAAAATTATCCACATTGTCACTAAATGTGAAAAAATGATTCCATTTGCTCACTGCACTTCAAATACATTATAGAAAAAGAATTAAAAAGTTTTGCAATCAAGACTGTAGTAATGTACCGATATAACATCTTGTATCAATTTTCTGTGAGTATAATATTCAGAGTAAATTCTTCTATTGAAAATCTCATTGTTGTATCACTGTTACTATATAAAATTCTGCATCCATTTAATCATGCCATTTTCGGCCACTTCCAACAAAGTTAAATTTCACTAACAGTTTATAAATTAAACCCAATAAAATGACATGTTGTAAGATGTTCTAATGCTGTCAAATCTATAAATGTTTCTACAGTTGTTTTTGTGCTGTACTACTTATTTGAAATGAATGAAACCAGTCAGGTAGACTAGACTATTGTGCAGTTAGAATATCAGAAGACTTTATCTTCTGTTTGTGAATAATTAAGACCTGCAATCTGAATGAATTATTGCCTTTCTCCTGAATTTGGGGTATTTTCCTCCTCATAAAAATAGATATCAAATAATGAAATGAAGGGGGAAATTATGACTTACTATTTTTCTATAGTTGTCCCAAATATTCAATATTGCTCATTATTAACTGGTTTCTTATAAATTGTTTATTTCTATCTGTGTTATCCAAAAATATTTTTAAAAAATCTCAAATGCATCCCTGACTTGGAACATTGGCAACTCTTCCGTTCTAAATCCCCTCCCTCCCAGAAGGGAGTATATGCAACTGTGTCTATTCACATATTCATATAACTCATACTCATATAACTCACATACTCATATAACTCACATACTCATATAACATATAACTGTGTCTATTCACATACTCATCACACAGGTTCAACAGACAAGAAGAATAGAAGTAAACCCAAGTATGTGCATGTGTACACATACAAATATTTTTTATAAAGAAGAAAAATATAGATTTATCTTATGGCCCAGTTAGAAAAAGGATATAAAGTGTTTTATCCTTACTATATTTCTGTACAGAAAAGATTCTCTCAGTTCATCTCATACATATTTAAATGGGATAGAATATTGTTGCTCTGAAAGCTGCATGCTGGTTTTTCCCCGAGTTGATTATTCCCCATCTTACCATTTGTTATTTTTCCAAACAAGAATGCCAATGGAAAGGGAATAAAAAAATCTCTTCTTAATTGAAAACAGCAAGCTGATCTTTTTTCAGTTATCTATTTTTGGTACTTGTAAAATTAAAGTTAAATAGCTGTAATGTAGCAATTTTGAAATTCCCACAGCTATATCCATTAGAAAGGGAATATATCCCAGATTAAGGGGGAGGCACATTTAACTATTAATATACCAAGATTTACAACAAAGCATTTTCAACTTTATAGGATATAGCCTTTGCCTAGCAAAGCCTGCTACCTGTGTCTAATCAGCAAAATTATCACAATAGCTTTTTCTTTTTTTCACAAACTTCTGAGTTGACTTGGAGGATTGATTCCTTTTCAAATGTTCCATGAGTTGGAATTTGGAAGGAGACAGTCACTGGAGAAATCAGGTGCTGATAAAAAAAAATGAAATTTGAATCCAACAATTTTACCATAGAATATCATAGAAATTATGGAATGGAAGACAATCTTGCAGATCTTGTCCAATCATCTGCTTTGGTCAACCTGTCTAAAAGTACAGATTTTCTTGAGGTGAGCTTGATTCCCAGTGACCATATTCATATAATTTACTTGGTAGTAGCATAGATGTGGTTTGCCTGGGAGTACTTTCTTCCAGAGTGGTTTTTCAGACTCCCAGTCTAGCCCACAGCCTTGGAATTTCAAGATTTTTTTTCTTTTTGACCTGCAACATCCCACTATTAACCAGCAGTGATCCTGCTTAATGTTTGAGCTCAGAGTTGAGTAGGTGCTGCCACCTGCTGAGGGTAATAAAACATACCGTATATTAACTATTGTTTGAAAGCCAGTATGATACAGCGGCTAAATTTTGGAATTATCTGGATAGATCTAAGTTCAGTGTACTCTCAACCACAGAAACCCATTGAGTTAGTGTTGGACTAACCATTTACTCTCTGACCCACCTACCTCATAGATAGTTATGGCAAAAAAAAGTGGAGCAGGGAGGAGTAAATAGGTCCTCCTGATCTCCTGGAGAAAGGGCAGAATATAAATGTAACAAATAAAATAACCAATGACTTTTTTTTCCCACCAAAGAATTAAAAATATTTGGCTAAAGAAACAGGTACCAGGGCCTTGAAACTCAGTGATATACGGGATAATCACATTTTCCTGTACCAGCTAATAGGCTGTCAGTTGACAGATGGAATCATGTAAAAATACTGTAAAGTGGCTGAGCTCTTGTCTTCAATAGATGTTTGATCTCTTAGTCTTTTGGCATTCTCTGCATCTCACCCTACATAATTTCTCTATCTGAGCCTTTAGTTGAAATGAACCATATTCTGTCGGTTGGCAGCGGAGTACCCATGGATATCTCTCACCATATTACAGTTATCTAATATTACAGATATCTCTCCCTGTGTGTGTGTGTACATATACATATACACATATACATGTGTGTGACATATGACAATAATGCACACACACATATACATATAGTATAATGTTCTTTCCTCCTCCTCTCCTCCTTAATTGTATCATTGTACAAGTTTGCATTATGGCATTAGGAAGTTTGTTGATCCATGCAAACTAGTGAAAAATTTGTTTTGCAGATCTTATCACTGTAGTACTTAATGGTAGTCAATCCAAAAGTATCTCATTTCAACTACACACCAACCTCTTTATATTGGAAGGGAACATAAGACCACAGTTTAGAATGACAGATATCTTGTGCCCCTTTGGTAAAATATAGAATCTTAATCCTAAGGCAATCCTGATGATTGCCCTCAAGTTCAAATAATTGTTGATTTAATTTTAAAAAATGTAAGCATACCTATTTTGAAGAAACTGGGGAAAAATAGTAGTTATGACTAATTGTTTAGAAACTAAAAGATGTCTGGGAAAAAGTTCATGTTCACAAAACAAAAATTCCATACAATTTTGTTTTCTCTCTAATCCTTAGCACATATCCCTCCTTCTCTTGGCCCTTCCTCTTCAGACAGTAAAAGAAATTTACAGTAAAAAGAAAGCCCAGAGGTCCAAAGCAAACAAGACAGCCTCTTTTTTCTAATTTGTACCCCATGCTTCCGATGAAAATAACACAGGTAACACTGCTTACCACAGTATTTCCTCTGTCTGTGAGACTATCCTTCCAGAGACTGCCTTTTAAGAATGTAGACTTTAATGAATTGCTGCACATATTTTCAAAGACAGATCCAAGCAGTGAATATGCTTACTAAAAAAATGAATTACTTTATAGAACCTCCTCCTTCTCTCCTGTCTCTCAGCCACCCAGATGTGATTACTCTGTAGCCAAGAAAGTCTGCTCTTTATTTCATAGCACAGCTAGATCTTATCAGGTTTTTTTAATCTCTCATTCCAGATTGGATATCTGCAGAAAGGCAAGCCACGTGGCAGTAATTGTGCTAAGAAAACAAACTAATCTCTTTAGAGAGAAAGTTCCTTAACAAGCTATTGTTGAACAATTGGCACTGAGGAAGCAAATATATATAGGTGCAGGAAAAGGAAATGGAAAGACTGCATCACAATTAAAAGATACAAAATTTTAAATTATGGAAATATATAATTCAAGAAGTTACACAATAAGAAGAATAAAGAAGTGAATGTAGTTCTGTGAATTTTGCAGCCAACTGCAATGGATAATTGATATGGAATATAATTTTGCCACAATCCATAGCACTTGACTATATTTTTCCCTAGATTATGATTCTTTAGTGTGATGCTAAATGAGATTTAGACTATGTTTGATAAGGGATGGATGGGGCAGGGGGGCAGTCATCTTTTGTACCACTAGTAATAATATCACATCATCATACTGCGTCATTCTCAACTCTTTGGGTCATTCAGAACATGTATAAATTCACAATCTGCTTAGTTTTGCATACTACAGAGGCTTGGTTTACTTTAATTTTTAAAATATAAAAACAGAACTGAAATGACGGCGCACCCACTTAGGAGAAAAGCTGCCATGTTTGCAAGAACTTGTGGAACCCTTTTCCTTTGCTGGAAAAAAGTTCTAGTGAAGTTTGGAGGGATATATAAACAAGGTCTTTTTCTTCAGCCATGATTGCTCGGAATTTATTTTGGTTTCCATTGGGATAGCCAAGATTTTTCAACAGCCAGTGCTGGCACCAAAATAACTGATTTCCATGTATGCCTGTAGAATTGCACACATAAAATTTCCAGCAGTTTTTTTTTACTTTAAGGCACATGCTATTATATGAAACATAGGGACTATCATATATATTTACAGAAGAAAAATGTCTGCTGTGATTACTTACAAATGCAGACTTATTTGGAAAGAATTGTTAGAGAAGAAAAAACCTGTTCACGCTTTCATCTTTTTTTCTGAATAATATACACCGATTCCATATTCTTCCATCTCTGAAGTACGAACTTCAAATCCAGTATTGTTGGATTTGACCCAAATAAAATATCACCACTGCTTGCATCATGATCACATTAAGCTCCTCCATTCATTTTCAAGAAGTGAATTGAATAACGCCAATAAACTACACCATAAATTCTTATTCTGCTGCTGCTTATATTTTCCTAGAACTTCTGGAAAACTCCTTTTGAAATGATGAAACACTCTTAAAAATATTTAATTGCAATTTCCTTATAACATAACATAATATTTCATAGCAACAACAACCTAATGCTGTATGTTATAACAAGCATGCTGTTTGTTGTTATAATTAATTTTATAAAACTATTTCTACTATAATGGCTACTTTCATAAGCACATAACTTGAAAACTTCAGTCTTCCGGTATGGTCTCCACTCAGTGTTTATTAAGGAAAAAAAGTTTGATCCCTTCAGTTCCTTTTGAGTGATGAGAAAATAAAGAGACAAAATAAATTCTTCTGCATAACAATACCACAAGCATTCAGAATATAGAAGCAAAATTTTCTGTCTTTGCTAGTCTGAAATATGACCCAACTGTAGTCTTTAGGGACCCTACTCCTAGGGCTAGATCTATTTATCACTTGTCTTGCACATTATGATAATTGTCTGCACTGAGTTTAGGAAAACCTTTTATTCTTCTCATTTTAGTATGACTGGCTGGAGGTCACACATAACCCACAGCAGGCATGGGAAGTTTTCCAAGCTGAGTCCAGTTCAGATCTCAGTAGTACTATGTTAGAAATTTGCAAGTTAATGTTTGTGATATTCTCAGGCTCACAGTTAGATATTTATTTGTCCAATCACTCAGAATTTTTATTACATGACCAAGCAAGCTAGGATACTAGAACCTTGAACTTTGTGGCTAATGTAGTTAGGTTATCATCAAATTTTGAAGTTTGGCCATTATCCACTTTTTCTTTCAGCAAGCTTCAGTACAATGAATAGGATTTCCTGTAAAGTCCATCTCTAATATTTTCTCATCTCTCATTTCACTGGAGTTTTTTCACCCTGTGGTAAAAATGTAAATTTCAAAGATTCAATTAAATTTAGCAGAAAAATGAATTTCAACTCCATCTATCCAAAGACATAAAGCTGGGGCAGGCTGCTTAAAAGTCTAGTTAAAAACTACCATCACAGTTTTGACATGCTGTTGAGTGCTTATCTTTCAAAGAGCTTGTTGCAATGGATTTCTTGCATTAAGAAACTTTGTCTGTATTATCTTTAGATCCCTGCCAACTCAAAGTTTCAATATTTCAAGGTAGGCCAAATCAGGAAACAGACATTGCAAGGTTTACAGGAATCTTTCTTTATTGTCATAGGACATAGTAACAAAATCTTGAAAACCTGCCAGATTTTCCGTCTGCTCCTTCTTATACCACATAGAATCAAGATAAGATTATTTAGAATTTTTCACACTCCCTTTTTTCCTAGGTCTAAATTATCTTTTGTGTGTGTCCACCTATGAATTAATTTTTGAGTCCTAGTGACTGGACAAATCCCTGTAGTTCTTTTGAGAAGATTTTGGAAGTCGTTTGCCCCTTTTTAGGGTTGAGACAGTATGACTGGCCCAAGATCACCCCTTCCCTTCCATTTGGGTCAGGTCTCTCAAATTGTTGCTCATGGCCAAGAAGCTTTGAGAAGGGCTTGAAAAAGGCAAAGCAGAATCGATGTCAGAATTTGTTCTGATTCTGGCAGGAAAAGCAGATTGTTTGGGGTGGGGGGCAGAAGGAAGAGAGGGGTGGAGGGGGAGGGAGGGAGGAAGAGAGAGTTGGCAGGGCTCTGACTTGATGGCTTGTGCGCATAAAACTGGATTTCTGTCACAAAACACACCTGCTCTGGGCAAGCCAGCTTGAGTGAGTTCTGACAAGACTCTAGCTTTGTGTGTGCAAGGTTAAGGGCTTACTGAAAATAATCCTGCTCTGTTTAGACAAACGATAGCTGTTTGACCAAACAAAATATTATGGCTTATGCATCCTAAATTCATTCTCTCACAGAATGCA
>BLBF01000052.1:4215127-4241019 GCA_015471245.1 Laticauda colubrina
GGAGACCCTACACCATTTCTGACAAATGGCAGTCCAATCTCTTCTTGAAAGTCTCAAGTGATGGCGCTCCCACAACTTCCAAGGGCAACTTCTGTTCCATTGGTTGATTGTTCTCACTGTCAGAAAGTTTCTCCTTATTTCCAGGTTAAATCTCTCCTTGTTTGGTTTCCATCCATTATTCCTTGTCTGGCCTACAGGCGCTTTAGAAAATAGCTTGACCCCTTCCTCTCTGTGGCAGCTCCTCAAATATTGGAAGACCGCTATCATGTCTCCCCTGGTCCTTCTCTTTACTAGACTAACCATGTCCAGTTCCTGCAACTGTTCATTGTATGTTTTAGCCTCCAGTCCCCTAATCAGAGGTGCTATTCAACCGGTTCGCACCTATTCGGGCGAACCGGTAGTGATGATTTGGCATGAGTCATCGAACCAGTGGCAATCCCTGGCTGGCCACACCCCCACCCCGGTTGCCTGGTCGCTCACTTGCGATCGCTCTCCTAGCTTTCTGTTCCCTACGTCCTCTTTCTCCGTGGGGAAAAGGAAGAAAGGCATGGACGCTGCAAGTTTTCCCCTTGTGAATTAAAGTGTTGGAGTGAGGAGTGCAGTCTGACAGAAGGGGTGGAGGAATCCACTCAAGCCTTAGAGAAATTTAAAGGAGCTGCTTCCAAAATGCTTGTCTGTTAAGTGCGCTCTCTCTCTCTCTCTCTCTCTCTCTCTCTCTCTCTCTCTCTCTCCCCCTCCCTCTCTCTCTGTATGAGAAAGAAAGAAAGAAAAAGAGAAAGAAAGAAAGAAAAAGAGAAAGAAAGAAAGAAAGAGGAAGGTAGAAAAAGAAAGAAAAAATAGGAAAAGAGAGAGAGATAAAACTCTGTGATATTATTTTTATTTGTTCCATTATTTATCATGTGTTAATATTTTACACTGTCCCTATACCTAGAGTGATTTTTCTGCCTTTCTTTTGCCCAGGGCTACCACATATTTTTCAGGGTTTACATGCATTCAATTTCAATAGTCCAGAGCATAAAATACACGTGTGTTCAACAAGAATTGAAAGGGACTTTGGAGATCTTCTAGTCCAACCCCCAGCTCAGGCAAGAAAACTGAGGATGCCAAACTCTGAGTCGAGATCCTGGGAATATCAGAATAACAGAATAACACTTGGAAGGGACCTTGGGGTGAACCCTATACCATTTCAGAGAAATGGCTGTCCAGCCTTTTCTTAAAAACTTCCAGTGATTGAGCACCCAGAACTTCTGGAGACAGGCAGTTCCACTGGTTAATTGTTCTCACTGTCTGGAAGTTTCTCCTTAGTCTTAGTCTGCTTCTCTCTGTTCAACTTCCATCCATTGTTTCTTGTTTGCCTTCTGCTTCTTTGGAAAATACATCGTCCCCCTTTCTTTGTGGCAGCCCCTTAAAAGCCTGTTGCCTATCACACTCTTGAGGAAAGCATGTGAGCCATTTCCTCCTTTCAGTGGTCCATGAATGTATGCAGATAATAAAGTCAAAAAAAGTGAACAACATTTTTACAGAACTATAGATAAATTGAGGCTGGGTGACAAGGAATGGCTGGGAGGGGAGGGGCCAGGTGAAGCACCCCTTGATGTGAGTGACATTGAGTTGGCCATGCCCACCATGACCTCCAAGCCATGGCCACCTAGTCACATGACCACCAAGCACGCCCACCCAGTCACATGACCACTACGCCAGACCCATCTAGTCACATGACCACAAGCCATGCCCACCAAATAAGCCATGCCCACATAACCAGTAGTAAAAAAATTGAATTCCACCACTGCCCCTAATCATCCTGGTTGCTCTTCTCTGTACTTTTTCTAGAGTCTCAACCTCTTTTTTATAATGTGGTGACCAAAACTGGATGCAGTACTCTAGGTGTCGTCTTACTAAGGCTTTATAGAGTGGTATTAGTACCTCCCTTGATTTTGATTGTATCCCTCTGTTAATATAATTTAGGATTGCATTAGCTTTTTTGGCTGCTGCTGCCAAAAAATAAATGTGAAATACATGGCCCAAATACTCTCCCAAAAGCCAGATTTTATGAATTATGCAGATCCCTTTAAAAGATGGTTGTAAATTCTAGATTTTAGTTTAATTTTTGTTTTAACTAATAAAAATAATGGTTTTTTTACACATTTTAATGTATTGCTCCTCATTAATTACTGAATGTCCTGGATATTTAAAAATTATTTTCACTCTCTTTCTTTCTGCTGATTAATGACTGAAATAAAGTTAATTTTAAAAAATTCCATAATGCTATGCACTAATTTGCCTGGAGCAGATCTTGAATTAACTCTTCTTGGTTTTTTTTCCTAGATGTCTTTCTCAAGAAGAGTACTGATAATTGCTTTCCCCATCAGTTATGTAATGGGCTTCATTCCAATTGCCTAGTAGGGGAAGAAATTATACGGGACCACATTTTGCATGTTTTTGTTAAAAATGTCAGTTTTCAATTTGTCATAAAATGCTGAAACTTCATCTTGTTGTTTCTGATAATTCTTCAATTGCTCTTCCTTAAAGTTTCAGTTGTGGTGTAGTTCTAACAAAAACCAGTGAATAGTAACTTCCATTACTTGTGCTTTCTATAATTTAACCTTTATCCTTTTCATTTCTATGTTGTTGAACACCCCAGTAATCTAGAAACTAATCTGCAGCTTCATTTAAAAATGTTCTTCAGACTAGATTATGAAAAATCCTCGCTCTCTCTCCCTCTCTTTCCCCCCCTCTCTCTCTCCCCCCCCCTCTCTCTCTATATATGTGTGTGTGTGTGTGTGTGTGTGTGTGTGTGTGTGTGTATGCATGTCTATATGTATATATATGTATACATACACACACTCTATCCATCCATCCATCCATCCATGACACACACACAGAGTATATACTGTACATATAACAGTTAAGTGTCTCTGTGTATTTGCTGCCACAGTTAATGTAGATAGTTTACTTCTTATTGTTTTTACCCCATTTTTTTTAATTAAATACACATATGTATAAGTAATGGGGAAATTAGTATTTTAGCATTCCAGGATCTTTCTCCCATTTTCACTATTATCAATTTCCATTTCTTTTGCAAGAGTGTGTGATCTTTTCTTTAAAAATGTGGGGAAACATCGACTTTTTGAAAGAAGTCTGCTTACTTTTTATTGCTTCTTTGATGGTTACTGATATCTATCTTATACATTTTATTTAAACTTCTGTTACTGTTAACTGTAATTTTAAATTTTAAAACAGAATATTAAGAAAAATGAAGAGAAACCTCAACTTTTTTTTCTGTTACAACTTTTTTTTTCTGTTTGGGTGTTTCTTATTTGTTATATAATGCAGTCTCCCAAGGTAACATTTCCAGATTAGACTGCCTTCATTCAGACTACATAAGTTTTTAGATAAATAAAATGTAAAATTTCTCCAAAATATAGAGTTCAAGCAACTACATTTGAGCACAAAATTTAAACCTCTGGTTACAAAATTAAGAATATGTACTACATATTCTGATGCATCCTATTGTAGGTTAATGTTCATTTCTGGACTGCAGTTAAAGGTTCAGTTTTCTGTCAAACAAAGAACAAAATAAGGGATTATGAGGTTAAAAAATGTTAGAATAAATTCTTGGTCACTTTGTAAAAATTAGAACTGTAATTTGCCATCTATTTCACTCCTGAATTTTTCCTCGGGAAAAAAAACCCAACTCGTTAGATCTTGTCCCAACTGGTTACATTCTTGCTTTGGAGGATCCTTTGAAGAACCATCCAGATTTGTGCCTATCAGTTATTGTGTTGGAATTATTTCTAATTGCTAAGCTCTCATCTTTTGCTTTAAATGTGAAGTTTCAAGAAGTTACAAATGCCATGAGTAAATAAATACCCTCAGTTTGTTGACTACATTCAGTTTGTTCTGATTCTAATTTTATTATTATTATTATTGTTATTGTTATTGTTATTGTTATCGTTATCGTTATCGTTATCGTTATCATTGTCGTTGTCGTTGTCGTTGTCGTTGTCGTTATATTACTGCTACTACTATTACAGCTTTATTTTATCTGTATTTTACAGTTGGGAATTGTTCTGATGAAGGATCATTTATACTTGATGGAAATAATGATTCAAATGATCAGTCATAATTCATCATTTGAAGGTTGTTGTTTTTTAAATGTGTGTTGCTAAATTATCAGCTTGAGGGCTTTTTTTAAATTAAAAGTCCTGTCTTGCCATTTTTCTTGAAAAATTGGTTGAGAAGCTATCTCTTTAAAGTTTTCTTTCCAATCCCACTTTGTCTCCTCCCTTTTGCACAGTCTTTCTAAATCATCTTTAAAAGTTCTGGCATTAAACTAACATGAGAAAACAAGCAACAACAGAACCAAAGAAATCAAGAACATTTATATATATAGTTAGGAGTTCTTAATGTTGTGGTCTTCTTTTGAGAAGAAAAACAGAGGCCTGGCAGCGGGCATCTACTTCTTTTCCTTTTTCAGATGCATTTTCCCAACTGTACATTCTCTGTACAAGCTCCTTTTGTTCACAGCCGAAAGCCGAATCTCCCTGTTACAGCAGTTGCCCAGATGTTCCCTATCAAACTCAAACTCATGCCAGCAAACTTTGGCACACATGAAAGTACACTGAGTAATCGGTCTCCACAAATACTGTTTTCCTCTCTGATTTCTGCAAGCATTTTAAAATGCTAATGAGTTCCACTCATCTGCAATCTGAAAGAGACTGCAGGGCAGGACTGTGAGAGTGTCCAGCAAATTAACAGTTAAGGTCTAGGAGGCGCCTTGATGCTGTGGTGCCCTGAGGGTCTTGTCTGGAGTTTTCTAACCTTGAACCACTGTCACTAGCTTTCCTGCAAATAGCTTTCTTAGCAACTGAGAAAAAGCTGGAGAATTTTGCTTTCCAGAGTGAAACTGTAGTCACTCTATAGACTTAACTCTGTAGTTTTAACTTCATTTTCCCTTGCAAAGGGTGATGTTCACAGGGCTCATGGCAAGATAGTCATAACCAGGGCCATAATTATGTAATGTAACATGCACATTCTGACATTAAAGGACAACATTGTCCTTAAGTCAAGTCAATTTAAGAAAATACCCCTTCCTGGTGAATGGCATGACAGAAAAATCCTAGAGTCTACCATATTGGCCTAATGTCTCCCACATGACCCAGGAAACCTTTATTAACCTAGTACCAGCTCCCCCAAGCTCATTTCCATGCCTTTCAAAAGTAGCACAACACACGTTTTTCCCACTCTGCCAGGTATCTTTCTGTTTCTTTAGTGTATCCTCATTATAGGATCCCGTATCCACCAAGTGGTTAGAGTGCTGTACTGCAGGCCACTTCTGCTGACTATCGCTGCCTGCAATTTGGCAGTTCGGGTCTCACCAGGGCTCAAGGTTGACTCAGCCTTCCATCCTTCTGAGGTGGGTAAAATGAGGGCTCAGATTGTTGGGGGAAATATGCTGACTCTATAAACCACTTAGGGCTGTAAAGCACTATAAAGTGGTATACACGTCTAAGTGCTATTGCTAGGATCTCTCCTGACCACAACTGTGGTGAGAAACAAGTCGAAATGGGGGATCCCTATAAGTTATATTACAAGACCACCCTAAAGATTTAGCTGTGCCTAAATGTGCAAAAATATTTTAATTTACAATAATACAGGAAAATTTAGAAATATTATGAATTGATTAAACTTTTATGTGTAAGTTGCCTTTAATAAGTATTGGTGGGGCCTGTGACAATAATAAAACCAAGTAAAAGAAAAGGAAATTGATCAGATAAATGTTCAAGGCACCTGGGAAGACAGGTCAGCGGAAGTATAGCAGGAATGGGAGAATGACTAAATCAGAATGAGATTTTGAGGCATGCCCTTCTATTATCTGAAGAATGAAAACCGGATAAAACAGTTTATCCAACAGAACCCCCCCCCCATCCCCAAAAAAGTTCTCAGTTATTACTATAGCTTTATATTGACTGATGAACACAACACTCAAAAAAATCTCTGTGTTGTTTTGGCTTCAGACACCACTTTATTCAATATTTCATGAAAAGTATGGATCTGAATTCAAGAAAAAAAATATTAACAGATTAACAGATTGAGTTGGAAGGGGCCTTGTAGGTCATCTAGTCCAACCTCCCCCCCCCAAGCAGGAGACCCTACACCATTTCTGACAAATGCCAGTCCAATCTCTTCTTGAAAGCCTCCAATGATGAAACTCCCACAACTTCTGAAGGCAAGCAGTTCCATTGGTTGATTGTTCTGTCAGAAAACTTATCCTTATTTCTAGGTTGAATCTCTATAGGTTGAATTATACTGTGACAGAAGCATAACTTGCTGGACATATCCATTCCCAAGATTTAAGAGTTTCCATCAGTGTGTCTGTAAACAATGATATTTTTCATCCTTGTCATCTTAAAGGCCTCATTATCACTGAGTATGAAATAAACTCATGTCTGTGATCTTGAAAGAGTCCTTCCATTTATAAACACGGTGAATGCAATTAGGTAACACTTCACTTCATGGTCTGATATGTTTACAATAACTGAGGATATGATTTATACTTGTGGATCAATTATACCAAAGGAATTTTTCCAGCAAAATTTCAAATGCATGCAGCTTCCATACTCTTTTCCACTTTTACTATTTGGGATTTGTGTTATAGCTCTAAGTGATAATGAGATGGAAATGCATGAATTTTGAAAGCTCTCGTGCTGGCAAGAACTGTTCCTGAGTAAACAACAAAAGTAGGGGGGGTGATAAAATAAATACCCGGAGAGTACTCTACAACTCTCGTTGCTCTGTGATCGGTATTTGCTCAGAGATTCTACTGAATTTCTAATTATGTTATTACAATTTATTTCATCTCATCTCATTCAGACAAAGGTCACCACATAGGATGAAGTAGACACACATTTTTACAGCATAAATTTATGTGAGGGTTGTTGGTGTTTCTCACTTGAAAAAGAAGTGTCATTTGTGATTTCTGAGAATAAAAATGCCATCCTCTTGCTTTTTGGTTATAATAGTCTGTCACTAGTTATGTGGAGAAAAACTGAATAATTGATGTTGATATTGTTTTGTGTACCAACCTGCTAGCTGGATTGGGCCAGCTCATCTGGTATTTTCTAAGTCATTGACAACTGCTGTAAAAAAGGTCATAAAATCAGTTTGATCACATGGTTGCTTCACTTTATGCCTGTCACATTTTAGAACAGAATAGAATACTGTATTGGCCAAGTGTAATTGGACACACAAGGAATTTGTCTTCATGTAAATACTCTCAGTATACATAAAAGATACATTCGTTAAGAATCAAGAATCGTAACATATAACACAATGATAGGCATAGGGTAGAATCAGCAATCAAATCATACTAGGAAACAGTCAATATAAATCGTAAGGATACAAGCAACAAAGTTACAGTAATACAGTGACAAGTGGGAGGGATGGGTGATAAGGAATGATGAGAAGATTAACAGTAATAGTAGTGCAGACTTTGTAATTATTTGTTTAGCAGAGTGATGGCTTTCGGGAAAAAAACTGTTCTTTTACAACTGTAATGGAAAGACTCCGTTATGATCATAAATTGAGGACTACTTGTATATAACTGGCATTGTAATTACTAATGATTTTACTTATATTTAATGTAAATGAAATGAAATTTAGTTTTGTTCAAACAACATCCATCCCCTCTCCACCCCTTCAGTACACACATTTATGTGGAATCATAATCTCTTCCCCCTTTTAACCATCATCTCTCACTTGCATTGAGGCTTTAGTTAATCGTTTCTTAGCATGTCTCCCATATTCCTCTTACATTTTCATCTCTATCTATCAATTCTTGACCATTCCTCTTGAATATTCTTCTACTATATATATTCCATTATCTCATTTTCAAATTATCTACTCTTACCCCATCTTTCTGCAAAAAAATTCACCCTGCAATTCCAACTCCTGTTTGACTTCCCTTAAAATACTCTCCCCTTGTTTTATTACATCAATCGTTGTCATTTTTATTTTTGTTTCCTTTTTATCATTTCTTTTTGTTTGTTGCTTTCTCTGTTAAGTCTTTCTGGCTAGTCTTCTGATTGGCTCCTCCTCTTCCTGGATCTTCTGCTTTCTTTCTGTCATTTGTATCTCCATTTCCAGATCTACTTCCATGCTCTGTATTTTATTCAAAATGCCCTCCAATCTTCTTGCCAAAGTATCTTTTATATCCTGAAATTCCAGTGCAATTTCTTTGCAAATTCCACATCTTTGTTTTTGTTTGTTCTATTTCTTTCTGTCCAATTGTTCAACAGTCCTTTATTCAAACCAAAGTCACTTTTCAGACAAAAAATCCAATGTCCAGGAGTCTTTATGTCCTAAAAGTAATTATTCTGTTCTTTTAAATAGTCCAAGGGTAAAACCTTCATAAATTCCTCCACCAATTGAATCTTATATTATAGCTTTCAGAGGTCTTTTAATAATAAAGTTCTCTTAATTCTTCTTAAACCAGATCTTATCAAAACTTTAGGGATTCCTTTGACAGTAGGTGACGCTCTGAAATTAGTTTTCACTTTTTATTTTTGTCTTTCTCATGAAACTAATATTTTTTGAAAATATTTTGTTTGTTTTAATAGATTACAGCATTTTAAAAATGCCTATCCAAAGCCGATGTCTGTCCAATCAAAGAATCTAATTTTCTATATTTTTAACAGATTTACAATTTTCTTCCTTTCCTTTGCTTTACTTCCAGTGTTAGGTTGCTGCCACTTTAAGAATTATGACTCTTCTTTTCTGAGTCTTCTTGTCAGGGTTACATTTAAAAGTTCAAAAGTATTCTCTCACCCAGTTCACGCATCATTCACCGTCTCTCCACTCCTTGAACTTTCTTGGGTTTTCAGACTGTCCCTTCATGGCAGCCATGTTGGTTGCCATTGCACCTCATCTTTGGATGAAGGGGTTTTCCAGGTCAGGGTGGAGAGATGCAGATCTCTCTCGCCCTGCTAGGTGGTCCCTCTTTAATTCACACCCCTTCAGGGTGGCTATAGCTCCCATTGGAGCCCTCCAATGGAGCAAGCTCAGAATGGGACCACAGAGCTCATGGTCCTTGCTTCTCATAGCACCGGAAGTACAGCCAGAAGTCTAGTACTAGGATAAATATTGACTATTTCCATACCTTGGCCACTGACCAGACTTCCATACACTTTGGCAAAGTGTTGTCAGTGCTTTTGTTGTCAGTGGTCTCAGCAACTCTGCAGGAATTCCATCAACTCCTGAGGCTTTGCAGTCAGGCAAAGTTGAGGTTGAGTGCCTACCTCCTCCAAGATATCTG
Organism: Laticauda colubrina; assembly: GCA_015471245.1. Taxonomy (NCBI): domain Eukaryota; kingdom Metazoa; phylum Chordata; class Lepidosauria; order Squamata; family Elapidae; genus Laticauda; species Laticauda colubrina. Next base: position 4,224,441 of record BLBF01000052.1, read on the forward strand.
GTTCTGTTGCTGGTAGGTCAGCTTCTCTTAAGGCTTGTTCTTGTTTTTTGTTTGTGTAAAGTTATTCTCCATATTCCCACCATCTTTCTCTGAGTGCTTATTAGACATGCAATTCCTTCCCATTACATCCTTTGTCCGTAGCCTTTCTTGCCATAAAGGGGTTTTTTGGCCTTCCTCATGTAAGTGAGGGCTCTTGTATGACCTCATGGCTGCTTCCTTTAGTTTCTTACACTGCTCAGCTCAGTACTTTTATCTTTTCTTTCTGTGGAACTTTGCATTTAGTCTTCACATGTCTTCCCTGTCACCAATGGCAGTCGCTATTGTAGTTTCTGATATTCAACTGGCCAATTTGTTGGCTTCTTGTATGTAATATTTTATTGGGCTACTTCAACTATGGTTGTTTTTATTTCTTCACTTAGCTCATCTGGTTGTCTTTCTGTGATGTTGAACAGTTCAGATCTATTTTTAACTTCAACTACATATGTTGGGGGAATCTTTTTGACATTAAAATTCTGAATCATTAGTGGTCATTTGACTCTGTAGTACATGAACTTTACCTTGGGAGTTAACCATGGTCTGACTCACAATTTGCACCAGGGAACATTTTCACATTGAGGATGGAACTTTACACAGTGCAACCAGTAAACTCTTCTTTTGCTTGCTTGTTTTTACTGTAGCTTGAGAAGCCTCTCCCCAATCCTAATTTACTGTTGCTTATCTACACAATAGATTATTCTTCTGCTTGATTTACTGAAACTTCTAGAAAAACTAATACCACTGACTCTGTAAGAATTACAACAGATATGGTCTAGCCAAGGTAACTGAGTAGCAATACATAATCACAGTCATACTTAATCATCCAATAACAATAACCCAGTACACAACATTCACTTGTGATAAAATTAACATGATGAAAGGGGAAAAAACTGTGCCTTGTACACCTATAGAATGCATAGAACTATAATAGAGCCACATGAATGAGGTTGCCAAGCATCATAACCTCTGCCTGAAATTTATATCAAGTCCATGAAAGTTGACTTTAGAAGAGAAAGAGGCACCTGAGATCCCACTATTAATATCTAATGGATAATGGAAAAGGTAAGGGAATTTCAAAAGGACATCTATTTCTGTTTCTTGATTAATCAATGTCTTTCAAATGTGTAAATCATAGCACATTAGATACATGAGTATGCCAGGCTGAAGAATGCATATGAAGACAAGATAGTAATAGTTAAAATAAGACGTATAGCATATATATGGGAAATATACAGTATATGGGAAAATAACTATTTATTTTATAACTTAAATAACTTATAACCAATAACTATTTGCTGGACATATCATAAGAAAGGCTAAATTAGGCAAAATAGAAATTTTAAACAATGGAATAAAGATCAGGAACATTAACTAAGAGATTGCATTTTAATGACCAGAAATGATCAAGATTTCATAAATGTCTTTTAAGCAACAATAAGAGAATGCAAATGCAATCTGCTGCTTAGCATTTAAAAACTCAACGACTAAGATTACATCAAAAGGCAATGCTAATCTACTGAAAATAGATGAAGAAAGTGATTATAGTTAAGATGTTTAACTTCCGAGGTTCACGGAAGGTTCACACATTCACGGACAGCCTTAAAATAAAGAAACATCTAAATCAAAACAACATAGAGAGAGTATCACACTGACAACAAAGATTTGAGGACAACTGTAAGGACAACAAATCATTCTATATAAGATAATGTAAAACCAGACTACTTATTGGAAGCACTAATAAAGCTTCAATATTTGGATATGTAATAGGAATGCAAAAGAAGAAAATCCCGATTCAAGGAAAAATCAAAGGCAATTAAAGAAAGATGCCAACAGAAGAGCAGGTGCAAAGATATTATCGCAGATGACATGATCATGAGCTCACTAGAACTCAAAGAAACAGTTACTGACAGACAATGCTGGTAAATTGTCAATCAAGTCACAACAATCAGAAATAGCTGAACAATAACAGAAATAAAAGGAGGCTCTTTAACTGTTGCTGAACCATTGTCTTTGACCCTCACCATTTACAGACAAGTTGGAATGCAATAATATGTCAAGTACAACATCATTTCTTTACTACGTGCAAGTGAACAAATCTAGAGTTGAAACTGCATCAGCTCCTACAGATCATAAACTAACCCAGAAAATGAATAGAAAAATGAGCAATAAATTTAGCACTACACAGTGTGAGTTTTATATTTTTATTTTAGGACAGAATCAGTATTACTCAATCGACTATCAATATAATCCTCAGTCAGATAAATAATTAGAAACAGGAACAGTCAAATCATTTTTGAGACTGTGCTCATCTGACAGTAAAACCCCACAAAGTATAAACAAGCTGTTTTTCTAAGTAGACACACATTGCATAGACTGAAAACCTACAATCTAAGCAATCAATTGGCCTTATTTTCAAGTAAACATATATCCACCATGTAATTAGGATATTGAGTGTGACTGCCAGAACCTTCTTTCTCTATTGAGGATAAAGTACTGTGAATATACATATGGGTTGTGTTAGTCATGCAGAAGCTGTTAAAATGTTTCAAAGATAAATCTCAGGGATTATACATGGTCATTCAGTTATGAATATTCCTCAAAGGTCTCTGAAATGGCAGAACTTTAGAGCCTCTGCTAATCCTTTACAAGATCTGACAAGTGTGCAACTGTGAAGGGCATGATGGCATATGACTAAGATCCACATTGCCGCATAAGCAGTATTAGTTATGCTGTAGGCTGCTGGATTATTTTTAACAGTTTGATCTTGTACATGTTGATGAGAGGGGGAGGGAAATTTGAAGGTTCACAGGATTGAAGCAATCTCAGTCAGGCTTACTTCCAAGTATCAGGCTAAATACGCAAGTATTTATAGTTTTGCACTGCTATCTAGAAGTCATAATTATATGGTTCTACAATATATTTGACTAGCTATCTTGCACCCTCATCATGTGTCTCCTTCAAAATAAACCTACCTATGCTCTGAGATGATTGCTTCCAGTAAATGTTCAAAGAGCTGCACATTTAGAAAGAAATTCCCTCTACTTTGATGTCCCCTTCATAGATCCTGACCTTGTAGCGATCAAGGAGCTTCTACGTCCTAATGACATTATGAGCTGTACTGCTGGGAGTGTATATTTATAAAAGAATTCATGACCTGTCACAGACAGGAGATCAGACTGAACACAGTCCACTAGAAGTGTCAAACAACTTCAGAAGTCTATCAAGAAATCCAAATCCATTCACAATCAGCACAATGACAACATGATACTGAAAAATAAATCACATTCACCATCATCCTAGATTAGAAGATAATTAACAAATTGTTGGGTAGAGAATAGAAGGCAAGTAGAAGTTGCGCAAAGGTTTATGATGTGGCTGGATTAAAACACAAAATCCAACTGATTATAATGCCCAGAGGCAAAGAGAAATTAGGAGCTGCAAAAACATTTTTGCCATAAATATCAGATGAGAATAAAATCTTCTCTTGCCGACACGAAAGTCATATAAGTGGAATAGCATAATGTTTAGCAAGGGTGTATCAAAATCTAAAAATGATAAAACAATTTCAATTTGAATCCAAGTGAAGTTGCTCAGTCATACAGTATGGTGTTATTCCAACCAGAAATGCAGAAAGAGCAGAAGTTGAATAGTGCTATGGTAAATTGCAGCACCTAAATACATCATACCACTTATGAGAAAGAAATACTAAAGCTGGAAATAAATTAGCATCTGGAATATACTAGTGGGAAATATATGTATGTATGTGTATGTATATGCAAGTATGTGTATGCATACGTATAAAACAAAGCAGAAGACAGAGAAATATTCTTCAACTTATTCCATGTGTGGACATAGGAAGGAGGGAGGGAGAAGGAAAGAAGGAAGGACTAATGACTTCAAATTTATGGCTTAATTCCACCTGATATTCAAAACAAATGTGTTACCTGCATCTATTTTATAATTAGGGAGTTCAGAAATTACACTAAGCCTACGGTAAAATAATGCAGCGTCTTTGAAGAATGTTCTATCTTTGATGCAAACAAACCCCGCTTTGCCCTATTTTTAATGCATAATGTAATGATGGAAACTGATGAAATTCAGCCCAAATGTCATTCTGCGGCACAACATTGCAAGGTTTCCAGCCGCAGTCCAGTCGTGCACCTGTCGTGGCCGCTATTTTTCTCGACTGCACCTCAGTGATCTCGGTGGGACTTTTTCCGCCCAGCCCTTTTATACATCAGTCCCTCAGCTTCCCAAAGGGTTTTTGTGTCTTCAAAATCCTTCTTCGATTCCAGAACAAGCAGCCACCCCCGGGGTCGTTTCTTCTTCCCGAACAAGGGTTTCCATCCACGTGACACACTGAGCCACCAACTACGAGCCGCACCGGTAGCAACGGAGCTGAAGGGAAGCAGGTGTGGTGAATCCAGCGTATTCTGTGAATGGAGAAAAATCGGGCCGTTTTAGCATGGTCCGAAGCCCTCTTGACCTCGGTACTTGCAAGCTCACGTTCAAAGAGTTTAGAAGCGACAGGGTTGCGCTCCACCGCCGCGCAATGAGATACTCGGCGGGCGGACCGAAATCGCTGCCTCGGCCACGAGCAGCAAATCAATAGACGGCGCCCCACCCAAAGCGAGGCCAGGCCGCTAAGTCAGAGATGCCTTTTCGTTTCCATGACTGCACGTGTACAGAGACGCTCAGCAAACCGCGCGAGGCCTCAAGGAAGGCCGGCTTTTCCCAAGACGCGGGGCGGGCTTTGGAGACGTGGCAGCGGAAGGCGGAGTGGGCCAGGAGGAGGCACCATGGCAGGGGGTTGGGCCGGATTCTCGGAGCAGGAGCTTCGGCAGCTTCAGGGGCATCGCGAAGGTAAATCCCAGCGGGGAAAGAATGTTCGCAGCAGCGCGAAGTGGAAGCGAAGAGCGGCGTGGGCTGCTGGGATTGGCGGAGAGCGGAGCGGCGGCAATCCCGCGATTCCAAAGCAGCGCAACGGTCCCTCTCTCCTCTGACGTCATCTCCCCGGGGTGGGGGACGCGCGAGGCGCATAGGCGACGGGGGTCTGCCAGAATGGGAAGAAGACACCCCCCTCCCCCCCCCCCCCCTGAATTTCAGAGGAGCTTTCTCTGAGAAAATGCGCCGGGCGTTACGTAGAGAAAGCAAGGATGAACTAGGAAATCTCTGGATTTATCTGCCGCAGGGGAACCGGCATGACTTGCAAAATTTCGGATTAAGAAAAGATTATTGCGCCCACCCACCCCTTTTAATGAATGTAAAAGTAAGACCGTTGCAAGATATCAGCCCAAATCGAGAGTCGGTTTGGTTAAGATACAGCACTAGAAACTTAAGACCATAAATTCTAGCCCTCCTTTAGGCACAGGAGCTGGGCTCCTTCGGGGCGGTCGGTTGTGTTCTCGGCCCAGCACATTTACTTTCTGAGTGGTTGTGGAGAAAATAGGAGAGTGTGCACTGTTTATGTTGCTTTGACTCATTCAGAATAAAGATGGGATATATGTTTAACAAATCATTGGCATCATATAGGGAGAACTATTCTCTTCTGTAGTCTGTAACGCTTTATACAGTACGAGGAAACAGGTACCTCAGAATATTAACTTTCCCTGACTAGATCCTCAAAATTCTCAGAGGGGGAAGGGATTTAAGAATGAGAATGAGCTTCGAAGAAAATGCCTTGGCAGAGTAGAATTGGGCTCTTAGCAACTATTTACCCAAGGCCTAAATAATCTCCCAGATCAAACCCAATTGAAGAAACCAGAGTTTGAGAGTCTCTGGGGACCTTGCAGACTTTTCCATCATCTGCCAATCTTAATCTCAGCGGAAGCAACAATTTTCCTACAAAAACAAAAAATATAATGGATCTTCTTTTCCAAAGGAAAGTGGTAAGGACAGATAACTTGTTGGAGTCTACGTGGGTTTTGACTCCAACTTGCATCAGTCTGAATTCCTGTGGCTAATAATATTCAGGGGAAATTGCTGGTATTGTTATTTGGGCAGAGGTGGGGAGTAGAGATGCAAAGGACCAATCCTTGATTCGTGTTCCTTATTGACATTAATTTAAAAAGAAAAACTGTTGTCATGAAAAAAAAAACCACTTGATTCCAAAATTAGTGCTGGTCTGCAAATCTCAGTTCTTTTGAATAAAAATGCAAAAGTTCTGCCATTTGTATAGCAATATCCTCTTCTCGTAGATATATGAAAGTATGGCAACAAGGAACTGATGGGCTTAAAGAAAGTTTACCATATATTGCAAATTAGGTCTATGTTCTACTTGTAGTGTAAGCAGGAGCTGGAGAAATGTGTTTCTTAATAGTTTGGGCCAATACCGTGTTTCTCATATAATAAGGCCGGGTCTTATTTTTTTTTTGAGCCCCGAAAAAATGGTTAGGTCGTCTTTTCGGGGGTGACTTATTTCCCCCCCTTGCATCTTTGGGCAGGCAGACGGCAACAGCTTGGATGTTGACCTCGGCGTTGATGGGGCACTTCGTATCGGGATCAGTGCAGGCAGCACTATATCCGGGTGTGCAACGAAAGTACTTCCTCCCTCCCACCATTCTCCCCCATTTTGCATGTTTTAATATAGGCCTTAATTTGGGAGGAGGGGCTTAATTTCATTTCATGCCGATAAAACATGCTGGGACTTCCTCTTGGGGGAGGCCATATTGTTGGAGAAACAGGGTAGTTTGTTTATAATTTTTAAATATCAGTTAATGCCATGCCAACTTTAAATACTTTAAATAGTTTTTATGAGGGCTAAACTCAGGACTTGTGATCTCACATACTTTTCTTTGTCAGAAGTGATTTTTTTTCAGCTGTATAAAACTAACGTCTACCTGTTTGTGCTATTTTGATCTGCCAGGACCCGTGTCCAAACAACAGAATCAAGGGCCTTCAGTAAACAAAAGCCGCCAATGTCTGCAACAGAAAAAGGTGCCTCAGAAGATAGAAGAAAAAATGGAATTGCCAGATGGAGCAGCATTGTCATCTCTGGAGAAGGTTGAGCAACAGGAGGCCAGAAGTCAAGAGGTGGAAGTTGGACTTAAACAGTCTTGTAATAGTGACCCAACTGCAGCAACAAGTCATCCGCTTGTGAAAAAGAAAATGGAATTGTTAGTAAGTCTATGATAACACTGCAAGAATTTTACCATCCCTGATAATTTAATTGGATATTTTTTTATAGTAAACTGACATGTACATATTTTTCAGTGGTTTTAGGGTATTAGGTAACAAGAACTTTCTAAACTTTCTCTTTTTGTTTTGGAATGTTTTTCTAGTGTACTACACCTGATGAATTCTATGTTTTCTATAATGTCAGGCCACCTGCCTCTGTAGAATCATCATTAACTGGTCGAGACTTTGTCAACTAGGAATAATTATTCTGTGATTGCTGTATGTAACCCTTCCTGAGGTTTTAGTTTGACCTTCAAAGGCTCCTCCTCATTTGCAGAGTGGGCATACCTATAGAAATCGAAGGAAATCATATTCAGAAGTATGAAGCTATGTGCTACTTCTATTTAAGATTACTCTGAGGCCCCAATATGTGTAATTTACAGATTTTCTGTCTTTTGGATCTTATAACGCTTGTCCTTTCTCACATCCATACATTAAAATTCTGTTTGATCATGTAGCCTTCTTGAGGAATGCAGGAATTTTTAGGGAGGATAACTAAGATCTGAAGTATATTTAAGAGACCTGATTTTGAATCCAGGCTTAGCATTGGAAAATTTCTTGGGATTTTTCAAATGTTGAAAAAAATGTTAGATATATCAACAGTTATTTATTACAAAGACTAGTTTAAGACATTTGCTGTATTTTGCCCAGAGTTTCTTATGAGATGAGTGGCCATAGAAATAAAGGGTCAAAAAGGAATAGAATTATTTATTGATTCTTTTATTTTGTTCTTGCTCAGGCAGGAGAAGTCTCGGTGGGAAATCCTTCAACAAGAGCAGAAACTGATGGAAGAAAAAAATAAACGCAAAAAGGCTTTCCTTGCTAAAGCAATTGCTGAAAGGTATGGGGTCTTATAGCTGGAAAAAAAATAGTGCACATTTTGTATTCTCTATTAGTTAAGCAAGTCCACTTCATTCTATTTTGCAGCCCTCCTTTAAATATGATAGAAATTAAAAGTCTTGTCAAGGTTTTATTTAAATAGTCTTAATTTTAAGTTACTGTGAAACTATTTTTTTAAAGTTAGCTGCCTGAATAGTTAGCTACATTCAAGTAGTATGCAAATCAGATAAAGACACTTGAAGGTATAATCCCATTAGTTTCATAAGGGGTCCTCAAACTGTTTTTGTTCATGTACCTTGAGACTTTTACCATGAGTCCTAACCACCATAGGCAGTGGCAAATGATGGCTTGAGTTCTAATTCAGAACATCTAAAATGTAGCAGGTTTCCTTTCCCAAAGTTACCCTTAGAAAATCCAGGTTGAAAATTGCTTGCTGCTTTTCTTACAAATGGATATGTGGCCTTGAGTACATTTTGTTAAAAAGTTCTCTTCAAAATAATAGACATCCTTTCAGGAGAATGATGCAGCGAAAATGGAAGCTGGTGGGAATATGTAATGCTGTTCACTGAGTGCTGGAATTGTGGTGTCAAGCATGATAAAGGCATTTAGTTTTCCAGTTTTGAGTTTCAGATGCTTGTAGTAAAACTTTTCTCATATTTTAAATTGATTTGTTAGAAGCAAGTATATGATTTGGCAGGGGATATGAAATTTATTAAACTGATGTCTATTTTAAGCACAATTTCTGGGAGCTTCTGGTGGTGATGCCTTGGTGAAAGGGTGAAGGGAGAGCGGTCTTTGTCTCTGGATCCCGTTTTTTCACTTTTGGGGACCCTTCGGGGCATGAGCTTGGAGAGCCAAGCGGAGAAGAGGGGAAGCCTGGAAGACGGCGAGGCGAAATGCGATTGCCAGCCGGTAAGAAGGGAAACCCCTGAAAACCCGAAGTGAAAGTGTCATTATGGTAGACCCAAGGCCATGGCTGAACCGTGAATGAGGAGGAAGTGAGAAGATTATCAGCAGAAAGTGTCACTGAAGTTAAAATCCCAAAGTTACAACTGTGATGATTTGCCAAAAGTAAGTTTGAACTTGTTTCCGAGAAAAAAAGAGCTCCGGTGAGTGGGGATAACCCCATAGTACAGGTGGTGAGACAGTAAGAAAGAGCTGTGATTCAGCACTTTTTACAAATGGAAAGAGACTGAAGGAGAGGGGGTATACGTTGGAAGTGAACAGTTCTAGGAAGCTGAAAGGTCAAGATTGAAATAAGACGAAAACTTGTGAGAGAAGAAAATCCAGGGAACCAGAGGAGGAGGTGGTGAAAAGAAGGTGATAAGGGAGAGACGATTGACTTCTCTCTGCTTGGACGGAGGGCGATTACGAGACCAATGTGGTGAGCGGAGAAGGAGAAAGTGAAATCCGATTGGGACGTGAGAGAGATACAAAGGAACGAAAAGAAAGTCTTGGAAGGAGGAGGTGAAGTGGAAGTGGAGAGACGTTGAAAGGATCAGAAGGAAAGTCGGGACAACGGAGGTGAGAAAGGCGAGGTATGGAGAAAGGAGTGACTGAGCAATTTTCAAGCGGAAGAAGACGGCAGGACATTAATGGGAGCGGAGAAGAAGACAATTTGGCAGAGAGTGGGCCGAAAGAGATGATGAAGGAGGATTGGAAAGAAATGGAGAAGGTACGAATGGACTTATAAAAAGAGAGACTTGGAGGGAGTAGTAGAAAGACAAGGTGGTAGAGAGAAGAGAGTGGAAAACGGTTTGTACTGAGATGGTGAGATTGGAGAGAAAAGAAAAGGGAAAATTTGAGTGAGGTGTATGAACTGTAAACTTTAAAGATTACAAAATAGGCTGGTATTGAAATATAAGTTTGATTTACATGATTAACATGATCTGTATGACTTGTATGATTTGAATGTATTTGTCTATAAGAGCACTGTCTTAAGGCAATTGTGGGTATAAGAAATCAAAAAAGGCTTTCTCCTTTAATTTGAAATAACTTGATGGTATAGTTATCTTGACTAAATACGGATTATTGGGTAGTGATAAATATTACTGGGTAGTGATATTATTGAGTAGTGATAAATAATCTTAGAGTAGGATATTAAGAGTTTAAGAAGAATATATATTGTTATGAGAATAGAGAACCTAAACCTTGATCCCTCTTTTATTGTATAATGGAGAAACTACAATACATTGTGTATAGAAAGAAATAGAAAAGGGGTGCTTAAGTAAGATATATAGAGATACATGCAGATATAGATCTTTCAATTGACAAATACTACTGGATTATTGCTCTAAGTTAAAAGTGAATTAAGAAACTAAAAAAGGGGGGGCTTTTTGTCTTTCCTTCTCGATTGGGGTGATATTTGAGGTTATAATTACTTTGATTAAGTATTGTTTTATTGAATTAAGGAAATTAGTGATAAATAAGTTTTTTTTGTTAAGTTTTATTTATTTTTAAAAACAAACAAAAAACAAACAAAACATAAAAACATTCAACTTTCTTCCATAAATATACAAACCAGTGTGTTGGTTGGTTTATAAATTTTTTGTGCTTAGATTTCATAGTCTCAATTACAGTTCCATTACATAATAACTCATATTATCAATCAAAAATTGAATATCCTAGTATTATTATCAATCATTTGACTATAATCTTGTTCATTCATACTTTGCAAAATAGCTATACTTTACTTAGTTTATTTTATAACAATTCATATAGTCCTCCCAAATCTATCCTAAAAACATTTTATATATATAATAATAAAAAAGAAAAGAAATACATCTTTATATATTCATTATTTTCTAAAAATCTACATATTCTATTATTATATTTTGTTATCTAGCCATTGATAGAAAAGGTCCCAAATTTTGTAAAATTGTTTATCCTCTTGTTCTCTAATTTCAAATGTCAATCATCTCATTTCAGCACATTCCAGTATTTTCTTGATAATTTCCTCCTGCGATGGTATTTTCTAATTTTTCCAATTTTTAGCAAATACAATCCTAGCTGCTGTTAATACGTTTACAATCAAATATTTTAAATCTTTGCTGTAAGTATCAGTAGAATTCACAATAAGAATATCTCTGGTTTTAAACCGATATGCTTTTTAGTCATTTTTTTCAACCACGTGTGGATTTTAGTCCAATATTTTTTTGCATCTGCACAAGTCCACCACATATGGTAATATGAGCCAGGTATCTGATGACATTTCCAACATCTTTCGGATTTATTCTTGAACATTCTTGCTATTCTTGTCGGGGGAAAATGCCACCTGTAAAACATCTTATACAAATTTTCTTTAAATGCTGTTGACGTTGTCATTTTATAATTTTGAGACCACAATTTTTGCTATTTCTCTAGATCAATCCCATATCCAAAATTCTTCCCCCAAGCAATCATTGTTTCTTTAACTTGTTGTTCTTCTAGTTTAATTTCTAATAAATATCCATACAATTTTTTAATCACCTTTTCATCAGTACCTGTCAAAATCTTATCTAAATCAGTCAATTTATTATAGAAACCTCCTGTTTTAAAATCTTTTTCATACCTTGAATGTATTTGCGCATAAGAAAACCAATTCATCTTTATACCTTGTTCCTCTAGTTTTTGCATAGATTTAAGTTCATCCTTTTCATTCAAAATTTCCCCATATCTCACTGTTCCTTCTTATATGTTAAAGGATAAAAAAATGCTTCAATAGTCAATAATCAGACTGGAATTTTCAAATAACATTGTCTTTTAATCTTCTCCCAATTTAACCACAGAGACTCCCATGTATGATGTCTTCTAAAATAACCCTGTATTTTAGTTTCCATATACCCTAAAAAGGCATGCCACCCCAACAACAAATCATGTCCTTCTATTGTCAACAATCTAGTATTTCTTAATGTTATCCATTCCTTAGACAATGTCAGGTTTGTAGCTTGGAAGTACAACTCCCAATTAGGCAGACCAAATCCTCCTCTAATTCTAGCATCTTGTAAAAGTTTTAACTTTATTCTCACTTTCTTACCTTGCCATATATATTTCCACACAATTTTGTTTAAATCTTCAAAGTAGTCCTTTCCAAGCCTAATTGGTATTGTTTGAAACAAATATAAAATTCTGGGTAAAATATTCATTTTGATTGTTGAAATTCTCCCTATTAGTGACAATTGTAGGTTCTTCCGTTTCATCAAATCTAGTACTATCTGTTATTTAAGTTTAGTATAGTTGTTCTCTTTTAGTGCACTACATCTTGCTGTCAAATGTATTCTCAAATACTTAATCTTATTCGTAACTTGAATTTTCAATATATCTGCCAATTCTTCTTTTTGTCTTAGTAGCATATTCTTTGTCAAAATCTTTGTCTTTGTTTATTTTCAAGCCGGCCACCTTGCCATATGCCTCTATCTTTTCCAATAGTTTTGGTGCTGTTTCTAGAGGGTCTTCTAAAATAAAGGCCAAGTCATCCGCAAAAGCTTGTAATTTAAATTCTTCCTTTTTAATTTTCATTTCTTTTATACTCTTTTTGTCTCTAATGTTTCTATTAACACTTCCAAAGTTAGTATAAATAGGAAAGGTGATAGTGGGCAACCTTGTCTTGTACCTTTTCTTACATTGATAGAGTCTGTTAATTCTCACTCTATCATTACCTTTGCCATTTGCTTATTATATACGGCTTGTATTACTTGAATAAATTTTCTGGCGAAGCCCATCTGTTCCAATAATAATAACATGAATCTTCAGTTCACATTATCAAATGCCTTTTGTGCATGTAAAAATATCAAAGCCATTTGTTTTTCAGGGTGTGTCTCATAATATTCCAAAGTGTCCAATATTACTCTCATATTATCTTTAATTTGTCTCTTCGGCAGAAATCCATTTTGGTCAGGATGAATAAAATTATTTAAATATTTTTTGAGTCTCTCTGCCAATATTGACGTGAAAATTTTATAATCTGCATTTAATAAAGAGATGGGTCTATAATTCTTAATTTGTAATGGATCAGTCTCTTCTTTTGGAATAAGTGTAATGTAGGCTTCTGACCATGTTTTAGGTATCTTCTTCTTTAGCATAACTTCATTCATGACTTCTAGCAATGGAAGGTTCAGCGATTCTTGTAATGTTTTATAGAATTCTGCTGGAAGTCCATCTGGGCCTGGTGCCTTCCCATTATTTTGTTTCTGAAGTGCTTCGGTTTACTCCATCATAGTTATATTGCTTTCTAACATTTTATCAATCTCTTTAGGTATCTTAGGTAAATTAGCATTCTGTAAATACTGTTTAACTCTTTCCTCCTCAATATTCTCTTGCTCATATAATTTCCCATAAAAGTCTCGAATGATTTCCTTCTTCTCTTTATTGCCGTGGCAAAGTTGACCTTGATCATCTATTAATTTTCCTCGATTCTTTTTCCTTTCTCAGTTTGTATGCTAATCATCTACCTGGTTTGTTTGCATCTTCAAAATAATTCTGTTTAGCACTTCTAATTTTCTGTGCTAATTCTTCTTTCTCTATTAAACTCATTTTATGTTTAATTGTATCCAGTTTTAGCTTAATGTCTTTTTTCTGTGGCGTTTTCTGTAGTTCTTTTTCAAGTCTTTTATACTCATCTTCTAAAGCTTCCGTGGCTTGCCTTTTCCTGATATTCCTTTTCCTTGTGTAGTCTATTATCAAGCCTCTAGCATATGCCTTCATTGTGTCCCATACATTCTGGATTGAAGTGTCTTCTTTTTTATTTTCTCTAAAGAAAAAAGCCAATTCTTTCTCCATCTGCTGTATAAAATCCTTCTCCTTTAGAATAGTATTATTTAACGTCCATCCCGATCTTCTTTTTTGTCCTTTCCATTTAATTGTCACTGGATTGTGATCTGCCCAAGTACTTGTTTCGATATTTGTTTCTTGAATATTAGATATTAGTTCTGTTGAAGTCCAAATCATATCTATTCTGGACCATGATAAATGTCTATTTGAGTAAAAAGTGTATTGTTTGGTTTTAACATTTCTTTCTCTCCATATATCTTTTAAGTTTATTTCATCTATCATTTTAAATAAGGATTTTGGGAGAGTCTTTCTATTTTGCTTTGTTGTTGTTGTTGCTATATAGTCCAGTTTATTGTCTACAATTCCATTGAAATCTCCCATCATAACTATATTGACATAGTCCAGTTCAATTATTTTCATATGTAATTTTTTATAAAATTCTTCTTGCTTATCATTCGGAGCATAAATTGCAATCAAGAGTGTTTTCCTATTATTATCCATTATTTCCACCATTAATACTTTTCCATATTCATCAGTATAAATCACTTTTGCTAAGATGGTCTCTTTAATATATAAAACCACTCTTCTTTTCTTACACTGAGTCAAAGAAGTAAATATTTTCCCTAATTTTGGTTGTATCAACAATTGTTCACATTGTTTTTTGATATGTACTTCTTGTAGACAAATTATATCAAATTTTAGTTTCTCTAATTTGTGGAAAATTTTCCTTCTTTTAACAGCTGAATTAAGTCCATTATATTCATTGTAATCAGTTTTTTCTCTTCCATGATTATGCTTTATAATTAGGTTTGGCAGCTCTCGTAGATCTTGGTTCACGTTCTTTCATCTTCACTGATCCACCTACTGTGCTTTCTTTTTTTATAATCTCCATTTGATCGTCTTGGAATTCAATTAGTGAAATCTCTTTTTCTGTCGCCTCCTCTCTGCATAGAATATTCTGCATAGAATAATTCTGTTTTCTCAATTGAGTCAATTCTATGTCTCTGTTCTTGCCATGTAAACATTAACCCTTCTGGGATTAGCCATCTATAATTCACCTCTTTTTTCAATAGCATTTTAGTCAGAAATCGGTATTGTCTTCTCATCTCTCTCACTCTTCTGGGTATTTGCTTTAAAACCACAATCTCCTTGCCTTTGTATTTCAATGTTTTCTCTCTTACCACTTGTAATATTTGTGTTTTAATGGCTTTTTTTGTAAATTTGATATGAACTTCTCTTAGTAGGCTATTTCTCATCGCATATCTTGTAAAAACTCGGTATACCTCATCTACTCCATCCATCATCTTCTCTTCTGTTATTTCCAAAGCTTCAGCCAATATTTCTATCATCTCAGCTAGATTTTGTCCTTTTTCTTCCTCTATGTTTTGAAATCTGAGATTGAATTCTGATCTATCCATCTCCCATTTCATCATCTTTTTATCTTGTTCAACCACTGTTAATCTGCTATCAATATCTCCAATCTTCTTGTCTCTTTGTTTATCTTCTTCTTCAATTTTTTGGAATCTCTCATCATACTTCAACATTATTTGTTGAATATTCTCCACCTTTTCATCAGTTTTCCCTGTTCTTTGTTCAGTATTCTCTGTTCTTTGCTCAATATTTTCTATGCTCTTTTCAATGGTGTCTGATTTTATTTTAAGGTCTTGGATTCCTTGCATATTCATCTGTAGAGTCACTCTTTCTTGATCTTTATCTTGCTTTAACATTGTCTGAATTTGACATTGTCCTCCAGATGGTGGGGAGGTGGAAGTAGAAGTTGAGGAGTCAGAAGCTATAAACTTCCTTCTCATTTTAAACAATTCAAGATCTTCGGGTTCTTCTAAACCCTAATCCAATTATGGAATAGCCAATTATAATCCAAAATGAAAAATAAAAATGGTAGAGAGAAAAGCCCAATAATAATAAAAAGAAAAGGAGAACAAATTTCTTCAGGTTCTTAACTTTAATCTAATCAATAATTAAGTAGAAAGGAAGGAGAAAAATAAAAAGGTTTAAAAAGAGCAATTAAAAAAATTGAGAAATTAAAAATAATTCTTCAGGTTCTTCAACACCTTAATCCAATTGAGAATTCTCAAATAAAAAAGTATTTTTTATTTTTTATAAAAGTATTTTTTATTTTTTTTAATATAAAAAAGTGGACCAAAAGAATAGATCAAAAAACAAAAAATCTCAAAGAAGAGAGGGGAAAAAAAAGAAATTTTTGAGGCTTTCCCTTTAAAATATTTAGCAAAGATGGAAATATTACAAAAATATAGGTTTTAAAAAGAAAAAATGAACAGTACAGCTGGTAAGGGGGGAGGTAGCACAACTTAAGAAAATAAAAAAGACACACTGCACTTTGTTCAGTTATCCAAGGATCTTGTCATAACTCTCTCCAAGCTTCAAAGCCAAGTTTCAATTGTTGATAGAAATCCAGAAGAACACCTGCAATAACACTCTCCCGTGCTCTTCCCTCTATCTTATCACATAGCAATGTCCTTGAAAAAGAATTTCAAAGCTTTCTTTCTCAACTTTCTCAGCTTCGTCTAAAATATTTTCAAGCCTCTAGTTGGTAGTGTTATAAAGTTTCTTTACTCTCACTCTCCCCCTCCTTTCCCAGACAAAACGTAATAAAAATTAAAAAGAATAAAAAGCAAGTATATAAAAATATCTAAAGGGAGCCTCTAGCCTAAAATATTACAAAGTCAAAAAAGAAAATAAAAAATAGATATAGAGAAAAAACCAGTCCAATTAGCAAGTGCAAAATCACGATAGAAGT
>BLBF01000052.1:4241029-4352658 GCA_015471245.1 Laticauda colubrina
AGAGAAAAAACCAGTCCAATTAGCAAGTGCAAAATCACGATAGAAGTCCAGCCATAAGAAAAAACAAAAAGCAAAGCCTTACTTTGACACTTCTGTTTAAAAACCGCCGCTTATTCAGTTCTGTCAAAACTTTTACAGATTTTTTTTTCCCTTTAGGGTGTCCTTTAAAGTCCTTTTAGAATAATAAAAGAACAATTCTCACCAAACCGACACACTTTCTCTTTCAGCCTCTTCCGTTCGGAGCTGTCCCAACTTCAGCAGCTTTGATGGCTGCCGCTGGCAAAAGAGCTTCTCCTGGATCAACCAGGGACTTTGCGATATCCCTGGGATCTACAGGACACGCCCTTCACCATCACCTCTCTTCGGGACGGTTTAAGTCCGTTTGGACCATCCAGGGGCAAAGATATCGGCTGCAATCTCAGACCTTCGAGATTGCATGCAGTATCGTCGCGACACCAGCTCCTCCTTCCTTGATAAATAAGTTTTGATTACAATATTAAGAGATTAAGGGGAGTGTATATTAGGTGATTATATATAAATAAAAATTAGATTCCCCCTTTTATTATAGATAAAAGGAAAAAAGAATAAATTTAATACTTTGTGCATAAGGAGAGGCAGGAGGGCTTTGTCCGAGTAGGATATTGTAAGAGATATAGTGATATTGAGTTTGTGATAGAGAAAAGGATAATAAGTGGTGCTAATTCTATATAATTATATTAAAGAGATTTGAAAAGAAGAAGGAACAAATTGAAAGTAAGAGATTAGTTTAAAATATATTGTAAAGGAGGTAATAAAATAGGTAGAAATAAATAGAGCTTGAAAATAAGACAAGTGCCATGACATCAGCTTGGAGAACAGCAAAGAAGACAACATCCAGTCCAACATTGATAATTACATCACCGGAAGGTCAAAAGGTGATTGAGGGAATGTCGGGGCAGAAAAACAAACTGTGGCCAATATGCAAACAATACAAGCTTCGTTAATGACCATTCAAGAAACTATGCTTAAAATGCAAGAGAATATTTCGCGAAATCATATAGAATTGAAAGGCAATATTAATAAATTAGAAGACAAAGTTGATACTATACAGCAAACAATGCAAAAGAATGAGTTAGAAGAGGTGGAATTTAGAACAGTACAAAATGAAAAGAAACTGGAACTAATGGACAACAGGATGATGACAATAAATAAAAGATTAGAAGAACAGATTATATACCTAGAGATGGATCGCGCAGCCTATTACTTGAGGTTTCCAAATATCATTGAAAGTAGAGATGAAGATCTGAATGTGCTTATGGCAGAATTATTTGCACCAGCTTTACAAGAGGAGACCCGAGAGATCCTACTAGAAATCAACGAGGCCTATAGAGTTCAAACAAGTTACGCTCGATGTAACAGGTTACCCAGGGAAGTCCACATGCGATTTGCCAGGAAACAAGTACATGACATAATATACAAGATAACGCGAGACAAATTGTTGGTTTATAAATATAAAGAAGTGTCAACTCTGAAGCAGGTTCCCAAGAAGGTACGCGAACAGAGAAAAGACTCTTAAGTTTTTGGCAATACAACTCACCCAGAAGAACATAATATTTCAATGGTTAATTCCAGAAGGCTTGTTGATAACATGGCAGGAAAAGAGAATCAGGATAGATAATTTCGACAAGATGTAAGATTTCTATGAGCAGATTGGAGGAACAGAAGAAGAAAGCAGCGGTAGAAAGGAGCTAGAGACAGAAAGCCAAGAAGAACAACAACAGCAAGATATAGGAGGCCTAGAACAAGAAGGAGAGAACAAGGAGGACACTGAAGGAAGAAGATTAAGAACACGCCCGCAAAGAGAGACAAGAATTAACAGAAGATAGATAATATCCTACAAGTAGAAAGATGGAAACAGAAATGAAGCTATTATCGTAAAACATAAATGGTCTAAACTCGCTCATTAAAAGGAAACAGATACTATCTAGATTAGACAAACAGAAATTAGAAATAGTATGCCTGCAAGAAGTCCATATTAAAAAACAATTTTGGAAATGTTTAGAATATCCTTAATTAGGTTATTTGTAGTCCTGGCAGATCAAAAACAGAAAGGGATAGCGGTATATGTTAAAAAAGAAATTAAGGCAGTAGAAAAATATGTAGACCCACAAGGGAGAATTTTGATACTTGAACTAGAATTCGGGTACAAGCCAATATTATTAGTTATAGTTTATGCTCTGAATAATAACCAAAGTCAATTCTGTAAGGATTTACATGAGAGAATTGTTGAGATAGGGCAAGACAATGTATGCATTGTGGAAGATCTTAATGACGCGTAGTAGATATAAGGAAGGATTATTTTAGTGATGCAAAGAACAAAAAGAAAAGGAAAATTTTGCCCAGATCTTTTTTCAATATGACACAGGAACTAAATTTGATAGATCAATGGAGGAGAATAAATTTGGGGAAAAAAGAATTCACGTTCTACTCTAACCCACACAAATTGTGGTCTAGATTAGTCATGGCGTGGATGAACAGAGAACTAGGAAACCAACTAGATTCGATAGAGAAGATGACAAATGTATGATCATAACCCATTAAAAATAATTTGGAAAGGAAGGAAAAGGAAGAGTAGAAGGTGGGTACTTAATCCCCAAATTTAAAAGGAGAAAAATTTTGTAGAGAAAATTAAGAGAGAAATTGAACTTTTTTTTTCAGGAAAATACAGTGGAGCAAACATTACGAAATATATGGGATACAGCAAAGGCTGTCTTGAAGGGGCTGGTAACAGCATATACAGCGTAAAGGAATAAGGAAAGATGGCAAAATAAGGATAAATTACAGGAGGAGGTTAAAGACCTAGAAAGTAGATTACAAAAAAACCCCACAAGATGAAAAAATGAGGAGAGATATTATTCTTACTAGGCATAAATTGAACATTATAAATCAGGAAGAAAGAGTTAAAGAGGTGAAAAGGGCAAAGCAGATTTTTTTCGAACATGCAAATAAACCAGGGAGGTGGTTAGTCCATAAATTAAGATTAGAAAGAGAAAGAAGGTTGATATAAGAATTGGAGGAGGAGAATGGAAAATTAGAATATCGAATGACTGAGAAAAAGAAAATAGTGCAAAAATATTTTGAACAACTATATAGGGAGGATGGAATAAACCCTGAGAATATAGAACAATATTTGAAAAGGAAAGGTCTCCCAGAAATTAAAGAGGAACAGAAAGAGATATTAAATAAAGAAATAATAGTGATGGAATTGAAAAGGGCGGTTGAAAGACAGAAAGATAATAAGACGCCAGGGCCGGGTGATCTTCCAGCAGAACTATATAAGTGTATTTATGAATGTCTTGAACTAGTGATGTTAGATGTGTACAATGAGGTATTAGACTTTGCGAAATTACCTAATTCATGGAGAGAAGCAAATATCTCACTAATTCCTAAAGAAGATTTAGATCACAGATTAAAAATTATAGACCAATCTCATTCCTGAACGCAGACTATAAAATATTCGCAACAATAATGTCGGAAAGATTAAAAATTATATTAAATGAACTTATTCATATTGACCAGAATGGCTTTCTACCTTCTAGACAGATAAGGAACAATACAAGGATAGTATTAGAATATTGTGTTTTAGTATTCTAATGTATTAGAATACTGTGCGGCCCACCCAGAAAAACAGGCATTGATTTTCTTGGATGCTCAGAAGGCCTTCAATAATCTCAGCTGGCAGTTCACTTCAACAGGTCGAAAATATGGGATTTGGATCTAAATTCAAGAAAATGATTGGCACAATTTATTCGAACCCAAAAGCTAGGATAATTATAAATGGGGAGATTACTGAAAACTTTAAGATTATGAAAGGTGTTAGGCAGGGATGTCCAATGTCGCCTCTGCTTTTTGTCTTGACCATCGAAGTGCTTTTAAATCAGATTAGACAAAGAAAGGAGATAATTGGACTGAAGAGCAAAAAAGAAGAATATAAAGTACAGGCATTTGCGGATGAGTTAGTGTTTTTTGTGGAAGATCCAATGGAGTCAAGGACCTATCTAATTCAAGAATTAGAAGAATATGGGGTGGTAGCAGGACTAAAAATCAATAAAGGTAAAACAAAAGTAATAACCAAAAACTTGATTGTAAGTAAAAAAAAGAATTGGAAAGGAAATTGGAATTACAAAGTGTCAAAAAATTTAAGTATCTAGGAATTTGGTTAACAGGAAGATGCTCTTCCATAAAAGAGGATAATTATACAATTGGGGAAAATTACAATTGTCACTATTAGGCCAAATAGCAGCCATAAAAATGAACAAACTACCAAAACTATTATACTGTTTTCAAACAATACCTATAAAATTGGATAAGAATTTTTTTCAGGAATAAATTTCATTTATTTATATGGATGGGGAAAAAAAGCATGAATAAAATTGAAAACGTTACAAGATAGTAGAACCAGAGGCGGCCTTGGACTCCCAAAATGGAAAATATATTATCAAGCACCAATTTTACTGTGGGTTAAGGAGTGGATAAACTTAAAAAATAAAAGAATGCTGCAAACAAAAGAAAGGAACATTTTTCCATATGTGGTGACAATGTATAGAGGTCAATAAATACTGGAAGAAAGTACAGAGATGGCTTTTTGAGATTACAAAATATAAATTGAAATTGGAACCTGAAATATTTTTATTAGGTATGATTGAAGGGAATTTGAATAAAGATAAAATATACCTTATTGTACACATCTTAACTGCAGCAAGAATCACGTTAGCACAAAATTGGAAGAGTGATAAAATACCACCAGATGAAGTTATGATTCAAAAAATAATGGACTGTGCTGAACTAGATAAATTCACTATGGAACTGAAAGGCAAAGAGGGTCAAGAATACTATGCGACATGGGAGAGAGATGTGGTACGAATGGATGAAGGATAAGGATAAAAATAATGTATAGTCACAAAATGAGAAACATGTATATACAATGACACAATAACTGTTAATGGAAATGAGATTTTGTATTTTTTGTTTTGAAAGAATAAAAATTAAAAAAAACACAATTTCTGTTTTTTAAAATATTTTCCTATAGCTCAAACTTTTATGAGGAAAAAAGTTTCTTGGGAATCTCTCTCCCTCTCTGGAAATAGAATCTGCTTTTGTAATTTACTATAAAAGAACAAACAAAATTTTTGTCTGGCTTTATCAGGCAACTGTATCTTCTATTTAAAAGCATAGTTGTTTATAAGTACAGGTCAAATGCATTTACATGTTTCTTCCCCAGATCTAAAAGAACTCAGGCTGAAACAGTTAAATTAAAGCGGATTCAAAAGCAGCTCCAAGCTTTAGACGACATGGTATCTGCTGATATTGGGATCCTAAGAAATAGGATTGACCAGGCAAGCTTGGAATATTCATGTGCTCGGTAAGGACTAAAAATTGAGGAATAATGTCAATTTATTACTATTTTTCTTCCTAACAGTAGTATTGTTTGATTTACTACCTTAAATTACAGTGTTTTCTTAACAAAAAAAAAATATTTCATCAGCATCTGCTTTCATTATCTTCAAATTTATTTCCTGCTGTAATGCTCGTTAGCTTTGCCCTGTTGTTATATTTTGCTAATATACCCTGTGGGCACAAGCAATTCGGAAAAATGACATAATGCATCACTGTCCAGCAAAAAGCTAAATAAAATTGAAAAAAGCTGTGTTGATCACAGGTCTAATTTCTTTGCATTATGGTTGAAATTGGGTCTTTTAAAGTTATTCAATAGATGTTGAAATAATTCAATTACTCTCTGATAATTGCAATACTGAAATATGACTACTTTCAAATATCTTTAGGTTTTTATGTCTTGATTAGTAATATGCAAACTGCCAATTTAAAAAATTGGCTTCCAGTTAGAGCAAGCAAACAAGAAATGGAGTATGCTAATTGCAGTAATACCAATGCAAAATTCTGCCCCTGCTAGCACTTTCTACCTCGCAGTAACTTCAGGTGTTTATAACAGAGTGGTTAAAGGATGTCAGACTTTTAAAAGTGCGAGTCTTCTACTGAAGCTCAATGGACATCCCACTATCCCATCCCTGCTACTACTGGCCTTTCCTCTGTTAGCTTTGCTATTAACTTGATGTAAGCCTTTCTCCAACCTTGTTAGAATTATCCCTGCTAAAACACTGTAAAAGTAAACATAAATTATTTTTTTCAGAAAGCGTTATGATAAAGCAGAATTAGAATATGTGACTGCAAAGCTGGTTCTCCAAAAGAAAACAGAAGTGAAAGAACAACTTGCAGAGCACTTGAGCACAATCATACAGCAAAATGAACTCCGAAAGGCAAAGAAATTGGAGGAGTTAATGAAAGAGCTGGAAGTAGAAGCTGATGAAGAGAACCTGGAACTGGAGGTAGAAGTAGAGCAAATGTTGCAACAGCAGGAAACAGAAGCTAGAAGGCAAGAGATTGAGACGCAAAAGCTTGTCCAGGTTGATGTTCAATGTAAAGATTCCCAGACTTTGAGTAAAGGACATGAAAATGACAACTTTAGAAACATTAATGGAACAGCTTAGACGTTCCCATACAGATGACCAAAGTCACACAGTAAACTCTGTTTCTGAAAGAAATTATGATTCATCCAGAACATGTCTGATAACATTATTTTTGATATTTGGAGTAATAAGAAGCACTGGCATATAATGACAAGAAGCCTCTGAATTTGTGCAGTTTTCTAGTCTGTATTATCAGAGTACATGTGTGCGTGCATATGCGTGTGCATTATATGTACAGATTATCTCTTTTTCCTGTTTACTGTCTTCCTTTTCACTGAGAAACCTGCATGTGATCCTTTATGAAGGGGAAAGGATAATGTTCCCTACATAATATTTAAAGTTCAAAGCATCATGTCAGTAGGAATAAGGAATTGTGTATATCTTACATGAAATTCTCATTAAATCCTACATTATTTGCTTAGATGCACTCTATTAAGTAACTCATTTTTCAGTGCTCATAAATGAAAAGGACAAGGTTGAGCAAATAAGGAGAAAATCTGAAAATATTTTCTATTCTTGTTAGTGATTCTGTAAAAAAATAGTTGGGCCATTAATTAGGTATGTTTATACCTAATTATTTAGCAATAAAAAGGGAAATACCTTCCAATATTTTAAATATATTATTAATTGAAATATAAATAACCAATCAATGGATATCGAAACACTTTTAAACTCATATCTGGATTCTCAAGATTCTCTAGTGATTTCATTATTTCATCTTTTTATTTTATTCGTTTTTGCATGTTTCTCTACCATTCATGTATTGTTGAAGCGCTAATTCTTTGTCCTTACTTGTATAATCAGCACATTGCCAAATTTCAATAAAAATGTGCCCATTTTTAAAAATTGGGTTTTTCTTGTATTGCCAACAATTTTTGGACTTCAGAGTTACATCAAAAACTATCATGAGCACTAAAATGATTTCATAGAAAATTGTTAATATTCTTGTTTTTAAAAATGAAAATGTTGTGGTTAAGAATTGTAAAGGCAATACAGTATAGCTTTTTTTGTATTACCTGTATCTTCTCTATGCCTAGCCATAGCCTATCTGTAAAACAAATTAATTCATGTTAAGAACCATTGCAGTTGTTACCGGCTTATTTCCAAAGTGAAAAAGTCACATTGACTAACTTGGTATTAGATGAATTTTTGATAGGTCAGTCTTACTTATATGCTTATAGTGTCATCAGTGAAATTAAACAAGGCAAGCTTTTTAGGGTGAAGGCAGATAATGGTTTCGAGGACGAGAAAGATTATTTGAAAGCACATCACTTTTGACAAACTTGTTTCTTTTATTTGTACTATAGTAAACTGAAAAGTAGTTGAATTCTGATTAGGACCCAGAAAAAAGTGGCAGTGCCAAAGAGGAGTCACTCTGAGGTCGTACTAGGACCATTAAAAAAATTACACCATTGTGTCCACCACCATAACTTTTTGACCATACCTTGTGGACACCACTACACTGTCCTCGGTATTCAACTAACATCCATAAAAAAAGGCCAGTCTATTCCAATACCTTACTGAGCGGCAGATTCAACTATCAGCCATTTATCTTCTGGAAGTTCCAAAAGTGTCCAGACCAATACCTAAGCAGAATCAGAGTAGATATATTCAGGATTTACTTGATTATGGCACCCATAGAAGAAAAGGGAATAAATATAAGCATAAAAATAAATGAGTAATAATGTCTTTGCTAAGCCTTCCTCATTAAATCTGATGTAGCTCTAATTATGTCGGATGGAAACTACAAGATTCAAATAACACCTACATGGTAGAAAAGTTATTTGTATACATTTAATTTATGTACCCGCCCATATGTGATGCAAAAAAATCTAACATTATGTTGCCATCTAGTGATTATCTTACTTTTGCAGCCTGAATCTCCGGTACAAAGCCGAAGAGCCAGCGTTGTCTGAAGACATCTCCGTGGTCATGTGGCGAGCATGACTAAACTAGGCAAAGTCATATCCTGGCATTGCCTGTGGCTTTTGTTAGGAATTTCAAAAAGGTACCCTCTTGTATCACATTTTCTTTAAATTTTTGGGCTTTACGCTCACGATTTTCAACCTGGACATTTTATCTCAGACATTTTTATTCTATTTATACAATAAGTAATTTTAATTACATCACACCCATTGCTTGTGATATGGCAACAATTCTGCAAAATTTTATTAAACCTTTGAGCAGGCACACTGGGTCACACTTTTGCTTTCACTTTTTTATTGTGTTTTCAGATGGCTTTTTAATTTTTGTGTCCCCTTAGGCCTTAGATAGAGTCAACCTTACTTAACAATGACCCACCCAACTCCACTGTACTGTCACAAAAACTTTTATGGACTGCAATTCATTCTCAGTCCACCCCTCTTACAGAGTTGTTGCTGTGGGGAGAAATAAGAGGGAGCACTAAAGATCCATTTTGTGAACTTCTATATGAAAAATGGGACACATGTCTCATAATCAAAGGAAGTAAGTTTCTTTATTTCATGTTATTTCAAACTGATGAGAGAATCCTCAAATGACATCCATCCCTTTCTGACTGCAGTGCCCTGGTGACTGACAAGGGATATGCTGAAAGGTAGTAAATTGGAGAGGGGAACCATCACTTTGCCAGTTATGACTAGAACCTCTAAACTAGAATAGCAATGACTTGAATCTGAGGAAAGTTAATGTTATTTTTTAAAAATAATTTAATCATAGTTTTAATTAAAATACAAAAAGACAAAAAAAGACCCCCAAAAAAGGAAAGGAAAGGAAAGGTGTGTAAGAAAAAAACTTAAACATCATGTTAGCTCTAAGTAAATCCAATAAACATTTTTCCAGTTCAGACAACAGACAGCCTCCCCACAAATAATGACATGTCACATTTTAAGCCCATGTCACACTGGCCAACGGATGCAAAACGGACACAACGGACGAGAAATATCCGTTGTTATCCGCTCTCAAAAGGGGCAAAAATTTGCATAACTGGAGCGGATAACACGGACGCGGGGAGGATGCAGGGCGGATGCAAAGCGGATGCGGAACAGAAGCACAGCGGATGGAAGCGGATGGGAGCGGATGGCGCAACCGCAGGGCTTCCGGGGGGCCTCAGCGAAGCGGATGCGGAACGGATACAGCGGATGCAGAATGGACGCCAAACGGATGAAGCGGATGCACAGCGGATAAAGCGGATACACAGCGGATAAAGCGGATGCACAGCGGAAGCCTAGCGGATGCACAGCAGAAGCAGAACGGATGTCGCACGTTAATTGCGCATGCGGGGGGGAAGTATTACGTAAGCCCCCCGGATATAAAGGGAAGCAGCTCGCACGTGGCCAGCATTCCGAGGAAAGACCTGCTGCTGGACACTTCGAGTTCCTTGCCTGCCCTGCCAGCCTGCCTTCCTGCCTTCCTGCCAGCCTTCCTGCTGGCCTTGGTGCCTGCCAGCCTCCCTGCCAGCCAGCAACCCCACAACCATGGGGAGGAAGCGAAAGCCTCAGCAACCTGCCACCATCCCTGGCAAGAGGGACAGGGCCAACCTCCCGCCCCCTGCCCCTGACTCTGCTGGTGCTGGGGCTTCTGCTGAAGCTGCTCCAGGCGGTGGTGCTTCTGCTGGTGCTGGTGCTTCTGCTGTTGCTTACTCTGTTGAAGCTGCTCCTGGTCCTGCTCGACCTGCTCGACCTGCTCGTGCTCCTGGACTTGCTCGTCCTGCTCGTGCTCCTGGTCTTGCTCATCCTGCTCGTACTCCTGGTCCTGCTCGTGCTCCTGGTCCTGTTCGTGCTCCTGGACTTGCTGGCACTGCTGGTGCTTACTCTACTGCTGCTGATCCTGGTCCTGGTGTTCCTGCTGCTGCTGCTGCTGCTGCTGCTGATGATGATGATGATTATGATCCTGCTGGTGAGGATGCTGATGCTGATTATGATCCTGCTGGTGATGATGATGATGATGATGATGATGATGATGATGATGATGATCCTGCTGGTGCTGCTGCTGCTGGTGGTGTGGAGGAGCAGCCCCTACTACCTGTGAGCCCCTCTGATGAGGGCCCATCTGGTCCTGCCAAAGGGAGGAAGAGGCGTATGCGACAACGGGAGAAGAGGCAATACTCTATTGCGGAGACGCACGAGGATGAGGTGCTGGAGTGGCTGAGAGAGAACGATTGTCTGTGGCGGAAGGGACACCGGCTGTACAGGGACACCAAGCGGAAGCAGGCTGCTTGGAGAGAGAGGGCAGAGAGTATGGGTTACACTTCGGAGGTGCTCCTCGGCTAGTGGAAACATATGCACACCTGGTACGGGAAGCTGCACCTGAAGAAATCTGGCCAGGCCACTGTGAAGCTGACAGACAGAGAGACCTACGTCATGGCCAGGTGCAGCTTCCTGGAGGGTGAGATCCGCCACCGAGGAGCACCAGGAGCCCCTCTGTCTACCCACTCTCTCCGGCAGCCTGCTGAGACCCAGTCCTCTTCCGGCCAAGAGTCAGTCCCTGTCTCCAGGCAGGTTTCTGTGGAGCGTGCCACGGCGGAGAACCCGCGGACAGGTGTGGTAAGCGTGGTGGAGTGCGTAGAGGACTCCCTGGTGCGGTGGGAGAAAGGAGACATTGAGTCCACCACAGTCCTAGCCTCATCCACCACCCCCCAGAAAGGCAGAGAGCCAGACAGCAGGAGGGGCAGAGCCACACTGTCCTCCTGGAGATCAGGGACACCATCCACACCAGCATAGATCTCCTCTCTCAGCTGGTCAACACCAACTCCTCATCCTCCAACCGCAAGCCCTTTCTCACCTATGTCAACCAGACCCTCAGGAACTTGGAGGAACCCCAGTACCAGGTGGTGAAGGACCGGATCACCGAGCTGCTTCACAACCCTCCAGACTCAGAGGAACCTGCTCCCACCCAGTCCAGGCCTGCTCCTCCACCCCAGGTGATGTCCCTCCCATTCCAAGGCTTCCCACAGGCCCTCACCTACCAGGGCTATGGCTACCAGGAGGTTCAGCAGCACAGGCAGCAGCCCTTCCAAGTCCAGGCACAGAGTCATCGGGCGACACCGTTGCCACCTGTTTCACTGATGCCACCAATGCCACCCACGCCAATGATGCCACCGATGACAGCGATGCCACCCATGCCAATGATGCCACCGACAACAGTGATTCCACCCACGCCAGTCCTCACCCAGCTGCAGAGCAGACAGCCCCACTACACTACTCCTTCCTCCACACAACAGCCAAACCCGGCCTCAGTACATCTGTCATCAGTACTGGGGCTGACACCCCATGGCATGGAGGAAGGACCTCTCAGCATCACGGGGCTGAGCCAGCTCTCCGAGACCTTTCTAAACACACCGTTCCCTGTTGTCCTCTCGAGGCCAGGCACTCCAGCACCACCCACCACCACAGCACCTGGACCCTTCACCCCTGAGACTGGGCACACCTCCGAGTGACCAAGAAGAGTGCCAGGGACCGGCTAGCTGGCTACCTGTGGACTTTATTTGGACACTTGACTTGGATCATTTTTTTTTTTACAGCTTGTTGTTCAATAAAGTTTATCTTTGATTCACACACTTGCTTCATTGCTTTTTTTTAATAAAGTCTTGGTGGAAACTTTTAGAAATGGTTTAAGCCTTTGCATGCTTGTGGGATGGGTAAGGATAGCAGTGGGATGGGCAGGGATACCTGTGGAATGAGCAGGGATACCTTTGGGATGGATAATCGCTGTGGGATAGATAAACCTCCAGTGCAAGCATAGTGGGACTGTATGGTCCACCCTCCCAGGTGCCACACCTATGGCCCTTTATTATCAATAATAATGTAATCAATCATCCACACATGTCAACACAAACACAACTCTTTATTAAATGCCCTGTTCATTGTAGGCCCACCCAACATACATGGCCCAATCTCATCCGTGTGATGAGACAGGCTGAAGGAAGCATCCATTAAGCATCTACCATCCTGTCTTGCCACTCCACTGCTCCAGCTGGGGAGTTGCACCAGTGTCTCAGGAGGTTGCGCTGCTTCTTCCCTTCATGTGAAGCTCTGTTGGGGCCTTGCACATCCTCAGTGTCTATCAGGTTTCGCCCTTGCCTCCATTCCCCAGGCTCCATGTCCCCATTGCCTTGTTGACGGTCCACGAGCCTGTTCTGCAAGACCGGGTAGCGGGTGCGCATGAGATTGTGCAGGATGCAGCAAGCTTTCACGATCCTCCTCACGGTCTCTGGGTGATGCTGCATGGTGGTGAGAAGTACCTGGAACCTGTTGGCCAGGATGCCAAAGGCGTTCACCACCCGCCTTGCCCTGGACAGCCTGTAGTTGAAGATCCTCTCTTCACGGGTCAGGAGTCTGGAAGTGTATGGCTTTATGAGGTAGGTTCTGAGGGAGAAGGCGTCATCCCCCACGATGAAGTAGGGCACATCTTGCGTGTCGTTGGGCAGGGGGTCTGGATCTGGGAAGCCCATGATGAGGTTGCGTTCCAGCCCCTCCTTGAGGTGACTGGCGTTGTATACCTGGGCATCTGAAGATGAGCCGTAGCCTGAAGCATCAATGTACATGAACTTGTAGTCAGCATCGACCATGGCGAAGAGGATGATGCTGAAGAAGCCCTTGTAGTTGAAATAAGTGGACCCCGACTTGGCTGGAGCTTTGCAGGCCACGTGCTTCCCATCTATGGCTCCAACAGTGTGGGGGAAGTTCCACCTCTGATACCACTGCTCTGCAACTTTCTTCCATCCTTCTTCAGTGGAGGGGCACTGGAGGAGTTCCTCCTTGTATTCTTCGATGATGGCTTGCACCACTTCTCTGACCACAATGCTGATGGTGTTGTGCGGCACCCTCCAGCTGTACTGCATGCTTTTGTAGGTGGTCCCTGAGGCCAGGTGGCGCAGAGTGAGTGCCACCTTGAGCCCAGGTTCCAGGCTGGGCCGGAAGTTAGTGTTTGCCTTGGTCAACCTGGATATCAGGCGCTGCACAACTTCGTCAAACATGGCTGGAGGCATCCTCATGAAGTTCTGGAACGCCCAAGTGTCTTCGTTCCTGAGCTCCACCATCAGCTTGTTGTACAGTCCGTACTCTGCTCTTCTCCCGATCCATTTTCAGACCTAGACGCTTCTTGGCCGCCTCTTTTTCTTCCCATAGTAGAGTTCACAGAGCCTGTAGATGGCTTCGTACTGTTGCAGAAGGATGGTGGCTGCCAAAAGGACTGTGGTACGATCCACAGTGGACATGACTGGATGCTGTGGAAGAGCAAGAGTCAGATGAAGGCTGCAGAGGTCTGCACAGGTGGGCTGCTGGTCTGAAAGTGAGATGCAGACGAGTTGCTCCCCCTTTTTATAGGCAGTGTAGGTATCCCTTTGCATCCTCTAGGCATCCCCTAGGCATCCTCCAGGCATCCTCCAGGCATCCTTAATATCCAAGATAGGTCCCCTCTGCGAACATTTTTTCTGTTTTAAACGCTTTGTTTCCGCTAGGCATCCGTTCTGCATCCGTTCTGCATCTGTTCCACGTCCGTTCGCGGATGCGAGTTGTGCGGATGCACAGCGGACGCCAAGCGGATATAGCGGATGCGTAACGGATGCGTAGCGGATGCAGAACGGACGAACTGGTTACATTTTCCGCGCAAAAGTTTTAGGCAGCCCAAAACTTTTGGAGCGGATGAAACATCCATAAACGGATGCTGGACGGATAGAGAGGATGAAAAACGGAGGCAGTGAGTTCAGAACGGATACATCGCGTTAACCAACGGATGGCAAGCTTTTTTGTCCGTTTTACATCCTCTTTGCATCCGTTGGTTCAGTGTGACATGGGCTTTAATCCTGATCAAATAAAGTAACTTTGTGTTCCTTATTTTTATATGAAACAATCTTGCTCTTTAATCCATTGAGATGATTGTTGAACCTTGTTTTGAATTTATTCAAAACTTTAAACATCCTGCTTTGTATGTCCAGGAAAAATAAGATATACTGATTGCTTTCTGGGATTGTCATTTTTATTTCCTTCTTAACTTTAAAAGCCTCATCCATTTTTTAAATGTCTAATGACAAATTCATGTTCATCTTGTTCTCAGATAGACTTTTTTACTTATCTTTTTCTGCAACATCTTTGGGGAACAGACTGTTCCCAGACACAACACAGCTGACGTTACTGATTCAAAATCCTGATGCAGCTCCTCAAAAATGTCTCTAAATGCCATTATAAGTAGCTTGTCTTATTATTCATCCAATATTGAAAAGTATTTCTTTCCCATGAAAGAAAAAAACATTTTATTTTTAAAAATTAAAGTCTTAATATTGAAAATCCAATTTCCCAACATTTTTTTTGAACTTTTCATCTTTTTAAAAAATTCTTTAGCCAAAACATTGTATTGCCTTTTGCTGTTTACTTTAAATTCTTAAAGGTACATCTTCATTTTTCTATAATGATTAAAAGTACTAATCTCTTATTTTCAGCCTGGTCACTTTAAAGATGTTTAAATTCTTTCAAGTAATTAATGTGCAATTTGTGAAAGGCATTAGCAAGGGTAGTGCAGTCTTCTCTTCAAAAGCAACCACATGGTGCACAGCTTGGAGAATGTTGCATCTTCTTTTTGTCCATAGTCAAAGGAGTAGTGGACAATGCTGGAAGATGTAACTTCCAGTTTTCAGAATGATGAATTTACCCTCCTATTTATGATGCCATCTCTTGATGTACCTGGTCAATCTCAAATCTGAAATAAGCAAGGTGCTTTAGAAACAAATTGGAAAGAGGGTTGAAAGTTAGGTTTGTTTATCAGAGTTTCTAGTTCAGTTTCAAGACAATACTTGTACAATTGTCATCCCACCCCAATATTCTGATTTTTTTTTGTTTGATACAGGACATGGAACATTGGATATATGGGAGCCTGACAAGCTAGGAAGCAATAATGAATCTATCATGCCCAACCACTCTTCTCACTTTACTATATTTTCTATAGTAGTATCTCACCCCTGAAAGGACCTAATGGCAAAGATTGCAATAACGACAACATCAAAGCCAACTTCTTTAACACATTCTTTGGCTCAGTATTTGTAAACAGCAATGGATCAAGCCCAGTACTTCCTAGTCAAACCACAGACAACTACAATGACTGAATACATACCGATTTTACAGAAGACATTTTTCATAAAGCACTGTATAATCTAAAACCATCTCTGTCTATTGGACCGGACAGAATATGTGCCTAATTCTTCTAAAAGCTATCCACTGCCATAGCCGAATCTCTAAGCATAATCCTTGAAAAATCTTTAGGACCAGCTCCTTGCTAAAACTATGGTCACAAGCCATGGTCATCCCCATCTTCAAAAAGGGAGACCCCAGCCTAGTTGAAAATTACAGACCAATCTCCTTATGCTGCGTCACCTGTAAAGTCATGGAATCAATTATTAACCAATCCATTATCCTCCACTTAGAGACAAACAACCTCCTCTCTAATAAACAATTTGGTTTCAGAAAAAAACTATCCTGTAATCTGCAACTCTTACACTGCAAAAACATGGACTACACAACTCGATCAGGACAAAGCAATTAATGCAATCTTGTCAGGCTACAGAATTTTCCCATTTACTCAACTAGAATGAACTTCTGAAAACGTATTCAAACGTATCACAAAGGAATTCTTTATTGAGATGAGACAATTCCTGTAGGAGTTCAAAGCAGTATCAGGCATACAGGGATACATAAGGGAGTTTAGAACCCCTCCCCTTATCTCGATGTGTATTTAGTGAAACAAAAGCCAGTATGTTAATTCCTCCCCCTCCCCCCTTGTCAGGAATGATCTTTTCACAGTTTCCCAAGGCATACCTAATTCCCCCCCACCCCCTTTTTAGAACGAACTATTCCAGAGATTCCCAAGTACAATCTCACTCTGGAATTTTTATAACCTCATCTCCTGGTTGTGCCTCTCATAGGTGATAGTTCCGGCCATCTGGCTTTTCTCCCTCCATTGTATCATGTGTGGGTTATACAAAAATGATATAAGATTAAATATGTTCAGGTTACATCAAGAAAGAATTTCTTTATCAGACTCCCCCCCCCTTTTTTTTTTTCTTCTTCCACTGAAGAAATGACAGATACACGGATCTGACATTCTGCCCTACTTAAAAAATAGATGGGTTTACCTGGAAAAAAACCCAAAAATCATGCTTTACATTTGTAATTCACGATGGTTTATCAGAATTTTTTGGTGGAATTTACGGAGTAAAGTGGGTGCTTTTACATGTTGTTTGGCTACCCACTCATTTTCTGAAGAAGGAAGGTGTTTCCAAACTACTAAATATTGTGTGGATCCATGGTGAGTGCGTGAATCAAGGATGTCTTTATTTTCAAAATGTTGTTTCCCATGTACCATGATGGAGGTTGGAAGTGTGGGAAAGGGGTGGGGTCTGTGGTTTGAAGTGATCTCTGGTTTGATCAAGCTACAGTGAAATACTGGATGAATCTGCCTCAGTGTTTTTGGAAGTTGAAGCTCTACCATTACAGGGTTAATAATTCTGGAGATGGGGAAAGGTCCAATGAATTTTGGTCCTAATTTCTTAGAGGATTGTAATGATTTTAAGAATTTTGTGGATAAGTATATACGGTCCCCAATCTTGAAAGGTTTAGGTTCGTTTTTTGTCTGCATGAGTTTTGTAAACTGCTCTAGCAGTAAGATAATCTTACCACTGGCCACATGGCTTGTAAGATATCCATCCACTCCTTAAGGTAGGGGATTTCAGGATCTTTAGTGGGTAGTTCTGGCATGGGGTTGAATTCCTGGCCTGTGGCTACCTGGAATGGGGTGAATCCCGTGTTACTATGGGCTGAGTTATTATATGCTACCTCTGCAAACGGAAGAAGGTCAGTCCATTTATCCTATTGGTAACTAATAAAACATCTTAAAGCCCATGTCACACTGCACCAACGGATGCAAAGAGGATGTAAAACGGACAAAAAAGCTTGCCATCCGTTGGAAAATGCGATGCACCCATTGTGTACTCACTGCGTACGTCTTTCATACGCTCTATCCATGAAACATCCGTCTACTGCTATTTCATCTGCTCAAAAAGTTTTGAGCTGCACAAAACTTTTTGAGCGGATGAACTTTCCGCCGCGTACGATCTACATCCGCGACACATACGGGCAACAAACGTTCTATGTCCATTGTCATCCGTTACACGTCCGATGTATCCTCTCAGCATCCTCTGGCCATCCGCACAACTCACATTCGCTCCAGCGGAAAGCGGAAAGAGGGAGGAAGTGAAAGGTACGCGGAACATCCACACAGCATTAGTAGCACGGACATAGAAAGAATGAAAGCGGATGCAGCTCGAATATAAAGCATTAAAATGGACAAAACGTTCGTATATGGGACGTATCTCGGATATTTAGGATGTCTGGAGGATGTCTAGAGTATGTGGAAGGACACCTAGCGGAAAACTGACATTTCCTATAAAAAGGGGGAGGAAATCACCTGGATCTCACTATCAGTCCAGCAGCCGTGGTGTGCAGACCTCTTCAGCCTTGCTGTTGCTCTTCCACATCATCCATTGATGTCCACCATGGATCATCGCACACTCCTTTTGGTAGCCGCCATCATTCAACACCAGAACCAAGCCCTCTTCAGACTGTTTCACCTTTTCTACGCAAGGAGAAGAAGGAGACGTCCAAGAGCTGTCTGGGTCTGAAGATAGATCAGGAGAAGAGTGGAGTTTGGACTGTATGACAAGCTGATGATGGTAAAGTGTCTTTAAGCAAAGATAAGGTGAACAGGTAACAACTCAGTCTCTGGCACTCTTTTCAGTCACTCTGAGGCGTGCCCATGGTCTCAGATGTAAAGGGGCCCGGGACTGTGGAGGTGGCTGTTGCTGGAGTGCTGGTCTGAGGCGCCATTGGGGTGCCTGGCCCCGAGAGTACAACAGGAGATGTTGTGTGCAGGAAGCTCTCAGAGAGCTGACTGAGTCCCGTGAGGTTGAGAGGCCCTTCTTTAAGTACCTGGGATGTGAGGCCCAAGACTGATGACAGATGTTCTGAGGAAGGACTTGGCTGTGGGGTGGAGGAAGGAGAGTGTAGTGGGGCTGTCTGTTCTGCAGCTGGGTCAGCTGAGGCATCTGTGGCGTCTGTGGCGTGCAATGAACCTGGGCCTGGACTGGGAAGGGCTGCCTCTGCTGTGGGAAGTCCTGGTAGTGGTAGGCTTGGTCAGTGAGGGGCTGTTGAAATCCGTGGAAGGGCTGTGACATCTCGTGGGTCTAGCTTTGAAAAAAAAATTCCTTTCGAGAAGTGGGCTAACATGTCCTTCATGAGGGGAGTGGATACATATTCTCTATGCAAATCGCATTCAATTTTTTGTAATTAACACACAAGCGTGCTGAGCCATCTTTCTTTTCACGGAATAACACTGGGGCAGCTATTTTAGGACAGGCGGGTTCAATGAAACCCCTTTTTAATTTTTTATCGATAAATGCTCTGAGTTCTTTCAGTTCTCTGGGGGACATGCAGTACATTTGTGGTTTTGGGAATTTAGCCCCTGGTAGGATTTTGATGGCACAGTCTGTGGCGCGATGGGGTGGGAGTTCATCACAAGCTTCCTCACTAAATGCTTGGGCCAGATCCTGGTACTCATTTGGGATGTTAATGGTTTCAACCGACTGCTCGGACATGGTTGACTCTCTGTTCTCTGTTCCTTTATTTATCCTTTCCTCTGAGCTATTTGCAAATACTACATCTCTCTGGAATTGTACAGTTCCTGTCCTCCAATTTATTTTTGGATTCCATTTCTGCAGCCATGTGTGACCTAGGACTAGTGGCTCTTCCATTCCTGGGGCTACAATGAATCTGAGCATTTCCCTATTGCTCCTTTTTTTTTTTTTTGGTTTTTGTGTTAAAACCCTGGCGGCCCCCCCCCCCCCCCCCACTATAGTTCCATCTAATTGGTAGAAAGTGATGGGGTTTTCCATTTCTTCAGTTGGATCCTCAATTTCTCTGCAAGTGACGTAATGTAAAGATATTCAACACCACAGACACTACTACTACCCTTCAAAAAGACCTTGACCATGTATCAGAATGGTCAATCAAATGGCAACTTCAAATCTCAACAAATAAATGCTCTGTCTTACATATTGGCAGAAAAAAATCAGAAAACAAAATACAAGCTAAATAGTCAAGACCTTGTTGAGGATCCAAACTTTGTCAAGGACCTTGGAGCAGGTCATCTCAAATGATCTAAGTGCTAGAGCCCACTGTAACTACATAGCCAAAAAAGCATTAAGAGTTATTAATCTAATCCTACATAGCTTCTTCTCTGGTAATATCACACTACTAACTAGAGCATACAAAACATTTGCTAGACCTATACTTGAACCCACATTATATATCTGATATTAACACAATTGAAAAAGTCCAGAAATATTTCACAAGAAGTGTTCTCCATTCCTCTACTCATTGCAGAATACCTTATGCCACCAGACTTGAAACTAGACCTAGAAATTCTAGAACTACCCCGCCTCCTGTCCGATCTAAATATAGTATATAAAATCATACATTGCAATGTCCTATCTGCAAATGAATACTTCAGCTTCAATCATAACAACACAAGAGCACACAATAGATACAAACTCAAGGTTAACTGCACCAAACTTGACTGCAGAAAATACGACTTCAGCAACAGAGTGGTCAATGTCTGGAATACTCTACCTGAATCTGTGGTTTCTTCCCCAAACCCCGAAAACTTTAAACCTTAAACTGTCTACTATTGACCTCACCTCCTTCCTAAGAGGCCTGTAGGGGGCGTTCATAAGCACACCACTCGTGCCTACCGTCCCTGTCCTATTGTTTATTTTTCTGATAAGTATCTATCTCATGTATTCAAAACAATATTTATTCTTATATCTGTATCATGTAAGCCATTGACAAATCAAATAAAATGTAAATATAAATGTTGAAAATTAAATCTTTGTGTGAGAAATTTCATTTTCTTTACTGACACTATTTGCCTTGTTCTCAAAATTAATAATCTGAAAAGCTCTAATTCTGTACTTTTTTCTCCTTGATAGTAAAACAGCTTCTCTGTCCTTCCCCATTCCCTTCAACATAAAAATAAATATAGTTGAAGGATGCCAAAAGTAATTACAACTTTGCTCTGCATTACCTCCAAACTCTTTTAAAAGTTACTAGACAGTGCTACTTTTTTCATAAAAGGGGGGGGGAGAGAGAGGAGGGGGAGGGAGAGAAAGAGAGAGAGGGAGTGGGGGAAGGGGAAAAAGAGGGAGAGAGAGGGAGAGAGAAGAGGGTGGGGAAGGAAAAACGAAGATTAAAAGATACACCATGAAGTGCCTAGAGCATTTTGCATAGAGCCCCTTATCCCTAGTAGGGCTGATAACTGGACCTTGCCAAGGATGAAATTCACATGAGGAGGTAGATGAATTTGGGGAAAAGCACAGCCTCTTGGATCAGGTTTAGTGAGAGTTATGTGATGAGGTGGGAAGTATTCACTTTCTCTTTTTTCTTCCTCTCTTGTCTGTTGTGCATCTCCCTCCTTAGATCTGGCAAGAATCAGACAGCACAGTGCCCACCCATTTCAATGTAATGTCATTCAGAAAAGCCTCATTTGCTAAATATTATGATTTTGGAGAAACAGTAAATCTAAATGTTATTTCAAAACATCAAAACTTAAGGAATAAGAGGGCAAAGACGATTTCCTGTGACAAACTGGATGTATTTTTAATGAGGCTGCAACTTTTATTCATTCTGAAAGTAGGTTGTCTATTACAAGTTAGGTTGATTAATTTGTAGGGAAATTGGTGGGAGAGAAACAATGCCACTGATTTTTTTGGGGGGAGTGCTATTTTGAATCTGGTATGTTATTAAAATAGTCTATGAAAAAGATATTGTATAGAAAATATTTTACTTGTAGCAAGGAACAGTTGACTTTAAGCCAGGATAAAAATATGTGCCAATTTGCAAGAAAGATGACCATGTTACTCTTTTTACAATATTGTAAACCCCTTAAATATGAATTTGACCCATCCGAAGATTCCTCATTGTCATTAATGGACGGACTGGAGACTCTTAATTAATTTAATCTATAATAAACACATTCTCTCACACACATTTTTTCCTTTTCATTATTTTGCAAATGATTGTTAAATATGGTAGATCCCAATATTCTAAAAATTCTTTCTACCATTAACGGTGTAAGATCAACCTGACTCCCCAAATTGGTTCTAAAATGTATCAGTATTTATAACAGATTCTGTCTAGCATACAGCTGGAGTTGAACTAAAAGTTTGAATCCTCTCTCAGCCACCAAGTTTACGCAGTAGATACAAGTGGAGTAAAGCAGCATTCATAAGATTCCTGAAAGTGGAAATTAGAAGGAATCATCCAGGCAGATACCTGGGGTTAAGATGTGTTATAAATAATTACTAAGATCTCCAGTCCATTGCTGAATTGGGCCAATACAATAACATTTTGTAATAAGTGATGGTAATAAAAATCAAAATATGAAATGCAAATTTTCAGATTATAATCTTCTTCAAGTAAAAATGAAGAGAAAAGCTTTTCAGCAAGGGATATAAATGGTACTTTACGGTAAATTCTGTGTACAAGTAATTTTTGTTCAAATGTTGACGGATTTTTTTTTTTGCAAACTAAGATTGTTCTTTGTGTTCACAACAAAGTGAATTTTGTGTTGTATTGGTTATTGTGTTCACAACAAAGTGAATTTTTTTGGCTGTTCTTCTGAAAATACAAAAATTAGCAGTTAATTATATATGTAATATGTGGTAAAAATAGGTGGTTAATGAAGAGATACTTGGTTTTGATTATTTTAAACCTCTTATGAAAACCTCGATGCCTGGCATGAAAAAGACAATATCAGGCCTTGCCCTTTCTTTATATTTTTATAAACTAAGCATATCTAAATATCTGACTTCAGCTTATCCATATGGTTTAGTGACACTGATTTTAAAGATGGGTCATGTTTTCATTAAAGCTGAGGCTTGAAGGGCTGAGGACAGTAGCAGCATTATTGAAAAGTTTCCTGAGTGAAAGGTATGGTTGGATCTTCTTCATTAGGATGAATAAAGGCTCTAAAGACAATGCAAGTGGAAGGCGCCTATGAAGAACCTTAAGAAGATGCTCCAAATGTGATAGCAGTGGCACAGGAGGCGGGTTTTCATGATTTCATCCCACTGCATTATTAAAAAGCTTGGTATCAGGTGCTCCTCCCCACATCTGCTCCCTATCTCTGTTAAGCAAAAATGAGAATGGGAAAGATACTATACAGATGTAAAATTATGTCTCTAAATGTAATAATAATATCAGGATGAAGCTACTGGACAGTGGTTTCTTTGCAGCTCCATTAGTATTTATGAGATTCAGCATTTTTTCTGGATTTGCTAGCAAATCCAGGGTAGTTAATATGTTTATGTACAAGTTTGTGTTAGTTTGTGAATTTGGGACTGCAGCTCATTTTAATATCTTACTTTAGTTGCTAGGCTAGAATTTTTTAAAAAAGTTTATTTTATACACATTAAACTTAATTTTTCTTGCCAGTGGATTTCCACCATTCCACCACAACAACAAAAATTTAAAAAAATGAATGCAAATAACAAAACACAGGTAGAAGAAAGATCAGTTAATGTTTATGTACATTTACACGGTTACAGTATTATAACAAATCCTCTACATGAAGTTGAGAACATTAGGCTCATTGAACTTTGATTTAAATACAGATCACATTTCTTTCTCTGTTTATGGCATTTCCACTAAACGCTTCTCCATAAGCCAAATTGTTTCTTTGTAATCTATAATCAGAAACAGGATGGAGATAGAATTCATTCAGATGTCTGGTCATGCAAGTTAGTGCAAATAAACAAGGATGCTTCTACAGCTTACAGCTCTTTTACAAAGGGCTTGCCTGTGCTGTTTCCTTAGGACTCAGTCCGGTGAGCAGTGGTGGAACTTTGTCTCCAAATTACTCTGCCAATCTCTCTCTCTCTCTCTCTCTCTCTCTCTCTCTCTCTCTCTCTCTCTCTCTCTCTCTCTCTCTCTCTCTCTCTCTCTCTCTCTCCCTCTCCCTCTCCCTCTCCCTCTCCCTCTCCCTCTCCCTCTCCCTCTCTTTCTTTCTCCCTCTCTCTTGTTCCTCTTGCTGCTCTGCTATTATGCCCTGAGTTGCTATGGCTACTTTTAGGTTCATTTTTCTTTTGCCACCTCAAACTTGATTGGTGCTCATGTATCCCTTTATATAATTGGATGAAATATTATTATACTTCTCAGTTAATAGTGTCTTTCAGAGAACATAAAAAATGGGGAGAAAAATCCTTTCTGTCAAACAACAATGAAACCTACATTATAAATGTCAACAGAACAAAAAAAATGCAGTCTCCTTTTCAACATTTCTTAGAGACTCTGACTTATTGAAAGATAACCTGCCAATAAACATTTTTAACTTATGCAAAAAGGGAAGGGAAATCTTAAACAGTATAGCAGTTGTGCAAATTTGTTAAGATATTAATCATACCAGCTTTTCCTCTGAAAGGTTTAGATGACTGTGCTATTTTATATTGTAATGCATGAAATACATTCTCGGAAACTTTAGATAAACACCAAAATACCTTTTTTTAAAGGCAAAAAATGAGGTTAAATGTTCTTAGGTACATCCAACTGTTTTCTTCTCTACAAAGTTAAATTTGAAATTATTGCAAGAGCTGTACACTTTGTGCTCTTTTAGATATGTTTATTATTTTAACTTTATGCCATTAAAATACAGCATAAAATTTAATTGGCATAAAAATAGAGAGGTAAAGAAGGGGATTTATTGACAGGATTGCAATATGAGGAATAAAAAAGATAGAGCTCTGAATTATTATCTAAGGGCAAAGGAAGATAATAGTGGAGAAAAAGAAAGTTACATATAAGGGAAGTAGAAAAAAAATGAATAAATGAGAGAATATTTAAGATGATGACCTTATTCTCAACTGAACTCTCAGTTCTATTTATTTATCAGCATTTTGCAGACCATTATAGAAAAGTTATATGTCCTTTTTCTAAGTTGCTACATGTGACACAGCCTTCCAATCTAGGTCTAGAATATGTCTGCTTCTCTTACAGTAATGTATAGACTGTTCAAAGATACCTATTTTTGAACAGATCTTAGATGTAAAATCCAATTTTATTTGCGCATCTTCATATATAGCACTCAATTTGAATTTTAATCATGCAATTTATTTGGATTCAGTTCAAGATAGGAAGTGGAACTAAATTTAAAATAGCATTTTAAAAGAAAAGATATCCCAGTCTACCAAATGTTCCACCTCTGTCTTACCACAGAATCTATTTTCCAACTTGAAAGGAAAGGCTGTGTCTATAGATTTGTATTGATCTGGATGGAGATATTCACTTAATTACCTACAAATCAAACAATGGTCACCTTTTCTTTGAACTGCTGCTGAAGCTTGATGGGAATGCTAGTTGGATGCATCTGGATGTCTTCAAAGTCTCCTTTAGCTCTGATCATATCAGCAAACTGACTGCTAGTCTTTGGGGTATGATCTTCATCCTGCAGATATTTGGAATGCACATT
Source organism: Laticauda colubrina (assembly GCA_015471245.1). Taxonomy (NCBI): domain Eukaryota; kingdom Metazoa; phylum Chordata; class Lepidosauria; order Squamata; family Elapidae; genus Laticauda; species Laticauda colubrina. Next base: position 4,266,097 of record BLBF01000052.1, read on the forward strand.
GTGTGTTCTCTTGTAAATATGTTGTGGCATAATTAAAGATGAATCTTGTTCTCTAATTTGAACCTTCCCATTATCACATTACAGGACACTCTAGTATGGTCATTAAGTAATCTATAGCATAGGTCATCTTCCAATGAATTTCCGATGAATTTTAAGCAGTGCTATGCACAACCCAGCAACATTATATGTTGTAGCACAGTTGGTATCTGAAAGCAGCAGGCAGCTACAGCTGCCATATTGCCACCTTTTTAAAAAAACACTCTCCATACTAAATGGGAGTCCACCCAAAATACCATCACGAGAATTTTTTAAAATTATAGATTAAAATAAAATTAAATATTTTTTTAATAAGAGAAAAGCAATGGTTAAAAAAAGTAATAAAGAAAGTAAGGAAAAATGGTGAATAGATAAGAAAGAAAAGATGAGAGGAGGGGAGAGAGGAGAGAAGAAAGAGAAAAGATCCAATTTTCTTATTAGAGAGTATAAATTCATTTTTATTTTATTCTTTCTCGATATTATATTCTAATTTATTTCTAAGTCCATTTTCATGAGCCATTTCTCCATTGGTGTATTTCAGAGTCTTTCCAAGTTTGCATACATAATGGTCACCCAGCAGTTTTCATACAAAAAGCATTGTTGCATAGCTCTTTTAAAATTTGTCTATCCATAAATCTCAGCAAGAAAAATTCTGGTTTCAGTTGAATGTTAATGTTTAAAATTCGATATATATTTGAACCCAAAACTTTCTGGCTTTTTTAATAACTGTACTAGGATGAAATGACCCCTCATATTGTCCACATTTTCAGCATAGATTTGGGGCATATTTATATATTCTGAATAATTTTTGGTGTTATGTATCAATGATACATTATTTTATAAAATAATCTTTAAAATTGTTACATAGTGTAAATTTACCCCTTTCAACCACATATTTTAAGAGCTTCTCCAGAAATTCTTAACTTACCATGGGGTAATTTTAAAGTGGGGGGAAGCTAGAATTGAACTACAAAGCTAGGACCCCACAATCAAAGAGGAGGGAAATTAAACCCATTAGCAAATGAAGACCATAGCTACAAACTGCCTTATGGACATACATAATTCACCAAGAGCATGCCATCCTCTATTAAGGATGACTCTCATCACAGCATTCATTCAAATTCATACTGTATTCAGGGGTCAAGTTGATGTCTGGCTAGTGTTACAGATGCTCCTCGTTTTTGTTGTAGTTTAAATACTGTAAGTCTTTCCTAAAGAAAATGATGCTTATTCCGAAAAAGAGCTTCCACAGCATAGTACGATATAGCTTATCAAGGAATAACTGAGTTGCTGAAAATTCTTGCAGTTCTGCACAACTTTCTTTCTTCTGCCACATTTTATTATTCATAGGCACATAATTAACTACTGTAATGGATTGGAGCTTTGTTGCTACAAGAAACCTAAGAAAGATATCCAGAGAAAGGGTACCTGAATCTTAGAGTTGGTCTGGAGGTAAGGTTGCTGAAATGATCACTTACAAAGCAGCAGGCAGATAGGATCAGGATTCTACATTCCTTATCTTTTTGTTGTTGAAGCAGGGATGTTTATAATGTGCGTGTAAAAAATATTAGGTATTAAAAGTATATGTGGTGATGTGTACTAAATAATGGCCTGTATTCCTAAGTAGATGTATGTAGCAACCATCCACCTAGCAGAATAAGTCCATAGCACTTGTATAATTAGGATATTGTAATAACTTAAGAGTTTAAGATACAGAACCATACATGCTTAGAATGTTTGTTCTGGGGGATGAAAAAAAGAAATATGTTTATATATTATTGAATTTGCACCAGTAGCCATCTCAAGGGAGTGACATTTGACAATTAAGTCTAAGATCTTGCTATGAGCAGAAGCATGAACATTGCAGCTTAAGACTTCATGAGAACCAGCCCTTCCCACTTCCCAAATAGGAATACAAGGAGGCAGTAATATAAAAGACTTGCTCAGCATTTTCCATATTCATGAAATTATTTTTTCCTCCCAACAATTATAATGTTGAATTATTTTGTCAATTTGAGTGCTGATATTTTGTTATTAGCTGTGCAACCTAATCCTGGAAGTGTTTCCTCCTATGTTCCAGGAGAACATGGACCAGACTTATTGTTAAAATTTAAGATACTTCTCAACTTATTATTTTCTAAAATAACTCATATTTGTTTCCATGTCCACAAAAATAAATAAAATAGAAGCTGAAGAGAGCTGAAGGGAAAACTGTTTAAAAACATAGACATTTTTTAGTTCACCAAATACTGGATTGGCCTTTATCTTCACTCCTGGTAGTTTTGTCCATGTGTTTATGTAATTTTATTTGTGAATGCAACATTTTCCAAATTCAAAGCCTAAGCAGAAAATTCTTTAGCAGTATTCCAAACATTTTCATTTATTATATTTTAAAGACATGACAACAGCAATGAAATGTTTTCAAATGGGTAAAGAGGATGCAAATGACAGTGCCTTTTAAAGATTAAATACAAGTTTAGAAGTCAATGAGATTTTAATTAAATTAAATGGTACTTTAATGGGTACTTACTAGGAAGATTTATGGAAACATATAAATTCAGTTTCCATGAGGTGAAGTCTAAGCTTTTAAGAATTACCCTTCCTTGTTTTTTCCTCATGCAACATAATCCCCAAATATTTGTGAATTGTGACTGAATGCTGAAGTTTCCTTTTTCAAAAAGAGAAATGGAAGGTTGAGGGGGGAGTTCACTGGTGCCAATTTGTCTGCCTGTGCTCTGATTATTGGGTGTATTTTTAAGTGTGTGTGTGTGTGTGTGTGTGTATGTATGTGTGTGCACATGCATGCATGCACCATTGCGCCCATAAAGGAGAGTGGCTGAAGGGGGAAGAGAGGTTTCTTCCTTCAGGTTTAGTGATATCTGATATCCATCCTGAGTGTAGCCAGAAGGGCAACTTTCGTCTCAGGCTGCAAAGTGGGGAGGGAGACCCTGGGGAAGGGAACAGACAATGGATTTGATTTTCCTTTTCCTACGACTTTCTTTTCTTTTTGAAAACTTTGCAGGATATCTTTTATTTCCTGTAGGCAGGGATGCCTTTTTTAATATTTCTAACTCATAACTCTGATTTCCCCTTCCATTTTAAAGAGCGGGACAAGGAAAAAGTCCTTGAAAAGAAGAGGGGGGGACTAATGTGCACTTATTTGTTTACATATTCTCCCTCTTGACTGCCCCTGTCTCCTGTCTAGAAGTGCTATCCAATGACCCCTGGCACTGATTAAAGTTTCAAGATGACCCCGGAGGGCTTTCGTTACACAGGCTGGTCATAAAAGTTGTTTAAATGACCAGCTTATCCAAACTCTGTGCTTTCTCTATGCAGAGTTTTGAGTCTGTTCAGTTTCCAGGCACAGAGGAACCCATAAAGAACAGCTCCACCGAAGGACCTCTTGGAAGTTTTTCTTCCTCGTTCTCTTACTCAACTCAGGCATCATCTTGACGTACTTTGTGATTTTGTTTTGCCTAGCCTGTGATGGGAACCCAGTCACTCTATGGTTTATAAGCCATATGGCTCCTATTTAGCATTACAGCATGTGCAAAACCATTTATTACGAGCTATTTAATAAATTATAGTTAAAATCAACCATGTTTTAGTACAATGTGTTATCTTGGAATGCTCTCTCAGAGCTAATCAGCACAATTTGTCTTCTGTAAATCACTGTTCAGGGTCTAGCCAGGTCTAATGTAAAAGCTGCTTTGGGGAGGAAAAGCCACTCATGGCAGCCATTTTGCTCTAAAAATGTGCACCACATTGTCTCCAAAGTTTGACTGTGTTCACTGACCGACCTGTCCAATGTTCTTTGATTTTAACCAGGAGATGAGAGAGAAAACCTTCAAGTGTTAGAGAAAGAATGATTTTTAGTTTGAGTACAAAACTTTTTTGGAACAGCGCTACATGCACCAAATTCTTCTTCTGAAAGTATTATTTGAATTACTTTGGTTAACAAGATGTAGTGAATGCTGAACACTAAACTGACTTGACTGCATGAGACATGAACTCAAACATGCATTCTTAATGTTTTGGAGAAGTGAAATAAACTTTGGTTTCAAATTGCTGCCCTCTTGTAGACTTGATTGGACTCTGATGGTCTGCTCACCCTAAAGTTGCCTGAGGTAGTTGGAGTTCTAAAGCCTAATTTTCAACTGCTTGTAGCATTTCTAGATGACATCAAGATGTTTGGGATTTTTAAAAAAAATGTTGAATGGACTGTGGAAACTTATCGTAGGCTTCCAAAAATCCCTTGAAAAGGGGCAAAATGAAGAAGCCTATAGAGAGTTAAAAAAACATAATGCAGGTAAGTAATTTAAGGAAAAACTATAGCTCTTAATTCATTTTTGCAGAAATAATACGCATATAAAGCAATTTTGAGCAAGTGAAACACTAGTTACGGAAAACATTTCAGAGAGTGTTCCAACTCTTCACAGATTGTTTTTTCTGAAGGCCAATAGGGTAACATATGGGTAATAGGTTTATAGGAAGTCCTCAACTTACAAGAGTTCTTTTAGTGACCGTTCAAAGTTACAATGGCACTGAAAACAGTGACTCATGATCATTTTTCACACTCACAACCAGCAGCATCCCCATGCTCACATGATCAAAATTCAGACTTGGCAACTGACTCATATTTATGATGGTTGCAGTGTCCTGGGATCATATGATCACATTTTACAACCTCTGACAAGCAAAATCAATGGGAAAGTCAGATTCATTTAACAATTGTGTTGCTAACTTAAGAATTGCAGTAATTCACTTAACAATTGTGGCAAGAAAGATTGTAAAGCGGGGCAAAATTCACTTAACTAATGTTTCACTTAGCAACAGAAATTTGGGGGTCAATTGTGATTGTAAGTCGAGGACTATCTGTATTTAGTTTTGTTTTTGTTTTGTTTTATGATTTACATTATGCCTTTTTAAAGCTGCCATTCTGTTTAAAATGTCAAGGTGGCATACACTGTAGTCATTCCTCTATTTTTTTTTCTAACAGCAATAATCCTGTGAGGTGGGTTGGCTCCCTAATGACCCTAGGAGTTTCTGGGGCTGAAAGTAGACTGTAACCTAGTATAGAAAGGGAACTTCATGTTTCTCGGTGGTGGGTGATACCGGTTGCGAGAGGGGGGGTACTTTCAGTCTTTCTATACTAGTTTGTCTTGTTCCAACACTTTCATAGACTCTAGTCCTCCTTATTTGATACATTCATTCAGAAGATAGGTAGCCATCTCTCAGGGATGCTTTATTTTAGATTTTTGGACCAAGCAGGAGAAAGACTCAGCAGCTTTAATAGCACACTCCAGTTTGAATTCTCAAAAAGCTGCATGGATGGAAAAAACAGAGTAGAAAACCCAGCAAATTATAACAGGCAGTTATATAGAAGAGGACCACAGTCACCAATGATCATTATTATTGTCATCATCACCATCATCTCATAATCATCAGCTATATCACCTTCTCACTCTCACCCAGCAGCCAAGCTTTAAAAGGCCCCAAATTCCTTAGAGGGACATCAAATAACGAGTGCTAATGAGAGGAAATGTTCACCAGGACTCCATGGATTAGACAAGAGGAAAGAGCAAGTGTCCCAAAGAGGGAGCATGATGAGCATACAGGTTTCTTGAAGATGCTTCTAGAGGTTTAATTTTTGACACACCCTGCAAGATCTCTCACTATGTTGTGTTTTGGTTGCTTTTCAAAAATATAGACTGCGTGCCTTATGGGGAAAGAAAGAAAGGAAGGAAGGAAGGAGGGAGGAGGAATCTATTGGACATCAATGTAGTATCTTCTTTAGCTATATTTTAAAGAGTACTAAAGAGTAATTTTCATCTTTGTGAGGCAAGTAATATCACATACTAATTATCTGAATTTTATTTCCTTCTTTCAATTGACCAAACTATTGGTCTTTAATGCTTCTGCTATAAAATGCTTCAAATACAATCATGGTTGTTGAACAACCCATAATGATTTATTTCTTATAGACTTGTAGACTTAAGGCAAAAACAGATGGCTTACAAAGTACTTTAAACAATGATACAGCATGAAGTGTGAAGCCAGTCTTATTATGTGCCAGCTCTCAATAACTGCATTGAGAGACTGCCTTGCATCCTACAAGTTAGCCAAAACAAACATTTTCAGAAACTTTTGTCCCTTCTTATATAAAATCCCTCCTTATCAGAAGGCTGGTAAGTCTTAAAATTAGGAAGGGGAACTCTACTGTAGAATTGGAATTGAAAAATTAGATATATGGTAACTTTTGGCTCAGAGCGAAGCAGGATTTTTCTTAAATCAGATTTCTGAATGAATAATTTTTTCCTAACAAAACTCCTGACAGGAAAAGCCACTTGGGAAGCAATTTGGAGTAGAATAACAGCAGGCAGGAGGGGAATTAAATGCTGCTTTCCCACTCCTAATTGCCCTTCTAAAAACAGTTTTTCTCATGGAACTTGTGTAACATTGACATTTCATTTGGCTCTGAAAAAACCTTGAGGGAAGAGAATGGAATGGAGAAAGAGAAGGGCTTGGATTCTTCTTTAAAGACACTGAAGGGGAAGTCACAGCATACTGCCATGCTTCCACCATCTGTAGCAAGGTATCTGGGGCTCTGAGAAGAAGTAGAAAGGATAACACTGAATGAAACGATATGGGCTGGTGGCTAATATAGGTAGCAGGAAGAAGAACTCAGCCAACAAAAAGAATTTACAAGAGAGTTCAGACTCATGACCAAATACATGAAATTCTTTATTGGATTTCATAATATGCCATTTCAAACATTTGTCAGGTTGAAACTGTTTTTGCACTGTTATCAGCATAAATGATGGCAGCAGAAACCTAAAGATTATTTATCTAGCAGCAATTAATGAACCCAAGGAAGACAGAAATGCCTAAATCTGGTTTTGCCCTGTAGAGTTACCTTATCTAGCATTTTTATTCCTTCTTCAAAGGTTCTGGGTGCTGTTCTATTGGTATCTTCTTGCCCGTTTCTGCCTTCTCACGAGACATAAGGCGGTAGGCTTTCCTCCTGCTTTTTAAGGAGATGATTTCACTTATTTCGTGGTTAAAATAGCCCATATGGTTGATATAGCCAAAGGGTGCCAGCACTATGAGAAGCTTGTGGCCTCCTGGGTCTTTGGCTCCCTATATTTCAGTCCCTGAAAATTACAATACATCCCAGTGCTGATTTTGTTCAGGGTTTGAAGATTTATAGCAAAACGGGTAGCATGTAAATTTAATAAAATAAATACTTAAATTAAATTAATAAGCCCTAACATTGTTCTGTGCATCTTGGCATATACTGTAGTCATGCTGGCTACATGATCACAGAAATGTCTTTGGATAACACTGCCTCCCTTGGTGAAGAAACAGAGATGAGCATCTCCTCCTAAAGTCAGACATGACTGGACAGAAAATTTTTACCTTTATCTTTAATAAATAAACCAATGAAGCTCACAGAACAGACATACACAGATTTAGGGACATATATAACTGCCCATACCATTGTATTTGCACCAACTGAAGCTTACAAGTAATCTTCCAGGGCAACTCATCATAAAGTGCATTACAGTAATACATATCGGAGGTGACCAAGATATGAATGACTGACCATAGAGCCTCCTGATTCAGAAATGGGCACAACTCACACACGGTTCAAAGATGTGCAGAGGCCCTCCAACCCATGACAGCCATCTGCTCTTCCAATAGTTGTGGATCCAGAAGAACCTTCAGATTATGCACTTATCAAAGAGGAGCAATCCAAAATGTGATATACTATTTGAAATTGTTAACATTTTCATTTAATGTTTAATTGAAGCTGATACTGTGTCTGTTAAAACATTATCCTAAGACTTAGCTTAATAATTTGGATTTCCATTGCCATATACTGGATATTGTCTTCACTGAATAAAAATAGAGGAAAAAAGACCAGGACATCCTGAGAAAAAAATTCAGTGGAGACTCATCCCTGTACTCCAGAGTTACATAAAGGAAGGGACATCTTCTAAGTGTCACATAGGCATGGACACAGTCTAACCCTGGAAATGGCAAAACAAGATTAATATTACTGGGTTACATTACGTCTAAGGGTGCATACTTGGTTCCTGCTGAGATGCTATCCCCATTGTATTTAAGTGCTCCTGCTTAAAAAAAAAAGATATTGGTCGAGTCAGTCTATATTTCACTCAGATCAGCATTCTTTGCAAAAATCCCAGCAGCAGTTAGTGGTCCATAAGAAAAGTGGCTATTTGGATAGCGACTGCTGCAGACAGGATGATGCTGGATTGGATTGAGTCCCTGCAGTACCAACAGTCCTTCCATTTGTCCTGGAAAGACATCATTGGGGTTTATTTATAGGCCAGGGGCTAATTGTAGATCTCAATGAGTATTAGATGTTTTGCATATGCCCAAAATTATTGTTACTATTTCCTTTACATTCACTGTATGAGGACATACATAGAAGAGAAAGGGATGAGCTTCGTATCCAAGGTTATCTGGGGGAATTTTCTGGTGTTTAAGGAGACCCTGCCTTCAGGATGGATGCCTGTATCTCTGCTCTGAGTGTGGAAAGAAGCACTGGAGAAATTTTGTCCCTAATTTGGTAAAAGCCTGGCAGCATCCAACACAGCCTGAATGAGAGAGAAGACAGGATAAAGCAGCCTCCTCCCCATCCAGAGCTCCTTAATTAAATGCATGGCAAGAACCAGGGGAAACACATCTGGTTTCAATCTGCACAGCCTTTGATGGCATCAGATGTTCTTTTCCCAAATCGGGTTGGGGGTTGGAAATCTTGGCCTGCCTGTGGCAGCTCTGAGCCCAGGCTGGCTCCTATCACTGAACCACAGGGGCCCTTCTCTTTCCCTGCCATTGGTTGACCTTTACAGCACACTCACTCCCCCTCTGCCCTGTTACTCTCCCCATGCAGCGAGCACTCAAACCCACTGAAAGAAGGTCCATGTTTTACCTGCATTTTTAACAATAAAAAATCGGTTTGGGACAAGTCCACATTGTTTTGGGGCTCCATATTTAAGAAATTGTCTTTATTAAAAAATGCATTTAGTGTGATGAGATGGGAGATCAAATGAGAACTCTCTGCAATTCTAATGTTGCATTACTAGGTGTGATGAGGATCTTTTGTTGGTGGAAACACATGCTATACAAAAAAACATCCACCCCAGAATCAGAAATGGTTGCAGCTCTTTTGTTGCTGGTATACCTGCTATGAAAGGCCTAGTTTCTTGCTTGGTAAAAATTGTCAAGGCAAGAGAGCAACTTCAGGCAAATCAGCCATTAATTTAATATGCGGACAGGCACACAAAAACTATATGATGCAATAATTAATGGGTTGTGGGCTGTATCTTCCGTTTGTGTGAAAACACATGTTAGGCATGAACACAAAATAATAATCTGCATATTCTTATGTTATCTGTTAGCTTATTCCTTGGCCAAAAATGAAGGGACTGGATTTTGTCTCACTTTAAAATATTTCTAATACTGCTACTCCTTCAGTTCGATCAACATATTTGCAAATGATTCTCACAGCCTCATGCTCAAAATGGAAAACCTTTGTTCTAGAATACCTCTTTTGAGCTTGAACATGGGAGCTGATTCTGGGTTCAGGCAAAGTAAGAGAAATCTTTTAAGTATTGGATACTTGAAATAGAGCAGTACAATTCCCCCACAGTCCTCCTAGTAATCAAAGCACACCCCAGCATTCCAGGCTCTTCTGGCAGTTGGGTCAGAAACTCTTAAAAATGCTTCTGTTGTTTTTTTTTTAAACCAATAAAAGGACCACCATAAATAGCTAGGCCTTTCCCAATACCCTCAAAGCAAACCTCTGGGCAGGGGATTTCCAATTAGGGGTGTTGCAACAATAATGAAACAGCCTTCTTCCCCCCCCCCCCCAGTTTTCTTTCAGAAGGGTAGCCTGGAGAAATGTGGGGGATCCTGTCTTTACCTGTAAATTGTTCCCTGTTCCCCTGGCCTTTAGATTTGGACAGGTGTATTTTGTGTGTGGGGGCGTGCGGTTGATCTGATTTTCCTGAGTTTCTTGTTGCTGTCCAAAGGTATGGATTGTCCCCCAAATCTATCTAAGACTAGTTTGGGGATTTCTTTCACAAAAGCACCACATCCCTAAATAGCAAGACAGACCTAGTCCTGAAAAGGAGTAAAGAAAATTGTACTCTGAGTGCCTCAGAAACTCTAGGAAATGGCACACATTTAAATGTTTAAAATGGCTTAGATAAAAGGTTGAAGATAAAGCTCCCTCTGCTACTGATGATGGGCATGTGACTCCTGCAGTAATAAAAGCTAAGACATTTCTTAGTGACAACTGTTGGAGAAGACGAAGGGTGTTCCTGTTCTGTTGTAGGCACCTGGAGAGTTTCTCCTGCAATAGAACAGGCCTTTGTAACGCATAATGCATTTCAACATTTGTATCTAGGACAAAGAGAAAGAAATGCCTTGCAGAGGAAAATATTTTACATGGTTTACTGATATGATCTAACAAAAAAATCAGCTTGTTTTTATCACCACTGATTTTAATGGATGAGTCTCTTTTACTGAAAGTGATAGGAGTTAAGCTTTGGGTAGATTGATGCTGTTGACACTTCCTCCTTTGTATCAACACAAAACAATAGCCTCACAAAAGGGCAAATCCCTAACCCACTTCTGTTGTGACTTCCTGCCACTCATGGTTCGGTCCAGATTTGCAGAGCCACCATTGTTTTATACAAATTTATTGATTTTCTATTGCTCTGGTCTGTCTTACTAGCCAGAAGGAAGAGATGCACTCTACTTGGCCATGTCACAAGTCAAATATAATAGGAAATTAAACACATAGGAAGATGACTTCAAAGGATAAAGTGGTATCTTTGAAAAGTACTTAAGTATGCAGTGCCAAAGAGACTCTAATTTGGCCAGAGACTCCAGAGACCATACATTACAGGAAGACACCAGGACAGAAACTTGTACAAGAGAGGACTTAGGCCATGTCATAATTGGTGCACTAGGTTTTCTAGGGAGAGAGTAACATTTACTAGTCAAGGGGCAACCAGATCTCTTCATACAGAAAAAAGATTAAAACTGATAGTTTTAGGAAACATGAAAATAATCAACACATCCCCGTTTAAATATCCTTCATTACATTCAGGATGTTGCAGAGAGGAAAAGCAAGGCTGTTGGCTCTCACCAGTTTCACCAACTGTGCAAATGCAAAGTTGTCAAAAATAGCATCATCTTTTTGTAAATAAAATAGACCCCTTTCTTTTTTCTGCCTTTTCCTTTCCTGCTTGGTGAGAAACCAGAAGAAAAGTTGGTATTAAAAATAGGGAGGCAATAGGAAACTGATATGAAAGCAACTCCGGAAACCAAGGGCTTGGGGAAAGGACAAAGGCTACCGAGAAAGAGTTGCAGTGGAGCTGCCCACAGACAAGGGATCAGAGGGGAGGAAGCGGGCCCACATGCTGCCAACATACCCCAGACTCACCTCTGTTGGTCAGAACCATAGTTGGTTATCTGAGCTTACCTCCAGAGTACTGGTTGCATTACAGACGTTAGGAATCTTAAAACTGTCTTGGTTTAAAAGAGGGAAACAAATTTGAATACGGCAAAGTGACAACATAAAGGTAAAGACCTGAGCCTAGTGTGATTTCTGTGTAGCTTTCCTTGGCAATTTGTTGTTCCTTCTTCCTGATTTCTTAGAACCCTGAGTTTTCCTCGTGGTCTCCCATCGAAGCTCCAATCAGGGCATTCTTACCTTTAGTATCTTTCTCAGGGTTAGTACAGATCAGCAGGGTGCTGCCATTTGCTGTACACGGGGCTATTTTAAGGCGGGGTGGGGGCCTGTGGAGAGACCAAATCAAAATGTGTGAGCCAAGGGCCAGTCTGAGGTCCAAGGAAGCCTGAGTCATTCTAAAAGGCAGCTGAGGAAAAGGCCGAAAACAAGAGCCTGTCACTGAGCCATTCATGCCGGGACGCACTCCGGTACGTAATGGCCTAGGTACGGTAACCCTGTATTGTATTTACCCCGTCGGCTCGGTCAAAAAACAAAACACCCGTCCGCGCTGCTCTATTTTCCTCTCATTGGTTTCGGCGGCCCGAAGCAACACTTGGGGGCAAGAAGGGAAAATAGAAGAGAAGCGAAGGTGGTGAGCCACTCCCGGGATGGTTTCCCGAAGAGCCGCCCGCCCGCCCGCCATGCAAATGAGATTCTCCGGCAGGACCTTCAACTAATCCTCCTCAGCCGTTAATTAGCAAAGCAAATAAGCAGCCGGGCTGGGGAGTCATCTCCGGCGTCCGCTTGGGCTTCCCAGCTTTCGACTCTGGTGGCGGCGGCGGCGGCGGCGGCGGGGGGGGGGGGGGGGGGGGGGGGGGGGGAATACTTGGCTCTTCGCGGGGAAATGGCCACGCGCGCGCAGGGTTCCGGCTCGCGAGGGAGGGGAGCGGATCCCAAAATGCGAGGGTGGGTTCGCCGAGGCCGGACTGGAAGGGGGAGGCGGCGGGGGCGGGGGAAGGGAGGAGGTCTGTGAAACGTCAGAAACAGCACAAAGCCTTTGCCACGTAATTAGAGGCTCCCGTTAAGTCTGGCTCTGCCCTCCCGAGGCCCCTGGAGCTCCCCCACCCGCCGGCTTGCCAGGCTGCGCCGTTCCAAGCGGCAAGAGGGTCGCTTGGTCGGGAAGCCCAGCGCTAAGCTGCGCGGAGCTTGCGCACTTTCCCCAGCAGCCCTCCGCCCTCAGCTCGCGGGCGAGGAGCTCCGCTGCGCGCTAAGTCGGCGGGAAAGCCTCGGCAACACCTCCCGCCTCGGTTGCTCGGCCGGCTATCCAAGGAGCGCGGCCGGCTAGGGAGACGCAGGCGGGCGACGAGGGTTCACGCTTCGGGCGAGTTTTGCGGGGACTGAGGAGGCGGAGGACGCGGCTGGGACTGCCAGCTTTGGGCCGCTCCGCGCGGCTTCCCCACCTGGAGCCGGAAAGCAACATTGTCTGGCGGGTTTGGCCGGACCCCTTTCGTCCGAGACTCAGTCCGTCCTCTTCTGCCTTGGCTGCCCTCCTCCTACTCGGCCGGGGGAGGCAAAGCCATGACTTCCAGCTACGGGCACGTCCTGGAGAGACAGCCGGCCGTCCTAGCCACGCGCCTGGAGAGCCCCGGCAACCTCGACAGCCTGCAGGCGAAGAAGAACTTCTCGGTCAGCCACCTGTTGGATCTGGAGGAAGCCGGCGATTTGGTGGCGGCTCAGACAGACGAGAGTGTCGGGGAAAGCGGCCGGAGTCTCCTGGAGTCGCCGGGACTGACCAGCGGCAGTGACACTCAGCAGCCGGACGGTAAGTGTCAAAACCGCGGCTTCCCGCCGGCCGCGCGTTTCGGCAGATTGTTCTTTTGCCCCCCCCTCCCTTTCGGGTGTCCCGGCGGAACAAATGCTCGCCTGACAGCTTCAGCACAGATCCAGGAACCCGACTTCTTAAGACACCACGTGTACACCCACGCGTGACACGGCGTTTTCCGGGCGAATAGACGGAGAAACAGAGGATTAAAGCCGACACCCGCTTGCGGAAACGATGCTGCTCTGTTTTTAAAACGATGCGTTTGAAAGGGAAAATTTCCCCATTCCAGAGCTTGGGTATCGCGGTCCCTGCCGGTCAGCAGGGACAAATATCTCCTCTTATTAGGACTCATTCTCATGAACGTAGTTTCCCCTTATTTCCTTTCGTTCACGAATCCAGGCCGGTTTAAGAATAATTACTCCATTCTGACTTCGCCTAACCGGACGCGCAAATTTACGTCCCGACTTTTTTCACATTTTGTGCCGAGGCGTGAAACGACAACGAGGAGCCAACTCAGAGAGAGAGGCTTTTTTTCTCGGGTTGTAAAGGCTCCTCTAGCCCCGTGAGAGGCCGCGTAAAACCCAAGAAAAACGGGCGTAGGGAATGCAAGCCACCTTCAGTTCAGGGATAGCAATAAGGGTAGAGGAAGCTTCCAGCAGACCCACCCGGTCCCGCCCCACAGTTGAAGCTTTGATGGTCCTCGTTTGCGGAGGGGAAATTATTGGCGGGCGCCAGAGACTTACTTCCAAGTAAGCATGCGCAGCATTTGGTGATCAGGCCGCAAAGCTTCCCGGCGCGCGGCCTCTTTCCCGGGCGAGTCCGCGCGCTCGCCCGAAACAGCTGGCTGAGTCGAAGCGCCCCTCCGAAAAGTTTCTGAAGAAAGACAACCACTCTCCCCGGGCCGGGATCGGTGGCCGAGCTGGGAAGGGAAAAAGTGAGCGGCTGGCGAGAGGGCCCTCAAGTCCGCCCTTGAAACGCGCAGCGTGAGCGGCGCCGAAAAGCTTTGCTGCCTCAGCGACCCTCGGCTGGGGTGTGGTAGGCCCAAGGCTGACAGAGGGCCGCTCAGTTCTCGGAAAACCTCTTTCTGGAAGCACTCCTGACCCGCCAAGAGAAGCTGCTTCCCACCCATGCGCGCCCTTCTGCTGCAAATCGCAGACCCAGCCGGAGCGGGAGACCGTCAAGCAGAGCTTTGGGGGGCTTGTCTCGCAGGTCCTTCCTTGCTCCCCTCAATTTGCCTTTCTTCCACTCGACTCCCCCGCCCGCCCCCCTCATGCTTCTCACTGAACCCCTTCAAAATCTTTTGCCATTTCTTGACGAGAAGAAATGGAAGCAGTTTTAGCCTTTTATTCAACCATCGCTGAGTTGCTGCACTAACAACACCGGGCTTCATTCTCGCGGCGACCGTGGTTAGGAAACGCAGGGAGGGAAAGCATCGATTTGCCTCCGCTTCGGAGCGGTTGCATGTGCGACCCGCAGGTTTCTCAAACCTTGGGAATGGCTGGCTCCAAAAGCTGCTCGCCGGCTTGTTCCCAGAGAGTGTCTCTCCCCTCGATGTAGTCGGCTCACCTCCGACTCTCCTGGCCTGTTGCCCTGGCCGATCAGAGCCGGCCGCTTTAAACCGGGTCGGTCTCAGGAGTTTTAAGGAAGAAATCCCGCCTGAAATAGGTGGATTTTCTTGGAAATAAATACATTGGGAGTCAGAAATGAGTGGCCATCTGTCAGTGTGCGGTTAAAAAAAAAAAAAGACTCTGCCAGGAATAACTTCGAGAACTCTCCAGAGTTAAAGGGCAGCCCGGAAAGTGAAGTCCGCGGTTCTCTTAGTGATATTATTTTTTAAAAAAGTGAGAAGTATCATCTGAAAGGAAATGCTTTTTTCAAACAACCGATTGGGGATGAGAGAGTAGAGTTTGGAGGACAAATCAGAGAAATGTTTCAACGCCATCTAAGCTTGCTGCACAAAATACACCTCCCCCCCCCCCGGTTTACTTTATAGCTCATAGGGGAATGAAACTTGGGTGACTTAAATCTGATCCGTCTGCACTTTGAAATGTTATTTGAGCGGCAGAGTTTAGGCTTCGGATCCATTCTCGAAGGAGTTTTGGTGAGAATCTAAAAAGCAGGACTCCCAGCAACTTCTTTTACTGTACCTTCATTTCGGTGAAAAAGGAGAATCGTCGAGTCGGGCAAGGTAGAGGAGGTGGCACATTCCCGTTATGCCGCCCTAGTTGCTCGACAAAGCCGGCATATTCGGGGAAAAGTCGCGGTCTCTCGGAGGCCTATAGCCAGTGGTCTGGTGTAAGGCTTTCCCCCGGGAATTATCACAAAAGGATGTCCCGGTGGGATTAGGAGACCCAGCGGAATGGGGCGCAATGGTTTTACGGCTACGTGTAAGACCGTTGGGTGGATTTAGGAACATAAAAAGTTACCTATTTGCACTGCCATTAAAAAACGTGTGAAGTGGGTCTTCTGCAGGATTTGTGCCCTGCTAAGGTTTCGGTGTAGGGGGACTTAGTTCAAATGTTAACTTTCTGCCACCTCGTGAATTTGTGCACCAGCAGACAGTTAGCAGCGCTCACCAACTACCGGCAATCAACCAAGCCAAATATTGTGTCCCCATATAAAGCAGGGTTTCCCCGATCTTGACGCAACCTTCCTTGAACAAAATCTGCCCCTGAGTAAAGCTTCTTTCCAGCAAGAAGCCTCTTCCTTGTCCCCTGAGAGATGGTGGCGGTGAAGATCCGGGGGGGGGGGGGGGGAGGCGCCCAAGAAAAGATCGTAGACAGGGCTATGAGCCAGGCTACACTGGGGAAAAAACGATCAAAAACGGCGTGCTTATTGGTGAACTGCTGTGTTCTGGAAAGACCCTCATCCTTCCTGGGGATGGGGGCACGGTGCCTCCTTCTCTGGATGAAAGGAAGCTCTTTACCCGAGCCCTTCTCCTTTGCCCAAGCTGAGAGGTTAGGGAGCTTACCCTTTTTTAAGGAAAGAGATTGGGGAGAGGCCTCTCTGAAGAAATGATGGGAGGGCGGATTTGAGCGTCCTTCAGGGCTGGAATTGATTTGGAGGGAGGGGAGTCTGAGTTGAATAAATGGATGCATTTGTTGATATTCCATCACTTATGTTTTAAACAAATGATAAGTTTCCCACAGATACTGTGACTCGGAGAACTAAATCAGAGAACCTGAAAGAATGAAAATGACCTGACTGGCGTCTAGATTTTGAATTCTTCATCCTTTTCTTTTCCTCCCACCTTCTCTCACCTTTCCTATCTCGCAGAGAGAATTTTATAAAACTGGGTTGAAGGCGCAGTTCTCTCTGTAGCTCTCTATTCATCCTGATCAGAGGAGGAGGAATTATTTTGCTCTTGATGAATCACGCAGCTGAGTCTTCCCTTGGGGGCAAAGCCCAAGAAAAGTTACCTAACTTAGTCTTGCGGATTCTGAGCCAACTGCAGAGCATCTTCCTGCTTGGGGAAATTAAGTAAGGAGTAGACTCCAAAAGTAAGGCCTAGACTCTCGAACTAAACTGCATGGCTTTCTCACCTACTAGGAGTGAGAAACATCAGCTTGTGAATAGCAAGTCTGAAGCTAATCTGACCAATTTGACAATTAACAACAAAACAACTCTCTAGGTAAAAGGATCCAAGCTCTTTTTGAAAAAGAAAATGTACCACTGAAGAAGGAGTCGGTGTCTTTGAATTTCACTTAATTACATTTTAATTAGAACATGTCTGACCCAGTTATCACCCGTAAATATACGTTGCCCATGTGCAGCTGACATTGTTTTTGGCACCTCTGACTGGATTTTAAAAAATGTTTATGTTGATTATCTGTTTGATGAATATATATCCCAATCGAAAGGATCTTATAGAACCTGGTGGATTTTGCTTATCTCCAAAGTACGCCTGCCCTGGCATTCTCGATTCTGCCAATCAAAAAATGTAGTTGTGGATTTCAGATCCTGAAGGAGACTGATTTGCTTTTCCTATTGTGCCTATTACTGCAAAGTTTTCCTATCCTCGCATACACAATGTCAATGAAATTTTTTTTGGGGGGGGGACTTTAGTACCCATGGCAATTATTCAGATAAAAACAAAACAAACACAAAGTTGTCAAGATCAACATAAATTTGAGGAGTTTTCCAGGAGGAATTAGCATACCCTGCAGATGGAGGATTGCAATAATGGTTGCAGAAAGTCCCGTGCTGTTCATCATCTTACTTCAGAACCACCTTCCTGCCTGTTCATTAAGAAGCCCTTCAACATTCAGCTTCAGTAGATGTCTGCATAAACGAAAACTTTGCTGTAGAAGACGGGCTGTGGTCCAAATAAAAAACAGAACACTTTCCCTTCAGGAAATAGTCTTTGGTTACCCACTGAAATTGATCCAGTTGGTAGCGATTGGGTCAGAAAGAAACATCTGGAATTGGGGGGCAGAGTGCCCATTTACCTGATGTCTCTCCCCCCATTCTAAAACATCCGCTCCCGACTTGGTTATTAGCAATTGTTATTCGACTTTGGATGTTTCCACTGATCGAAGAGGTTCTTCCTTTTTTAGTGTGCATTTGTTTTGAGTGAGCTGTTTAGATCCGATTTATTTATCTATTTAAACCTGTGAAAAAGCAATGACCTTGACTAAAATCCAGCCTTAAACTAAGCACTTCCACTGATTGCGATTTAAAAGCAGTTTCAGTGTGTTAGGCTAAGTAAAGAGGGTTAAGAATGAATAACTTCCCCAACCTCTTTTGCAGGACATTTCATTTGTCTGTGCGATTTTCCTTTTAAAAGACTTAAGAAGTGCTTTGGCTGCGACCCAATCTGGTCAAGGGAAAATGGGTACTCTGCATTGATTCCGGTGATGTTTTTTCCACATAGGGATTTTAAGTACTTCCACTACTAAACAGCTGAGTTGAACTCTTTCCAAATGAATCGATTTATATCCACATTCTCTCATCAGAGGAGCCGATTTTCTGAGGTAAATGGTGGTAGAGTTTAGAGAAATTAATTGTTTAATCGCTTTGAAGCACTCCAAAATATTCGTTCAAACTATGCCGCAGTACTTTCACAGGAAAAAGGGCAGGGAGGCAGACATGCCACACCAGTCCCGGATAACAAATACTTGGTGTTTATCTCTGCTCATATAGTACGCGCATAGAAAGAAAGCGCATACCTTTTAAACATTCACACACAGATTACCAGCAGTCCACCTCGCGGTTCCCCTAAATCCAATAATTTCCCCCTCTTTCCACTTAATTTGCAACGGAAACTGGTTTCAAGGCCCGCAACGGTAGTTTCTCAACCGCTTTGAAGACCGAGCCGCGTTTTTACCACTGACGTCTCATTTGACCCCATAGGGAGCTGCTGCGCTTTTTTTTTCAGTTCGCGGCACTCAAGAACTTACTTCAAAGTGCCGCCGATCCCCAGCCAGGTGCATTGACCGAGGCAGGGCTGCCTTGGTCGGCTCGTCCTCAACATCTCGGAAGAAGCTCCCCTGAGCTCAAGAGGGCAGGAGCCCCCGGGCTCGTCCCGTCCCGTCCCCCTTGTCTTGAAGCAGCGGCGGGGAGGGCCACCTTTGGGGAACCTTGGCTTCTCTGCCCCCCCCCCCCGCTTTCTCGGGCGTAGTCGGAGTTCTTTAGCAATGACGGATCTGATGAGGTCCCAGTCAGGGGCCCTGCGGAATCCCCCCACCGTGCTTGAAAGGGAAGCGGAGTTCAGTGGCGACTGTTCTGGCCCGCCGTTTAGGAAAAGACCGAGTCTTGCCCCAGAATGCGCCGGAAAATTGGCTGCGGAGACCCTCGGCCGTCCCGCCTTCCTTCCTTCCTTCCTTCCTTCCTTCCTTCCTTCCTTCCTTCCTTCCTTCCTCCGCCGTTTCTTCTAAATATCCCTCCTAACCCGAAGGAATCCGCCCAGCAAGAGGGAAGGGAGAAAAGGAAACTCCTTGAAATGTAGGGTTCCCGCTATACCTTTGTCCACGATGAATTCGCATTTGCTTTGTCCAGCCTCCTTGAATGCAGGCGCCTTATGCAGCGAACTATAAGCTAACTGCTCGCCATGGCTGGACTGCCGAGTCGAGTGGATGTGGGTGAAGTGGTGCCTCGGAAGCCCAGGAGCTAAAGGATTGTGAAAATCGCCTGTTACGTTGAGGTGTCCGGCTTCCTCGATGCAGCTGCAAGTGAGGAAAAAAACTCAACAATATGGAAGCCTCCTAGCAGTCTGTTGTGTGAATTGGGGTCTTCTTTAAAACCCGAAACTAGGGCGGCTATGTCCGCTCTACGTTGGGCCACCAGCTAGTTACATCACTTCAGTGACATTTATTGGTCAGTACAAGCCGTTGGTTTCATCGAAGTGTATTTTAACGTGTGGGCGAAGGTAAAAGTAGTTTCCACTGCGCGATCCTAGCCTAGAGGAGCATGAAACGTATCGGAAACAAAAGGGGGGCGATTGGAATTAATATGTTTATATTCTTGATTTCTATTACTACTTAGTTTTCTTGTTACTTCTGCAAGTAAGAGGTGTTTTAATCTTAGACACGGGATCTGCTGCCTTATATGTCGCAGCCCACGACCCAGCAAGTTTCCACAGATATATCGGGGGTGTTGGAGATGAAGTTAAAGGATATCAACCCCAACAATAAATTTTGCAAGAGCTGTTGGGGAAATTTGATTGATTTCTTTAATAAGTTTCGGCATTCAGAGCCCCGGGGTTCCGCTTTGCAGTAGCCAAGGTGCTCTCTAGTCTAGAGATCTGCCCAGCACAGAATAAAGACTGACCTCTACTGTGGCGTAGTTTCCCGATTTTGTAACCTAGCAGAAGGCCCTCTAAAAGACAACTAAGAAAAGACAATTAAAAAGCCTTAGTTGTCTTTTCAGCCAGTTCTGGGGCCGATTAACCACAAGAGAGCATGCAAAAGAGCTTAGCTGGCAAATAACTTATTTCTACATAAGCCGCCGCCGCCACCACCGCTACCATTTATGGCTGAGGAAATCTCAGGTAAAAATGTTCCTGACTGCAGCCTCCAAGCTTAAATCCAGCCATTTCGGCTTGCCGGGGTTTCAGAGGGCCTTCACGTGAAGGCAAATGGGCGATCAGACTGGCTGGATCCCCTGAGCACCAAAGAGTCAAAAAGCTGCACCCCCCCACCCCCACCCCCCAGTTCTACGCTGCAGTAGACTTCCCAAGGTTGGGGGAGGGGAAAGTTGAGGTATAACAGCGTTGTCTTCGAGTGAGAAGTGGTCCTTTAAATTTACCCCATTGCCCTCCACAGAGGCCCGTTGCTTTATAGAAGAGAGCCCGATCAAGAGGGTCACATTTAGAGGCCAGGCGAAATCCACTATCGGTAGGGACTCCGTTGTTTTCGCTGGAGCCCAATTTGCTTTTAATAGCGGTTGGCTGGGACAGCGCAGCAAAATCAAGACAGGCTTCAGGATTTTGGTAGAGCAGCTTTTTCGCACGTCGGGCAACTCCCCTAACTCTCAGCCAAGTTGGCAAAGATTGGAAAAGTCCGCAGCAGAACAATTCCAAATAAGGCTGGCGTGTTCGGAGGGTCAGTGAGGAAACAGGGACAATACTTTTGTAGCCCGAGGCACCCCCACCAACAACTTTTGCAAAGAAAAGATGAAGCAAGGCACCTGCATAGGCCGCCCGCAGCCTTGAAATCCTTCCTTGGAATCCATGCTTCGTTGGATTTCAACGTTTATCAATCGAGCTGGTGAGCACGATTAAAGAGCAGAGTATGGAGAGACGTCTTCTTATTATACGATTGGGTTTTCGGAGTGTTGCTGGTCTTTCACACACACGAAAAACACTCAAGGAACCACAGCACAAATAGTAAGGTTGCCTCAAGCCAGGCATTTACCCCTACCTCCCCACAAGCTCCCAACACTTGGTATAGGTTTCCTCCAACATTGTGTTCTCCAGGGGCAAGATTTCAGTGTCCATAATGCTCAAGCCGCATTTTCTTGGGACATACGATATTGGATTATAGAATTTCCTATGCTCCAGCCTAAACGGGAGATTGGAGAAGCTAGTCTAAAAAAATTCGTGGTTCGGGATAAAATATGCCAACAAAACTTCGCTCCACTGTCGAGAAGCTACTTATTTTTCAGATTTGATTTCATTTGGGTTTGGGTCTCTTTTTGTCCTGCAGCTTAGATGGAATTTAGGTTTTTGACTCCCTAGAGATCTTGGAGAAAACAGTTTCAAATGTTAAGTATCTGAAAACTTATGGTAGCAAGAACATCTTCACTAGAATCCTGGTAGTAAGTGTGAAACTGTAATCTTATGTCTGTAGAATTTTATGACTGAAAACCACTCCCGAGAAAGATTTTAAAAAACATGACTGTGTGCAAGCAAAAAATTTCCTTCCCAAGAAAATTAATCAGAATGTTGCCTGTATCCTATTTCCATTAAGAATTAATATTGTCATATATAGTATGTCTTGAAATATGGTCTGTCAGCTGAAAATCACCCACATTAAATCTATTTACTTCCTCTGATTTCTAATATTTTAACTCCACAATGTGTGATAGGTTTATGTAGTATAAAATGTGGTGATGATTCTTGATGCTAAATACTTTGTTTTTTCTTTGTCTTCCTAAAACATATCAAATGCACAACATAGTCTAGTTATCATTAACTTGCTTTATAACTTCACCTTTCTGTTTGAACTTGACTGTTGGACATTCTCTGAACCTTTTATTTGCTGTCCTTTGGCTTTTATTAAGTAAAGTTTGGGTGGATCCACTCAAAGTCAAACAATTAAAATCCCATTAACTTCAATTATGAGATCATAATAAGATGCACACACACTCATCTCCTTCACATGGTCAAACCAGCCTTCCTCATAAAGGAGGAAGCAGATTATTTGGGTTCCTAGCTCACTATCATGGACCTGGAATTGGAATGATTGACTTATCTATCAGTTATAGCTCCATTTCCAGAGTCAGATAACAGATTAACAGTTGGAAGGGACCTTGTAGGTTATCTAGTCCAACTGCCCTGCCCAAGCAGGAGACCCTACATCATTTCTGACAAATGACAGTCCAATCTCTTCTTGAAAGTCTCAAGTGATGAAGTTCCCATAACTTCCGAGGGCAACTTCTGTCCCACTGGTTGATTGTTCTCACTGTCAGAAAGTTTCTCCTTGTTTCCAGGTTAAATCTCTCCTTGTTCCGTTTCCATCCATTGTTCCTTGTCTGGCCTACAGGCGCTTTAGAAAATAGCTTGACCCCTTCTTCCCTGTGGTGGCCCCTCAAATATTGGAAGACCGCTATCATATCTCCCCTGGTCCTTCTCTTTACTAGACTAGCCAAGCCCAGTTCCTGTAACTGGGTGTTCATAAGTGTTCAATAGGCATATCTTGCATAACTAATTTCACTCTTTCTTTAGCAGAAATTCCAAGGGTTGGTCTGGCTGGCTGCTCTTGACCTGGTATGATGACTTATATGTGTTAGGGCCAATTATAATTTTTGATTCTGTGATATTGTTATGCTAGAAATCTGTTTCATGTTATCAAAATGAACCCACAATGATAATATGTGCCTGACTGTCATTATGGATGCACCTTTACAATGAAAATAGATTATACATTCTGTTGAAATTTGCACAGCCCAAAATCCAGATGTACTGAAACATTTGAAAGAGTGTTAGCTGCCATTAAAATCAGCAAAACTTCAGAGCTGTTCATTTGTCTGAATAATGTAACATTCCTAAACATTTTGTAGGTCGTCCAATGGTGCATTGCTGTGAAGGAACTTAATATCCACTCTCTTTCTCCACTGGCCATGCCAACATTTTCATTCCCTGTGATTTTCCCACAAGTGAAGAGCTCTGAAATTGGTAGATGTGGTAATACAGTGCATTTCCATTTCTCCTGTACCTTCTCCCATCAGTTGCCAGTAATTTTTAAACTCTACAACATTTTTTCCATCGAGATGTCTTTATATTTCTGTTGTAGTATTTACTTAGTGCTTCTTAAATATTACAGTTTCTTTTATATACAATTGGAGGCATTTTCCAATGTGTCAGATTGGAATATTATCCCTACTGTGCAGTGTGAACCATGAGAGATAGTGATAGAAGAGTTTTTCTTATGCCTTAGGGATAAAGACTTGAATCAGGGATGTCCCAATGCATCACATACAGCCTATTTCAGTGTTCTGAAATGGGCTTGTTTCCATGCGTGCAATTATAAGAAAGTATCTTAAACTCTCTGTTATTCTTTCAGTTTATGAATTAAAGTATAATAATTACCATGAGCAAACTCTTACATAGTATAATTTTTCTCCCAAATCAAAAAGCTGACATATTAGAAATACCGAAACAATCTTTATTTAACAACTGACCTGTCAGATAAGAAAGCAGGAGATAGGGAGATGAGAAGGCTGTGGAGGATCTAGTTGTGTCAAAATCACACATAAGCACTTTGACAAAACACAGCTAGTTAAGTTAGACAGAGGACTTAGCAGCAGGAGACATATTTTCTGAAATTATTAGACTCAGCTGATGAAGTTGATAAGAGGCCTAACATAAAGAAGTTGATCCTTGCTGTGGTAGATCTTAAAGTATGTGAAGTAATGCATCTCTTTTGTGAACTAAATCAGAAAATACTTTCAGGATATTATAAAGAAAAAAACATAATATTTGAGATCACTAACATGCTGATTGTTTGAAAGAAACTCATTCAAAATAGTAAGCATTTTGTCAGAACCCAACCTGAAGCATCAGCTGAATTTTTAAAGAATGCTATTTTAAAGCCTGTGAATACATCAGCAACATTCCAATGGCAATGAAAAGACTGCTTGATCGTCTCCTAAATGTTTTCTTTTTGCAAAAGGTACCTCTTGAAAACTAAGTTCACATTCCAGAAACAGAATATTTAATACAATATAAGCATTTCATGGTTTAACAGTGTTCAGAAAATTACAATTATGAGCAGAGGATGCATTTTTATTAGCCAGATTTTCTTTCTTAAAAAACACCAAGTTTATATCTTGCTCTTAGAAGACTAAATTGTTTATTTCCTCTCTGGGCATTCATCACCTTTGCACTGCATTTTGGTACTTTTTTTTTTCCTGTGGAGGTTGATACGCTGGGCATTTTGAGCTAGAAACATTTCACTTTTGAAATAGTCAACAGGAAAGAGCAGCATAGTAGTTCCATTGATCAACTCTCTCATTAAAGTTTTTGCCTGGTTCTTTATTCCATTCAGATTTACTTTCCCTTGGCTCATGTGACATTGCCAGGGCTGCTGGATCAAGCAAGGAGGAAAATTTAACTCCCCTCTCCCTGTTTTAATATCAGAAATTTTTAAATGCTGGACTTGAACCTGGCAATATCAGCAAACTCTTCCCTGTTCGAAAGATGGTCAATTTTTCACTCTCTGCAGAAATCCCATTCATTATTTTTTTTATTGTACTTTGTATTTTTAAATTATATTAGACTTATCAGTATATTTGATTCCTGACCAATATTATTAAAAACACCAACTGCTTTCTAGGTATTGCGTAATGATTTTTTTTTTAAAGGGACACACAGCCTGCTGTTAGATTTTTAATCTAAAAACAACCTAAAGAAAAAGGGAAGGAGAATAAAATTAAAAGCAGGCATTGGGACATTTCAGTTACAGAAAGGCCAGGTGAAATAGCTATTGGGGAGATATGATTGGAACAGAGAAATCAAATGCAGATTTTCCCAGCTGAGATGGTGCCCTGAATTTCCTGGATCTTTGCTCGGGGGTATTCTGTTCTAATAAGTTCTAATAAAGGACAGTCCTCGGAGAGAAGAAGCCAACTTATCTCTTTGTCCCACTGAAGCAAATGCTACTTTACATCTTCCTGTAATGCAGCTTATCCTGAATCCCATCTAACAGATTGGGGTTTGTGGACTGTGATGCTATAACTCTTATTAGCCTGTGAGAAAAATATAAATAAGATGCAGGACTGAAATCTGGAATTTATTCTACAGTGATACCTTCTTTTAAAAATGAAAGCTTAAATAAACATATCAAGAGACAAAAGAGTTGAGGGATGTTCTTGGCAAACAGGAATATAAATTCTAGCAAGTCAGTAATGTCAGGACAGCAAAAGCAACACCTCTTTCTGATTTTTTGTTTTGCTTCAGTCGCATCTCATATGCTTGAAACATGTCTCTGTAACAATTGAAATATTCTTGACTATATTTTAATGCCACTGGTGTGTATAATCTCAAAGAAGTCATCTTTAGTCACAATTTTTGGTAAGAAGAAGGTTTTTGTTTTATTAAAAACAAAACTGTAGGCTTTCTTGCACTTTTAATTGTTGAGGAATTCTCATTCATAATACAAATATATCCCTGTTATATTAGAAGTATTTTCCATTCACCCCTCATATGGAAAACAAATAAACCAAACACCCTGGCAGTCTTTTAAACCATTCCCAGCCTGCTGTATGCTTATGTCCTGTATGCTTTTAAAAAAAGCTATTTATGTTGCAATGAATATTTGCTATATCACTAATATAAAAGTGCATAATAAATATCTGTTAACACATGAATTAGCATATCATGACAGATTGTCTTTCATGAGTATCAACTTTTTTATTTGCACTAAGTGTTCATTCTAGATGGCACAATTTAATGAAGTATGAAACCACGATGGTAGCCCAAGGGAAGAGTCCATTTTAAAAGCAAAACTAACCATTACTCCATCAACAAATCAAGCCTTTTCCTTTCCCCAAATCGCAATGCAGGTTAGAGACAGATGTTCAAAGTACCTAAAGCAGCATTTATTTTTCCTCAGTTATTTAAGATTTGAAAAGGGCTTAGAGTTTGTAACAATCTTTCAAGAATCCAGTGTCCTGGAGTGTCATTTGTTAAAGTATTTCACTTCTTCTTCAGAGGTAACTTTTTCCATGAATTTTCTGAGCAGAAGCTAAACTGAACATGGGCAGAACTGTTTGGGCTGATATTTGTCTTTACCACACAAACATATGGATGTTGTAAATTCTTCAGGGCATAGTTGAATCTGGCTTTCTTTGTCTTGCTTACATGAAAAGCATCATGAAAATCAAGAGACTTTTCCTTCCTTCCTTCCATCCTCTCTCCTTCCTTCCTTCCTTCCTTCCTCCCTCCCTCCCTCCCTCCCTCCCTCCCTAGAAATCTGAGAGAAGCCCTTTCTCAGTTTGTTTCTTTTAGAAAGTCTTTCTTATCTTCTCCCCACTGGAGGAGGTGTTATATTCACCAAGCGGTGATAATAGTACCACCCAAGAAATGGAGAGAGAGCTCCACCTGTTATGAATTATGATTGCTTAACTGCCAGAAATAAGCCAAATAAGAAAATGGTCAACCAGAAATTCTAAGAATACTTATTCAGAATTATTTATAAACATATAAAATTATTTTTAAATGGAAATGGCTCCCAATTCATTTTTTAAACAATTTAAAAGGCACATGAGACAAGGGAAAGCAGTTTGCAAATGTCTGTCAAAAATAATTTGAATTTTTCCTGGAATAAAACCATGCT
Source organism: Laticauda colubrina (assembly GCA_015471245.1). Classification (NCBI taxonomy): domain Eukaryota; kingdom Metazoa; phylum Chordata; class Lepidosauria; order Squamata; family Elapidae; genus Laticauda; species Laticauda colubrina. The sequence goes on from BLBF01000052.1 coordinate 4,292,942, forward strand.
TCTGAAGGAGAAGCAGAATGACAGGATTGGGGGGAGATATGGTTGATCTCCCATGAGAGTCCTTTCAGCATAATGGAAGTAGCAGACAGATCTCTGATATTTGAATCAGTTGATCACAAAAGAACAGCAGAACCATATGAGAACAGATGATTCCTGGGTCTGTTTAAGTATTATGTTAAGGAGGAATTTCTAAGTATTGGAACTAGAATTCCAAGAACTGGAATTACTAAGGATTGCCTGTTCCAGCAGACCACATTTTTGCTGCAATGTTCAGTAGTATCGAAAGTTGCTCAAAAGGAGCACTATTCAAAGGTAGCACTTTAGGGGGACGGTCCTGAGGTATAGGTAACCCTCAACTTTATTGTTCATTTACTGACCATTCAAAGTTATTTTCATTTACTGTTCACTTACTGACCGTTCAAAGTTACATCACTGTAAAAAGTGACATTGACCGTTTTTCAGTTATGCCCTTTCCAGCATCCACCATGATCATGTGATCAACACTCAGATACTTGGCAACTATACCTGTATTAATATTATGCCTCTATAATCACACCTGACTTAGTGTAAAAGCACACCATTGTCATAATAACTCTTGGACTTTTGTTCATGACTCCTTTTGCAGAATTGCATACAAACGTCAGAAGCAGAATTGCATTTATTAAAACCACTTATTTAGCTGACAGGACTTTCATCGGTTTTGGTCCTGAACAATCTGAAGCTTAAGTGGTCAGTCCACCTGAGTTGCCCTTAACTTTCTGCCCTGGTCACAGCTAATCCTTTAGTAAATTCTTGGATGAAGGTTTGCTTTTTCCAGTGTAAGGATGGTAAGTCATGCCCTTTTGGCCTCCAGCCCTGGCACCTAGACTGTTTACTTAGCACTGGGCAGAAAAGGTGAGGTTATTCTAGAGATATGCTAGAGTGAGAGGCCATATCTCAGGGAGTGGTGACAGAGCAGCTTCCTGATCTCTGTGGTTTTCCATGTTTGCACTGAGGCTTGTGATCTGATTCCCCCTCAGCAAGCAAATTGTACAAACGTTTGTCTCCAAGCACTCTCTCCAGCAAAACCTCAAGACTGTTTTCCCAGCATGGGATATTTTTCTTTCCCTTTTGGACTCAGCAGAAGCTGCAATGTGGCATGAAGTAAGGCGCCTTGGAGACTCCAGGGCTGCATGATGTCATGATGGATTACAGTAGACTATCAAGGAGAGAGAGAGAGTAGAAGACAATGAAGGAATTGGCATGGGGTGGGGGGGCGCTTAAGGCAGGAACTGAGTAGCAGCACTCAGATCCGCAAATCGGCAGGTTTGGAAAGTATATAACAAGAAAATGCACTGGCAGCAAAAAGTCTAATTTCTTTATGTCTCCCCCATTCAATCTTCCCAATTTACAGCTCAGTCTGTTAAGGCCTTTCCCTTCTAGCCCTGTTCATCAGCATCAAGCTAATTTAAAATAACACTAGCATCAACTTGGCTGTTCCCATTGCTTCTCTTGTATCTGTTCCAAGACACTGATGAAGGATGTTGCCCTGACTGGAAAAAGTGGCTCTTGAGACAGGCAAAGGGAGGGAGGTGTGTGTGTGTGTGTGTGTGTTTCCCTGTTTGATTGGAGTTCTCTTTTAGCAGATGACCAAGCAGTACAGAAAATGTCTGCCAGTTAGGGCCCTGCAGTGGAAATGGGAGAGGTGAGACATCAGGGTTCTGTTGGGCTGGGTTCACTAGGTTGGTTTGCCTGCACCTTCATTCTGGTATGTCCCAGATTTAAATAACACGTCCAGATGAAGCACACAGACAAGCCACAAAACCCCAGTTCTAATTCCTATTTATTTATTTTTTTTTGCAGACAGTGCATTTCAGAATACCATTATGCAGACAAGAGCAAAGCCTCTCCTCTGCAAAATGAAATATAGGATATCTGCTGTCTTTTTCTTTTTTCTTTGTCTGAAACCTGGAGATAGCAGGGGCAGGTAAACACGAAAGGAATTGAGGAAATAATATGCTAGTGGGAAGGGCAAAGGCTGGGAAAGAAATGGATGTGATGGAGGTTGTGCAGTGAACAGAGGAGACCTCACTAAACACTTTTCTAATTGCAACAGATGAGCTGACTTTGCTGACAAAATAATTGAGGACAAAGCATTCAAATTTTAATATTTAACTTAATTTGTTTGATTTAGGTACCATGCTGTTTCAAACTTCATTCCTTGAAGTAATGGTAGGATCGTATCTATTTGGGAAGGGGAAATGCTACTTTAAAACCAGAAGATCTAATGATGATTTAAAGCTGTTAAACTCAAGTGCTTCATGAGCTGGAGGGCATATACCCTTTCTTTGCATTTAACATTTTTTCTCTGGAAGCATCCATTTTCATGTTGATCTCACAACCATGCCTTCATCTCTTGCCCAAGAACTTCAGCTAGTGATAGTTATTTTTTGTTGTTATCCAAATTGTGTAATTGCTATATGTGAGTGCTCTAAGTGCTATGTGGGAAGTAGGGCATGCAAAGCTGCCCAGAGAAGCCCAGAAGGAGCAGAATTTCATCAGACTCCGCTCTATCCTACTTTAATTCCTATAGCAGGATCTGACTGTTGGATGTCTGATTTGCAAACTGGCAGTACCCTAAAGAGCGGGTCAGAATGTCAGAGTAGTAAACCAAGAAGGGGAAGACTGCTGTTGTCAGAAGTGATTGTGTCATGATAAAGACAGGTGGAGACAGTCATAGCTAATACATCTTTTGGTATTTCAGCAATCTAGCCTTCAAATTTGTGCCAGGTGGAAAGTACTTATGCCAATCTAGATGAAGTGGCTTCTATTGCCCACAACCTCATGACTTTCTCATGCAGAATTAAGGCCATACAAGTTAATGGCTGAGCAGAACCTGTTGCATTTAGAAGAATTCAGTGTGTAGAATTGATTAAATACACCAGGACCCTGCTGAACCATTATGGAGGTGTGGTTTCCAGTTCAGATGATATTTCAAAAACCTTTCTTTTCCTCTTGGATAAAACTAGGACAGTTGCCCCTGCCTGCTACAATGAGCAATTTGAAATGGTAAATTTAAAGAGTATACTACCGCTTATTACCAGTGCTGGATAATCTTCCAGTAGATTAGGTTATGTGACTCAGATCTGTTTCTATTCATTTGCCTTTTTTTACTTATCCAAAATTTCCCTCCAAGTTGCTTTCCTCACATGGTCTGTTCACCTGCCTTGATCAAACCAGCTGTTCAGTTGTCTCAGTTGTTGCATAGTCCATCAGATTTCAGTTACCATTTTGAAACTGATTTAAAAATTATTACCATTCCAATTTTCTGTTTTCCAACAACTATACATTTTGGTTAGTAATTTGTAGTAATTAAAACAAAATCATTTGCAGTTACATAGAATATGTCTGTGATCTGGTTATACTGTTTAGATTCCTGCTGCACTATAGAACTCTACAAACTTACAGAAGCAACTGTCAGATTAAGTATTTCTTTTTCACTGTGTATGTATGAATGTAAAATAGGCAATATCATTTCCTGAAAGATTACATTCCAAAACATTTTCATAAGAGAAAAATAGTTAATACTGTACAGGACAGTATTTAGTTGATTACAAGGACTATCAACATCAGTACTGATACTTACATTTCACCTGAATCATTGCTTAGCAGTGGTTTATTGGATAAATTGCAATTAGTTTAGTTCATACAATATGCTAAGCTACAAAACCAAGATTTACAAATTGCAATGTCTTGATTAATTTAAATGAACTCAGATATGTGTTCATTATTGCATTTATTTCAGCCTGGAGTCTAAGAACTCACAAAACAACAGGAACTGTTTCATATTTCACCATCCTTTGGCACAAAAGGTTACTTTTATTACTCCTAGTGTTTTCTTTTTTACATAAAAAGACAGATTTTAACTCAGTTTGATTGAACATGAATTCATGTTTTTTTTAACTTCAGTATGATTCTTTATATTTTACTGATGTTTTTAGGAAGTATTAATATACATTAAATCTTATTTAAGTATATTATTTGATTCTGAACTTTAAATTCTAATTTTACTTAGAAATATGTGCTATTCAGTTAAAATGAATTCATACAAAAGGATAGTCCTTTTAAAAAAGATGTGGACAGGATTTTTCTCTTCTCAAGACAGGATTTATCTCTTCTCATATGGTAAGAACCTGTTAGAATGACATAAACCTTCTATAAGGGTTCAGTGTGATACCTTGTTTTCCATCCTTGTCTTTCAGAAACATATGCTGTTGTGCATTTGAGTCAGTCTGAACTCCTGGTGACTATCTGGACAACTCCTTGCAGTTTTCTTGGCAAGAACTTGGAAGTGATTTGCCTTTTCCTGCTTCCTAAGGCTGGGTGAAAGTGACTGGTCCAAGTTCACCCAGATAGTTTTGTGCCTAAGGACTGGAAGGATTTGAATTCATGGTCTTCTGGTATTTAGCCTGATGCTTTAATCACTCTCTATTTCTGAAACTTACCTGCCAATTAAACTGAACTCTTGCAGACTTGATTCAAGATGAGCATGAGGACAAAAAGTGAGCAAAAGCAGCATCAGAGACTTTGAATGAAAGAAAAGTGGGCTGGGGAAACTTTATCTCTAGACTGACATGTTCTGAAAAGACAACAGAAATAAGAGCTCAGTACTGCAAACTAGGTCTAATGGAACAGAGCTGGATCTTTGCAGAAAAACAGAGGTGGTAGAACTTAACAAAACAACCAGTATATTTGTATAAGTTGGAGTTCTTGACAGATCTTTGAAATTATACAAACCAAAGACATGTCTGTGTTCTATGAAGCTTTGAATGCTAGCCCAGGAAAAATAGAAAGGCTCTTTCCAACAAATCCCTAACCAATTATAGTCTGTTTTCCTTTACAGAAACAGACAGCACTGATTTTCTCCTGCCTGTCCTTCTATGACAGGTAATCCTCATTCAACGATCACTTGTTCAGGAACTGCTTGAAGTTACAACAGTGTGAACTGAGTGGTACTTATAATTGGTCCTCAAAGTTCTAGGCTGCTGCTGCACCTCCACAGTCATGTGATCATGATTTGGACGATTGCAGTGTCTGATGGTTACATGATCACCATTTGGCAGCTTCTCACCAGTAAAGTCAATGGGAGAGCCAGCAGGAAAGCCACAAGTTGCTTTGGTTGCACCTTCCCCCACCTGGTAGCAGCCACCCCCAGTTCTGCCTTCTGGCCTGCTTGCAAGCCATCTGGGACTCATTTAACAACTCATAGTCCTTGCTTAACAATGGCAACGAGGAGTGCTGGGACTGCTGTCACTAAGCAGTGATTGTCAAATATGTGATGTTTTCCATTGCATTTGAAGGGGCGATGTCTTTACCACCACCTCATTTAGCAATGAAGATTCTGGTCCTAATTACTGTCCTTAACTGGGGACTACCTTTATCAATAACAGAGAACTCTTTCTAGGATAATTTAAAGAAATAGTGCTATGGAAGTGAAAGTAGCTAGGATCATAGGTGGCAGTCATTTTGGCTGGAGTCTTCATGAGTCTGTTATCAAAGATTTTCCAGGCTTTTTGAGCAAATAGTCTCTTCCTATTTTTTCAATTTATTTTGTCTTGTTAAGAAATAAAGATACAAAGTAGAATTCTATGCAATTCTACAGACAGCAAGAAATCTGTTTCCAGGTTTCAACAATTTGATCAGCAATGAAAAAGATGGTTGAGCATTTCAGTTCCTAATGTTAAAAATAATCTCACTTGATTGCATTTTGTCTTACTCTTATCTGATTCCTTGAATCTCACAAATAAGTATTAATGAATGCAATGGAAAACATCACATATTTGACAATCCAGACTAAGGAAGTAGCTGTACTAGTATCACATTCTGAAGTTTTTGTACCTATGAGCCATAAGTGAGCAAATATTCATGCTTCACAAGGCAAGGGTATGTTCAGACAGTTTCAACATATAGCTGCATTATTGTCCCAAAATGTATGTGGGTCTGTGTGTGATAGGGAAAAAATATATGTAAAAATTGGAGACTTAGAATTCTTTTTTACTGGCCTAGTGTGATTGGATACACAAGGAATTTGTCTTGCATTGAGTGCAAATGCTCTCAATGTACATAAAAGAAAAGATACATTCGTCAAGAGTCAAGAATCATCAGGTACAACACTTAATAATCGTCATAGGGTACAATAAGCAATCAAATCATATTAGGAAACAGTCCATATAAATCATAAGGATACAAGTGACAAAGTTACATCATATAGTCACAAGGGGGAGGGGATGGATGATAAGGAGAGAGGAGAAGATTAATAATAATAGTAGTGCAGACTTTGTAAATAGTTGGACAGTGTTGAGGGAATTATTTGTTTAGCAGAGTGATGGTATTTGGGGGAAAAACTGTTCTTGTGTCTAGTTGTTCTAGTGTGCAGTGTTCTATTGTGTCGTTTTGAGAGGAGTTGAAACGGTTTATATCTGGGATGTGAGGGCTCTCTAAATATTTTCACAGCCCTCTTTTTGACTCATGCAGTATAGAGGTCCTCAATTGAAGGCAGGTTGGTAGTAATTGTTTTTTTCTGCAGTCCTAATTACTCTCTGAAGTCTGGGTCTGTCCTGTTGGGTTGCAGAACCAAACCAGACAGTTATAGAGGTGCAGATGGTATCTATTCCAAGATATCTAACTTTCAACCCTTATCTCAGCATCTGGAATTGTTCCCATTGTTCAACATTCTTTGAAATAGGGATCAGAAGTTCAGAAAATGAACTGTTCATTTTTTTTAATCTCAAGAAATTGAAATGGATTTGCTTTATCTGGCTTCTTTCCTTGTCATGAAGAATTATAGCCTGCCACTCCAATAATAGGTTTTATTTGGCTTTAATTTGTCAGAAAGTTCAAGGCAGGTTTTCTTTTTAAAATAAAAAAATGAGATACAGTGAAACAGTGTTTCTTACCTTGGCAACTTTAAGATTGGTCTGAATTTAAATCTGGATTTAAACTCCAGAATTTCCCAGCCAGTTATGCTGTACATCTATTTGCAGATGCTGAAGATTTTTTAGAGTATGCATTTGGTTTGGGCCTATACAAAGGCTTCAAAAAAGAGCTCTCTACCTCTGCTTGAACCATATGAAAAGCTGCACAATATAGTCAGATTCCACTCCAAGCAAAAGTGGTCTGGGCACTAATTACTGTGGAAACAAGAAAATGTGGCTATTTAACAGAATTGTTTTTTATGAGCAGTGGATGGTTATCAAGGGGTGAAATTTGTCTGTTTTCAGGGAAATAAATGCTGAAATTGTGAAGACAGAATTCCATAGATGTGCATTTTTGTGTGGGATGGAGTTTGTCTATCTATCCCATCCATCCGATATAGTGTATATGGCCACCTATTTTGTCAAGACAGCTTTACAAAATTCAGAGTTTGTTTCCACTCAATTAATCTGTACAATCCTTGGGCTCCCAGCTTCCCATTTCCAGTGCCTTGTAAGTCGAGCAATCTTTTTTTGTGGTGATCAAGGAAAACAGGTATAAAGCCAATATTGCATAAAATATCTTGCTGTTGAGATGGTCCCTAAAATCTTTGACTACAAACTGACCATTATTTGATTGCATTCCTCTCTCGTTTGTTCCAAAAGTTTGATGCCAACATTTAATGACTCAATGAAGTTTCCTCTCTCCCACTCCCCCACCCCCATCCCAGCACAGTATTCACCTTTCTTCAATGCTCAGAAAGATGGAGTTGCACATAGAACTTCCTGAGTATCTTATTTCATTGAGGTCATTTATTAAGGCAGATAAAACCATAAAATTAACTCAAAGCAACCCAAATTATTTGGATTGGTGTAGAGCTTGTGTACATTTTTATACTTGTAGTACTTTAAAGGTTCAGATAAAAAGACAATCAACTAAATTAGCAGTAACCAATCATTATCATCTGGTCATGTCTCCATATCTCCAAAGGCCTTCTGAATTTGAATAAGTGACTTTATTACCACCCGAAAAGCAGGAGTGCCCAGGCCCTACTTCTCTTGGTTTCAGATTGGTGGATTTCCAAATTTTTTTACTCCTTCCACTTCTGAATGAAAGGCAGGCACCAACTGCTTTCCTTTCCTTGAATGGGTGCTTGAGTACATGTAATGTTCATACATGTTTCATGCAGCCTTTGTATACATGTTGGACTTGCTTTTTCTTTTTCTTTACTTTTTCCTCATCTGGTGCATCTATTGGTAAAAATGAAAAGAAAAGGCTACAATTTTTTCACTTTTTCTGTCACTCGGATTTGAAGGGGTGTTGGGGTTTGAAAGTTTCTGTACAAGTAGTTCTCAGTTTACGACCAAAATTGAACCAAACAGTTCTGTTGCCAAGTGAGACAATTCTTAAGTGAACTTTGGCCCATTTTATGACCTTTCTTGCCCCAGTTGTTAAATCAATCATTGCAGTTGTTAAATTCGTAATTCAGTTATTAAATTAATTCAGCTTGCTTGTTGAATTACTTGTCAGAAGTTAGCAAAAGATGATCACATGATCCTGAGGCACTGTAACCATCATAACTATGAGTCAGTTGCCCAATATCTGAATGTTGATCATGTGACCATGAAGATGCAACAGTCGTAAATGTCAAAATTACTTTTTACAGTGCTGTTAGAACTTTGAATGGTCCTTCACGAACTGTTGTAAGTTGAGGACTCCCTGTGTGTGTGTTTGAGAATGGAACTCTGACCTGAGCCATGATTAGTGACCCAGATTTAATACCTACAAGATAAAGGAGGATTGTTCACAGGAAAGACACTGTAGGAATAGTCAAGAGGAGACTTAACAAGTGTGTGGCTTGGGTGTTGCTAGGTTAGCAAAGAAAGGCAGAAAGAAGCGACTTCATATTAGCAATTTCTTGAAAAAAGGTAGACAACGTGATACACAAAGTTGGAATACATAGAATAAACTTTTACCTGTCCGTCATATTGCTCATCACCAGTAGGTTGTGAGGTATTGAAGAGATAGTACTGTTGGATTTGGATCTCCAAAAAGGGGAAATATAATCATGTTACCTTAAAAAACTACACAGTTTTTTGCATGCTCACAATGAAGTAAATTCCATCACCTTCAATGAGATTTTCTTATGATATTTTTCTATACTGTTCCTAGCAGTGCAAATTCTATGACTGCTTACTGAAATAAATCCCACTTTTTTCAGCTATATTTAAAGCCACAGTCTTTGAATCAGGTATATGATTGTCATCTAACAACATGTGGGTTTTCAATGTACTTGATTTTTCCAAAACAGTTTATGTATAATAGAACAGGTTGATCAGGAATGTTTCAATATAAATAAACCATGCTGATTCAAACTTGTAGCATTCAACAATTTATCAAGCCAGAAAACGGTGAGAGACTTTCAGACGGAATCTTGCTCCTTCAATATCTATATAAGACTGCTTCTGTGGTGTTAGGGAACTGTATTTTCCAAATTTTCTGAAGTCTGTCTCAAGGCTTCACTGGAGTCACTAGAACTTTGCTTCTGTCCCACAGTATGCTTTCCAGATGTGCTGGATTGCACTTTCTTGTTATCCTTCAGCCAATGATCAGTCTGGCTGAAGGATGACAGTGTAATCCTTATTGAGAGGACAGCTCTTTGAAAAAGATTGGATTTAAGATAAACATACCTGGATTGCAGAAATGTGAACAACCATTTGATGAAAGCAAAGAGATCTCTTTGCTGCCATCTAGGTCATCAAGCTTTTTGTCACCCAGATATGGTGGCCCTAGTTTCTGTCTTAACTGATCTCCCTGAAATAGGTACTAGTGTTTTTGGCCAGAGGTTCCTGTGGCTAGAGGTAAAGCTCATATAATTTGTTAATTTATCCTATATTTTCCAGTAAAGAACCATTTGGTCCAGTGGTTAAGGTCTCAGACAAGGAGACTGTGAGTTCTAGTCCAGCTTTAGGCATGAAATCTGGCTGTGTGACCTTGGGTCTCCTTCAACCCAACTCACCTCACAGGGTTATTGTTGTGGGGAAAATGAGGAAGGAGTTTTAAGAAATCTTTGCCACCTTGAGTTGATAAAATTAATAAAGAATTTCTGAATCTCAGTTGCTATAACTGGATAAAATAATACTGACAGACTTAGAAGGGCTGAGAGTATAGATGTGAAGTTTTTTTCAACATCTAAATAATGGTTAGTTGTTAGTAGTGTAACATTTATTGCTCAAGCTACACAGCTGTCATGTGAGAATGACAAATAACTGCATGTGAAACTAATGTACTAATTCAAATAACTCACAGCATTGAGTATCTTCAGAATTCCTCTGGTTTGAGCAATTGAAAGGGAACTGTTTGTAGAAGCCATAGTCAATTAAAATCCCTCCAGAGAAGAGCTGAACCACAAGATGTTCCATTTTCCACCCTAAATCACTAGCTTGCAGCCAAATACATTATGCTCTGAGTATGATTTCTGAAATTAAAGGCAAATTTGCTGCCAACAATGCACAAAGCTTTGGAAAGGCAGCAAATCTCATTTAACCAATGCTAGTTTCAAGGACTTGGTGCTCAAGAATAATCCCTCAGGCCAAATAAAATACAGAATATGTTTGTGGTGCAATTGTCAGCATATCATTACTTCCCAGCTGAGTGAAAGAACACATTTGGTGAGGAAAATAGATATCTCCAAGCTGCCTGCCAAGTTTGGTGAAAAAGGGCTTTTTTTGGACATTCTCTGTGGAAAAAATCTTTCCTGTTTTCATTTCCCCAGCAAATATTTAATGAGCTGTGTTTTACAAACCTATTAAAAGGGCTGCCCGAAACTCATCTTCAAATATTTGGAACATTTATTTTTCTACTCTGATATATGTCAGAATACTGAAACTGATAGCTTCTTCACAGCAGCTAAGCAAAATATAGAACCATAAAATGTAAGACTTGGAAGGGGCCTTGGTGATCATCTAGTTGAACTCACTGTCCAGTGCAGGATCCCACAAGTACAGCAATCCTTAGCAGATGGCTACTCAGCCTCAGTTTCTATATTTCCAACAAAGAAGAGGCTGTCTCTTCCACCTCTGAAGCCATTTGTTCCAGTGTTGAAATTGACTGATTTCCTGATAACTAATCAAAACTGGCTTCCTTGTATTTTTCTTCCTTCCTCCTGATGTAATGCAAGCCTACCTCATCTTCTAGGACAGCTCTTCAGATACTTGAAGGTAACTTTCATATCTCCATACAGTTCTCTCTTCTCCAGTGCCTCATTATTTCTTATCATGCTGATTGATCTTCTCCAGAGAAACACATAACAATGTCAACATCTTTCCTAAAATACAACTGGATCTCATATTTTTAATTTGCTTTTATTGCTGTTGCTTTGATTTTGTAACTTAATCATATTGTTAGCTTATGTTCAGCTTATGATCCACCAAAATTCTTCTCACATGTACTCCTATCTGATATGGTCTCCCCTATCTCCATCCTACACACACCTCTTTGTTTTTTTCTAACCCAGTAAAATATTTTGTATTTGTTCCTTCAAAATGTACCTTGTTAGTTGCATAAGGCCATTGTTTCAGTTTGTCCTTAGTCTCTTAAATATTGACACTGTTCTCTAGATATTTGCTATAATTTCTCTCACAATTTAAAAATCCTATTTTCATATGATACATGAACATACCTTTCAGCTTGACCCTGAGCTACTGACATATATTAATTAAGTTCAATTATTTCTAAGATAACATATTTTACTCTGTCTTTTGCAATCTTCACATTTAGAATTCCCTGTAAAAGTTCATAAAACTCTTTGCTAAAATAATAATACACTATGACCACTGAATTCCCATGATCAATAAAATTAATATTTTTGTTTTAAAAAAAGAAAAAGATCAGATTGGTTTGACATGATTAGTTCTTAATAGGCCCATGCCAAATCATGCCAATGCGCTCTTTTTAAAAGCTTCAAATCCTGGACAACCTATTGCATAAATGCATATAGAGATTCTCAATCATCCAGGTCATGGTTGCCCCAAAGGTGATTTTTAAGAGGCGACTGGACTTTTTCAATACGCAACAGAGCTGAACAAGCTGCTTGGATGAGAAGTGAAACATCTTAAAAAAAAACAAAAACCAGAAAGCCCAGTTGCCTCTTGAAAAAGCACCTTTGGGACAATCTATTGCAATGTGACTTTCTTCACGCAGATTTTGGCTACTAGCTGATATGCCTCTTGGTGATTATATTTGTTTTCCATTTCTTACATCCTTAGAGTAGTCAAAAGCTCCTTAATATTCAAAATAGTTCCCTAAGCTGTCTCATTTTTTTCCCCTCCATTGAAGAGATATGCGATTGTACTTCCAATACCTTATTTTGAGAAGTTTCCAGTCCTTCTGATTTCCCAGTGACCTGAGGATTTCTTTAATGGGATGCTGCCCCACACTTTTCTAATCTTATTGAAAATTTATGATTGTTGTTTTGTACTGCCTTAAGCTTAGTTACTGTAAGTCACTCAAAGACTTTACCAAGTGAGATCTTGGCATAATGAGAGACATAGAAATAATAAACTTATTGTATTTTTGTGCCCATTTTTGGGTACCTCCACATCCTGCATATCAGAGGGTTTGCTGCCCAGGGAATGTATTTTCAGTAATCCTATACTAGTTCAAGCCTTGCCATTGGATTCTTGGTATCCTAAGTCCTAGTCTTAGGTTCATGCTGCATAATATTTTGTAATAAAGTTCCCCTTCGTTCAAGAACTTAGCTTGGAAGAGAAGGCCAATCTGGTGTGAGTCATTGCAAATTGGAGGACATAGGAATAATATTTTTTTTCAGACATGTTTGCCCCTCCCTTTTTTCAGTGTGGCGTTAACTATGATCTCAGTAGAAGAGAATATTGTTATTCAGGAGATTCTTGTGGCTGTCAGAGTTGCTACCCCTGCAGATGACCAGATGTGAGACCGTATTTGTGGAATAGAGCTCTGGGGAACAAATTAGATAGTTGAATCTGTAGTGATATCTGGGTTGCAGGGCATTATCTCTGTCTAAGCTACTTGATTCATAAATCTATTTGGAGTTTCCTAGACTTATGGTCTTGGGGGACTAGCTTGGGAGTTCAAGCTATCATAGGCACTATGGACCTCTCCCAAGTCATTGAGAACATGATACCCAGTGGATTTGGTTTTTGTTCGGGCAGAGGTGATATGATTTAAAGTTGGGGGATGTTTCTGTTTCTGCCTTGTCATAGAACATTCACTCTGATGGCTTTGGAGTTTTCCTGATACATTCTCTACTTCTGGGAAGCAGGACCTACCATATTTATTTGGTTTTTATTAGGCAATGGGGTTGGATTTCAGAGGTACTTGGTAAAATTCCTGAGGATCTAGTGCTGAATTTGGTCGAGGCCTTAGTTGAAATGAGGGGGTGACAAAATCCTTAGACTAGATTGTTCCTGCATAGTTTCTTTCTATTCATGGATTTTGGAGGGCCATTGGATTTGCAAAAGTTTTATTTGAGATGAAATGGCAGAAGAACCATTTAGTGCAATGCTAGAGGAAAACAAAGAGTAAATGGGACTGGAGATGGTAAAAACTTTTTGTTAAGGATTACATCATGGTAATAAGAGCAGGCAAAGTGGAATAATTGTTACTGTGTCTGCAGATTGCTGTCTGGCAGTGCTATTGTTGGGGAGAACTGGGTCTGGAAAATCACCTGCAAAGCCACAGTAAATATTTTTCATGGCATCCATCAAACAATACTTGGAGTTCCTTTATGCACATCCAATAGATTGGGCACAATTCGATCTTGTTGGCCCTGAAAAAAATGGACAAGGTCCTTGAAGCTGTGAGTGAGTCCATGCTCTTCTGGTTGGTTAAGGCTTTCTAAGAAGAGGGAGCTGGCTAGTTCCAAGCAGTGGTCAATTCTTCTTTGAGAGATGGAGTAGCCTCACCTGTGCTGAAAGAAGCAGTAGTCTGCCCTCTTTTCTAATTTCTTACCTGTTTCCAATCTTCCTTTGCTGAGAGGATGGTCAACTGCACCTCCAAAGGGTTCTGGATGAAGTTAATTATTTGGATCCTTTTCAGTCAAGTCTCAGACTTGAATACAATATGTAGATGACATTGGCTGGGTTGTTGTTGATCTATGGCAGGACCAAGATAGTGGTGTTGCAATCAGCACTGATGGGGGAAGTGGATAAGAGAGATCTGATCCAATGCTATTTCTATATCAGATTTTTCAGGGTTTGTTTTTTCTCTCTTCACAGGATCTCCACATTTCCACTGTGAACCTACCAGTTGATGCTGTTGAAGTTCTGTCTTGGTGTCTAGAAGCTGAAGGGTCTGAATAGGCGAGAACAAAATCAGATCTAACTTTCTTGAAACTGAGTGAATCCAGGGGTTTCCCATCTTTATTTTAGGTAGAATTGCACTACTGTTGTGCAATGATATCTGTAACACCATCAAACATCCATCTCTCCTAGCCTAGGCTCTTGGGGAAGACTCAATAGGTCAATGATGACAAATCTTTTAGGGACTGAATGCCCAAAGCGGGCACGCATGCACATATGCCCAAAATACAAGGTGCCCCACATGCATGCCCCTGTCACCCCAGGTGCCTCCTGCACATGCATCACAGAGACCCAAAGGCCAGCTGGTCAGTGGAAGGGGTGCATGTATGCATGGTTGAGCTGAGCTGGGGTGTGTGCCCATAGAGAGCAGTGGTGAAATGCTACCGGTTCAGCTGAACCGGTAGTAAAAAAAGCTCTAACAATCAGCTGAGAGGAGAAAGAGGAGAAAGAAGAGAAAAATGCAAGATCGGCCCTCTCATCTGCCCCCGTGCTTTTTTGTTCTTTATCCTCTCAGCTGATTGGCATGGCAGAGTCTCAGCTGATGTTTGGAAAGTTGCATGTGTGCATGCGTGAAGTGTGCAATCACTGAACCGGTAGGGAAACTGGTAGAATCCCACCACTGACAGAGATGGCTGTGTGTGACATAGGTTTGCCACCACTGCGATAGGTGAATAAAAATGCTAAATCCAGTCCGAACATCTGGATGACTTGTGATGAATAATTTAGCAATTATAAATTATTACAGCAATAATAATTTAAATAAGCAGCACCACAGATTCCAGTTCATATAGTGTAATCTGACATATATAGGAATTCTTATTCTATAGCCTTCCACTAGGTTGCAGGTCTAATTTTGTCTTCTAAAATTGAAGGTTCCTATAATAAAGAAATTATATTTTAAGGAAACTTGGATGTTGACATCTCTATTGTACAAAATTTCAGTGTACTCCTTCCATCTTTGTTTGATTTTCTTTGAATCAGTTATAGGCAGTCCACTGGCACCCTTTAACATAACAATTGGAAGTTGGAATTTCTTTATGAGTTTGAAAATCTTGGAAGGTTTTCCTTATTTTTCCATGTCTGCTTTGATCTTCATTGTCTTTACAGATCTTGTAATGCTGCTTCTTGTGTCATCTAATCCTTTGTCTTTCTTGGCATTGTCTTCATTTCTCTTCTTGGCAATTTCCATTGTTTTGACCTCTAAGCTAGATCCTTCTGTCCCTTAGTTTTTAGCAGTCTCTTTTCACATTAATCCCTAACCATTTCTTTGATTTCATTCCAGGGTTTCTCTAGTTTCCTTTCAATTAAGTTCAGGACTTCAAGGTGATTTATTTATTCCAGGGTTTCTCTAGTTTCCTTTCAATTAAGTTCAGGACTTCAAGGTGATTTATTTATTTGTATCCCTGTTCTTATTTTGACAAATAACCCAAGATGGTGAACATTTCTAACACACTTTTTTCTATTTACCCCACCAAAATCCTGTGAGGTAGATTGGGCAAAGAGAGAGAGAGTAATTGACCCAAAGTCACCCAGTGTGGCTTTCATGCTAAAGTGGGGCTTCAACTCAGGACTTCCCATCTTTTACCTGGTACCTTAATCACTAGACAAAACTTGTTCTCCTGCTTCATTTCTATTTTCTAGTACGTATAATTTCCTAGAACATACATTTTTTCCCTTACTCTTTCCAGTCTTAGTATTTCAACTGGTGGTGGCATAATCAGTGTGGGGGGTGGAAGAAACACAGCAGCAGAATAGGTGGAGGGGAGATCATAGTAGCAGAGATGGGCAGCATAGCAGCATCAGGTTAGAGAGTTCTGATCTCTAAAGCTGAGTGATGAGCTGAGCAAGGCAGATCAAATGGCAGAGCTGAGCTGACCAGAGTAAAGACCCAAGCACTGAAGGACAGAATGGAGCTGGTAAAGAAAATGACAAGAGGCCGGAGCAGTGAACAATAGAAGTAAAAGTAAAAAATTAAGCCAGAGGTCCAAATAGGCAGGGAGGGAAGACTCCAGTAGAGAATAAAAATAAATACAGGACAAAAGAAGATAAATAAATAGGCAAATAATATGGACAAGAGTGGAACATTAGAAATCAAGGAAGAACAGGGTTAATAAAGATTAATCAAATAAGTAAGGAAAATCTTACATAATAAGGTAGGGAGAAATTGGAGCTCAAAAACTTGAAAAAAAAATGTAGGGAAAAAAAGGATAAATAAAACTAACTAACAAAACAGTAAGCAAGTTAAATAAATAATAAGGTAGAAAAATTAGTACAAAAAGGCAGAAAAAAGGACGGAAAAAAAGAAACATTTTTTACCCTTAAAAGAACCAGCAAAAAGAAACAAACCCATGGAACAGGTGATTGTTCCATGCACTGTTGGAACAGTGGACTGTTTAATGGACTGTTCCATATGTTCCATGCACGTATTTATGCCCAAAGAACACACAAGTTACACATGCATTAAATGTAAACTATATGAACTACTAGAGGAAAAAGTAAGGGATCTAGTGGCAGCTCTGAGCCAAACTCCAAACTACACAAGAAAACGATACTCACATTGAACCAAATAATGAACAAATAACTCCCAGAGGATTTGACTTTGCTGATAAACCCTTGGAGGAAGACAAGTGGAAATATGTCACACATAGAAGGAAACACAATAATCAAATTAAGAAGCAGCATAAATCTAACAAATTCCTACTGCCCAATCTATCCCAACCAGAAGCAGCCCCATTAAAACTCAACAATCGATTTCTCCCTGAGATGAAAAATATGCAGACTCACAACTTCTCCCTTCAAGAAAACATGGAGACAGCTCGAAAAGAAAGGTAGAAGAGGGAACTAGAAGTAAAGCCACACTGGACCCAATTCTTACCAATAGAGAAGAAGTGATAGAGGGAATTGAAGTTGCCAGAACCTTGGGTGAAAGTGACCGTATCATACTGGAATTCAAACACAAGCAATAGAAAATAATCCAACCAGTGTCTTAAACTTTAAAAGAGCTGATTTTAACAAACTCAGAGAGAGCCTAGGAAAGATTCCATGGATGAAAACCCTAAAGGGGAAAACAACTGAAGAAGCATGAGAAACTCTGAAAAATATTATCATAAAAGCCCTGTCCAGCACAATACCACTGAAAAAGAAAAACAAGAAATTCAAGCAGAAACCAGCATTGCTGCACAAAGATCTCTCTGAAAAATTGAAAGACAAAAAGAACAAGTCCAAAAAATGGAAAGAGGGCCACTTAACTAAGACTGATTATCAGCAGATAATCAGAACATACAAAGATGAAGTAAGGAAAGCAAAGACTCAGAATGAACAAAACTCAAAGATAATAAAAAAGTTTCAACATATTAATAACAAGAAAAAGTCAAGGAAACAGGTCCACTAAAGAGAGAAGATGGCAAGGAAGTAACAAGAAGTGGGAGAAAGCAGAACTGCTTAACTCATTCTTTATATCAGTCTTTATAAGAAATTATAGCCCAATGTATCAAAAATTACTGTAAAAACAAACTAGAAATAAAAATTAAAATAAGCAAGAAAAATGGTAAGATAACACCTATTTGACCTTGATGAATATAAATCACCAGGACTTGACAGATTACACCCCAGAGTTTTGAATGAGCTGGCAGATGTTATCTCAGAACCATTGTATCATATCTTTCAATAATCCTGGAGCTCTGTGGAAATACCTGAGGATTGGAACACCCGTCTTCAAGAAAGAAAAATAAAAGAGATCCAGGAAACTACAGACCAATCAATCGAACATCTATACCTGGGAAGATCCTGGAAAAGATAATAAAAAACAGATCTGCAAACAATTAGAAGCAAATAAAGTTATAACTAGCAGCTAGCAAGGGTTTGTTAAAAACAGATCATGCCAAAACAATCTTATTTCATTCTTTAATAAAATCACTAAATTAGCAGACAAACAAAATGCTGTGGACATATCGAGGTATACTTTGATTTCAGTAAAACATTTGACAAAGTAGACCACGGCCTACTTTTTGGTAAACTAGAGAAATGTGTAATAGACAGCATCATCACCAGATGGAGTTGTAGTTGGCAACAAACCGTACTCAAGGAGTAGTCCTTAATGGCACTCCATCCACATGGACAGAAGTAAGCAGTGGTATACCACAAGGCTCTGTCTTAGGCCCAGTACTCTTCAATATCTTCATAAATGACTTAGATGAGGGAATAGAAGGGGAACTCATCAAATTTGCAGATGACACCAAACTGGCAGGAATAGCCAACACCCCAGAAGACAAGCTCAGGATCCAAAAAGACTTGACAAACTTGAACAATGGGCCCTATCCAACAAAATGAATTTTAATGTGGAGAAAAGCAAAATTTTATATTTAGGCAGGAAAAATCAAAGGTATTGTACAAGTAGGAGTGGGATTCTACCAGTTCGCACTTTCGGAGAACCGGTTGTTAGAAGAAATTACTGACCTAATCCTGTAAGGAAGGCAGGAAGGAAACATTCTGATGTTACTTACAGAAACTGCCTCTCTGTTAATCCCCATAGTCATAAGAGGCCAGGCGAGGAGAAGCATGCCTCGATATGAGTGATATTGAATTGGCCATGCCCAGCCAATAACATGGCCACCAAGCCACATCCACCCAGTCACATGACCACCAAGCCATGCCTGCCAACTAAGCCATGCCCACAGAACCAGTTGTTAAAAAATTGAATCCCACCCCTGTGTATAAGTACAGATTAGGTGAGACCTGGCTCAAAAACAGGAACTGTGAGAGGGACTTCGAAGTCCTAGTGGATGATCATTTGCATATGAGTCAGCAATGTGCAGCCACTGCCAAAAAAGCTAATAGATCATTGGTTGCCTTCTCCCCTCTTTGGAAGAGCTTTATAGCTCCTGCTGCCTTAAGAAAGTTCAAAACATTCTCAAAGTTCTATCTCATCCTGGGCACCCATTTTATTACCATCTGGCAGACAGTACAGGATAATAAAAACAAGGACAAATAGGCTGAAAAACAGCTTCTATCCCAGGGCACTAACTCTGTTGAATTCTACAGTATATCGCAATATTAATGCAATATCAGGGGTTTTCCATTCAATGTATAGAATGTGAAGGATGTATGTGTTTGTGTTTATCTTCATAATCATAATGTACACTGAAGATGTATTTAATTTCGTTATACAAGGTGCAATGACAATAAAGGAAACTGAACTAAACAATTCTGGGTTGTATAAATAGACGCATAGAATCAAGATCACATGAAGTACTAACACCACTTTATAAAACCCTAGTAAGACCACAGTTGGAATACTGCAACCAATTTTGGTCACCATACTACAAAAAAATGTTGAGACTTTGGAAAAAGTTCAAAGAACAGCTAAAATGTTCAAAGGCCTAGAGACTAAAACATATTAGAACAGCTGCAGGATTTGGGTTTGGCTAGTCTAAAAGAAAAATTCGGGAGAGTATTCCAGTATTTGAGGGGCTGCCACGAAGAAGAGGGGGTCAAATTATTATCCAAAACACCAGAGGGCAGGGAAAAAAGAAAAACAATGATTGGAAACTAATCAAAGATAGAAGCAACCTGGAATTAAGGAGGAACTTTCTAATAGTGTGGACAATTAACCAGTGGAACAGCTTGCCTGTAGAAATCGTGGGCACTCCATCACTGGAGGTTTTTAAGAAGAGACAGTCACGCATCTGAAATAGTATAGGTTCTCCTGCTTGAGCAGGGGGCTGGACTAGAAGATCTCCAAGGTCCCTTTTAGCTTCTCTTCTCTTCCTCAATAGAGCATATTGAGGGATATTTAGCACAATATCATCCATAACTTTACATTGTTTATCCATTTGGATTTCTTAGTAAAATATAGGATGGGGTTACCATTGCCTTCTGCTATGCGATATGAAATGATCAATGAAGTGATCTTCTGCCTCCAGCATATATCTATATTGCTACTGCCCAAAATAAAAACCTGCTTGCTTTATTCACCCAGGTCAGATGATCTTCATACCTTGGGTAACCCTATTGGGAATATCTACTTTTCATGTACACTTCTGGTATTCTTTGATCATCCCTCCAAGAAATACCCCTTCCTGGCTTTACTTGATACAAAATATTAAAGTTTTTCTTTTTTTTGTTATCCTTCGCCATTAAGCAATATTTTGCTGCAGACTGGAAAATTAATTTACTTTTAACATTTAAGTGCCATGACAATTTTGGATATTTTGGCTTACTGCCACAGTATTTGCTACCATATTAGTCCCATAAATATTTCATAATCTTGCTCTTTGTATTTTAACAGTGGACAATCTACTCTTTGCTCAGACTTGATCATTCTTAATTCTTCTGTAAAAGTGGATAGAAGGCTAGATATTTTTCCTTTTCAAATAAGGAATATCTGTGTTTTTGGAATATCTGGTCTCAGCCAGTCAGGATTTATTGCAAATGCTTCCTAAGCATGTAGGAAATACTTTATGAGTCTTCTCAGGTACTTGGGATCCAGGGACACCATGTTTCTTCTCTTTCACCAGAGCACAAGGTGTAGAACAGAAGTTAGATTTTAATTACTTTTTCACTGCCCAGGTGAGGAATGCTCCAAATATCTTGCTGTGAATTTCACAGTCCAGCTGTTTTTCCACTGACATTGTCATTTGCTGCCTATGATTTGGAGCAGATGAGAAAATGAAAAGGCATTAGTAGGACAGAGATGGTTCTTATCCTAGAGACAGGAAAGCAAAAGAGACTGGGATAACTTCATGTTGTGTGGGTAAAGGAGCCTAGAGATGAACAAAGGTTAACACCAAGATTAACATTAGACCAACAGTCAAGAAGTAAACAATACCCCAATCAAGGAACTGCCAAAAAAGCTAATAGTAAACAGTCCAATCAAGGAACTATCAAGACCACTCCCACCAACACTGACAAGGCAAGCTGTCAGAAAATAAAATAAAAGCAAACTACTAGAATTGATGATGTTACCTAGTTTGGGAATGAAATATCTGCAAGAAAACAACCAAGCTCAGAGAGTATCAAAGATCCCACAGTTCAACCCTGGGCTACTTTAGAATATCTTTTCTAAAGAGGACTAAGGATGTCAGATCACTGGATCTAATAAGTAGTTCAAGTTTTAGTTTTTAGGGAAAGGAAGGAAATATTAAGATAAGGGGACAAACCCAAGAGTCTATTGACATGAAAAGTAGGGAAAAGTGCCTCCAAAACAATAGCAACTTTTCAACTATAGCTTCCATTCCAGTCATTTCTGCTTTTAGCTTGTCAGATTATATTCCTTGGCCTACAGGCATCACTCTTTAGTTGCTAAGACTTTTTTGTCTAATGCTTGTAAGTCCAAATGTATCCTGGGAGATATATAAGTTACATAATTCAGGGTGTGCATTCAAAAGTATTAAAGAATATGAAAAGTTCAGTATCAGATTAAGGCTCCAAAACTTAGATGGCAGCAAAGAGATACAGAAAACTAGCTTTTTTGTGCCCTCTTGTGGTCATAGAGATCATTGCAGCCCAAATCTGGTAATGAAGGAAATTTGTAGAGTACTGTACAAAAGTGCTTGAACCAAGGGTCAAATAATCTAACTACCATAGATTAAAGAAAAGGTCCAGCAAATGTATTAGTAATGGCTTACCAAGTGTTATGGGAGCTTTGTGTCCAGAATGTATATATTGTTATTGACAAGCAAAGCTCACATAGCCTGATTTCTATTTAACAAGTTGCCAGTTGTGTGCTGCCAAATGAAAATGGAACTTCACAGTGTAGCAACCCAACAATTCCTGTGAGTGTAACTTGGCAGGAAAATTACATTTAGTCTTTTCCAAAATGTGTGATTTATAAGAATGCTTGCCACCCAGAAGACAGTGGAAAAAACACATGCAGAAGTCCTCCATTTCTGGAAACATTTTAAAAATATCCTTGGATTTTATAAGTAGGGTGCAGGATCTTCATGAGTATAAACATTTATGCCCTCTCTCTACAATTTCTCACAAACTCAGAAATGCTCTTCTCCCACTGCCTTGAACAGAAGGAAGGTTAAAAATCTAGTACAATACCACTCAGCCCTTTTGGACACATTTTCCCATCAGCCTCAGCTTCATGGATAGGAATTGCTCATGAATTGTTTACTTTTAAGCAAAGAGTAACCAATTAATCTTCTGATCGCCTAATACGGTATCTGCATACAATAACTTGTGCCAATATCATTACTTATAAGAAGACTTTTCAATCATATGGGCATTGTGACAAAGCTCATGATGGAAGAAATCATTCAGTCATCTTCCTTCTGAAAGAACCTAGAACAGTTAATATGCAGTGTGATGGAAAAATATCCCATGGATACATTAGAAGACTATCATTTATATACATTAATTTATCCACCACATATTTGCCATGTTATAGATCAATTCTGGTTTCTAAAATCTCTGTCTTCTATAATGGTGTGGCAAAGTAGCAATACACAATCATATCCAATAATACACATAATTAAAGACTGAGTATCACTGATTTCAAACAAATTTATTGTCCATCATTAAATTACTGCAGTTCAAACATATGCTTCTCTTCAGCTGGATTGTATCCATGATAAAAATGACATGCAGAACTGCATAAACCAAGCCCAAAATATTCTCAGCGCTACTAATATGAATGGCTCTACAGAAAGCCTTATTTAATATAATGCATTCATATGTCTAATAAAAGTAATGAAGTTATTTTTTTTAAACAACAATGATCTCATCTGTCTTTTTGTTGGAAACTTTGTTTTAAACAGCAGTTAATTTTTGGGAAATATATATTACTCATCTTTGAGATTTAGAATCTCAAGATAGTCATTAGATTTTGGCAAGCAACCAGGAACAATACGCTATGGCTATTAATTGGATTAAAAGGTTAAGAGATGTGAGACTCAATAGTGTAGGAATTAAATATGAAATCCATCCAGTATTTCATGGTGGGTTAAAACTGCCATTCCTGTGGGATTACACAGAACAAGTGTTTGAGACAGCTTCCACTTGCTTACTTCCAAGGAATTCCACTGGCTTTCAGAGATGATAATATGAAGTCATGTGCTTTGTTTTAAGAAATTATCAGCAATAGTTGATTTCAATCATGGAAAGCCACCAAGAGTTGTTTAATTGTGTCAGGATATAAATATAATAAATAAACTTTGACTGTATTACATACTGATAATTTTTCTTGTCAGCCACCTCCAGTACTACCAGAAAGAGCAGGTGTGTTTGTAGGGTGAAGTATAAACATTGATTTGGCAATCAAAGATTACCTGTATGTCTCCTTTCATCAATTCCTGGTTTGTGGCAGCATCTGTTGGAGGCCCTTTTTGTTCAGTTTTGGCTTAGCTTTAACTATTAGTTCATGGTTGTCTTAACTGTAGTACAACTAGTGCAGATTTAGTAACTTTCACATTTAGCAAGCATTTTCAGTTATGATGGCAATCAAAAAGTTACTTTATTAATCACACTTATACTTACAATCTTCATAGATCTATAAAACAAAACAAGGGCTACCTATAATTTCTCCCATTTTTTCATCATGTAATTTTTTTTCCCCAAACTATTTGACTAATTGAACATTCATAGACATCTGTCTTTGAACTCACCTCTTCTTTCATTTATGTGATGTGAAATTCATAAATTACTATTCCTTTAAATGTGATACCATTCTGCAATTAACGAAGTAGAATGAACCTGTGGTGGTTGTTTTTCCAAAACAAATTTAACGTAAGTTCTTAATGTGGTTGAAGCCAGTAACTAGCGTCACTAGGTCCATAATTTTACTTTGCATATTTTAGGAAATCATTTTGAGACCAGCCAAAATATCCTCAAATCTCTTTCCTCTTTCCTGGTGACCACAAAACAAAACAAATCCTCAACAGCTCATGTGAGACACAGGGAGCCATCACAACTATTTTACAAGTTTCAAAGAATGTAACCACACACACACACACACACACACACACACACACACCCTCAGAACTGCTAATTTCAGAGAATCAAAAGAGATCCACCACATTATATAAGATGAAAGAGTCTTTATTCAAGGAATGCCTTGGCTTGCTTGTCTGCACTGAAATGGAGCCTGGAACGTAATAAGCAGTCTCAGGTTCTGTTGTTGTTGGATCTCATGCTTCATTTTTTGAGTCCATGTCAAGACAAATTTTGCTAGGGGGACCCATAAAGCATATTAGTGGTTCAGGGCTTGGCCTTTTAAATAAAAATGTGCTTAAAGTTCCTATCACATCAAGGTATTATCTTGGGAATCAGTTTCATTTCAGTAAATAAGATTTGTTTCTCTACCTTAGAGTAATCAGAGTTTGCCTTTGGTGGCTTGACTTTTTGACTATAGCTTGTATTTGTTTCTTTCATTAGCCTGTAACACCCAATCCATGCCAGTGAATTATAGCATCATTGTACCTCCTGAGCACTTAAATAGTGAGAGCAGGCAAAGAATCTGATCTGTGGCCAGCCATTCTTGCTTGTGGTTTGGAAAAATAGACAGATGGAATCTTCATTAAAGAGGGAATGTTTGTTAACTTCTCAAGCTGATTGGGAAGTATACTTAATGGACATTTTTCTGATGTTTCTTTTATAACAGAGAAATAAAATTTCAGGTACAATGACCATCCTAGAAATAAATAATAAGAATTCTCTTCAGCAGAGATCTGGGACCAAGTAGACAAAGACTTGTGAACTTATCCGTCATGCATGCACTTATCATCATATGGATCACTAAGAGCTTGAAGGGGGTTTGTGTTTTGCTCTCTGAGATGCACCTTTCTGGGTTTCAGTTAGCTGTAATCTCAGAGCAGGGAGCCAGACATTCCCAGATGTCACCTGGAAAAACCTAATGCTTTTCAGAGCTTCTGTGCACTGCCAGAAAGACCCAGTGGTGAAAGTTGGACTATATGGAACATTTAGGTGTGTTGTTGCTTTACCAGCCTTCTTGCTGCATAGCAATTTTCCAGCCTGATGTGCCATTGTGCACTGTGAGGAAAGGAAAAAAGAACCCCTGCCCTTTAAGGAATAGGCAAAGTTCTTTCCTTTTTTGGATTCAAGTTTCTTTTGGATTCAAGAAATGCAAAATGATTTGGTCATCTGCTTGGAAGTCAGAATCAGTTTACTAATAGGAAGGTAGATAAGAAATTTCACAGCGTTCCTAGGATTAATCTAATAAGTGGGTAAGAAAACCCCTTTCTTATACTTTTTCAGGTCCTTTGATTTGGAATTGAAGTCTTTGAACTGTGTGTGTTGAATTCCTGTCTCTTTGAGATTGGGATCTTGATTTTATGGTCCTGATCCTTTGTAGTTGCTTGTTTGCCATCATGGTTCCTTCCTGCCATGCATTTTGGTTTGCTTTTCACAAGTTTTTTATAGCTTGCCATCTATTTGATTTCCATGGGAAAGGATCCTAGCTAGTCTGTAGGGTTTTTTCTCTGTATCTCATGCCTGTAATTTCCTCCTTCCTTTGTTGTGAAAAATAAGCTGGCTCCAGCTATTTTAATAGCCCTACTTGACAAAGGATGGGGGCTGTTTTCCTAGAAGAGACCATCATCTGTGAACTGTCCTTAAATATCACATTTCGATTCTTACTATGTTACAGAGCCCCTGATTATGACATCGAACATGTAAACAAGCTAAATTCACTACTAACATGGGCAACATGCTGCCCACACACTTTTATCTTTCTTGGAGACTTCAATCTACCTCACATTAACTGGACCCTAAACGAATGTAAAACTGAACCCATACATGTAACCTTCTACAATGCTGTAACAAACCTGGGACTGAAACAACTAGTAACCAACAATACTAAATTTAACAACTGCCTCGATATCATCTTCTGCAATAGTCTGAATTCAATTTATGGAATACAAATTAAAGAACCCTTTTCCAACAGTGACCACAGCATGATTGATTTTTGTCTCAACATACGTCCACACAAAAATCAACACAACAATGTGATCCCCAATTATAACTTCAAAAAAGGCAACGATGATCTTATAGACAACAATCTCTCATCTCTTGGTTGGCAATTTCTATTCACTGGATGCAATACTGTTGAAGACCATTACAACATATTTTTACTGGTCAAAAGAATCATCAAACTATACGTACCAAAAACAATTCCAAAAACCAGAAAAAACAGATTACCCATAACAATAAGGAAACTTCAATCCAAAAAAAGATCACTTTGGTGGAAAAACAAATCTGGTCACGTTGCCAATTTCAAAAGCCAATACAAAAATTTATGCCACCAGATAAAGACTGAATGCACCAATTATCACATTAAACAAGAGGAAAACCTACTATGCACCAATTCCACCCACGTTTTCTACAATTTTGCAAACAACAAACTAAAAGACTCAAGGTCCATCCCACCCCTGAAAGGACCTAATGGTAAAGACTGCAATGATGACACCATTAAAGCCAACCTCTTTAACACATTCTTTGGCTCAGTATTTGTAATGTATCAGCAATGGATTAGTATTTCCTAATTGAACCACAGACAACTACAATGATCTAATACATATCAATTTTACAGAAGACATTGTTGAAAAAGCACTACGCAATCTAAAACCATCTCTATCTATTGGACTGGACGGAGTATGTACCTACTTCTTTAAAAAGCTATCCACTGTCATAACCGAACCTCTAAGCATAATCTTTGAAAAATCTTTCAGGACCAGCTCCTTGCCAAAACTATGGTCACAAGCCACAGTCATCCCCATCTTCAAAAAGGGAGACCCCAGCCTAGTTGACAATTACAGACCAATCTCTTTATGCTGCGTCACCTGTAAAGTCATGGAATCAATTATTAACCAATCCATCATCCTCCACTTAGAGACAAACAACCTCCTCTCTAATAAACAATTTAGTTTCAGAAAAAAACTATCCTGTAATCTACAACTCATACACTGCAAAAACATATGGACTACACAAGTCGAGCAGGGCAAATCAATAGACACAATCTACATAGACTTCTGTAAAGCCTTTGACATGACAAACTACTCCTAAAACTAAAATCTTATGGTATCTCGGGACACCTGAATAACTAAATAGAAGCATTCCTGTCAAACAGACAACAAATGCTCAAAATTGGGAGCGTCCTATCAAATTCTGTACCTGTCAACAGTGGTGTTCCACAAGGCAGTGTTCTAGGACCAACTGTCTTCATACTCTACATAAATGACCTCTGTGATCATATTAAGAGCAACTGTGTTCTCTTCGCTGATGATGTAAAGCTATTCAACACCACAGACAATACTGCTACCCTTCAAAAAGACCTTGACTATGTATCAGAATGGTTAAACAAATGACAACTTCAAATATCAACAAATAAATGCTCTGTCATACATATTGGCAAAAAAAAAATATCAGAAAATAAAATATAGGCTGAATAGCCAAGACCTTGTTGATGATCCAAACTCTGTCAAGGATCTTGGAGAACTCATCTCTAATGATCTAAGTGCTAGAGCCCACTGTAACTACATAGCCAAAAAGGTGTTAAGAGTTGTTAATCTAAATCTTATGTAGCTTTTTCTCTGGTAATATCACACTACTAACTAGACCATACAAAACATTTGCTAGACCAAAACTCGAATACAGCTCATCAGTAACCCACATTACATATCTGATATTAACACAGTTGAGAAAGTCCAGAAATATTTCACAAGAAGAGTTCTCCACTCCTCTACTCATTGCTCTACACCTTATGCCACCAGACTTGAAATTCCAGACCTAGAAAACCTAGAACTACGCTGCCTTCGGTCCAATCTAAGTATAGTATATAAAATCATGCATTGCAATGTCCTACCTGTCAATGAATACTCCAGCTTCAACCATAACAATACAAGAGCAAACAATAGACAACAATAAACTCAAGGTTAATCGCACCAAACTTGATTGCAGGAAATATGACTTCAGCAACAGAGTGGTCAATGTCTGGAATACTCTACCTGACTCTGTAGTTTTTTCCCCAAAGCCCCAAAATTTTAACCTTAGACTTTCTACTATTGATCTCACCCCTTTCCTAAGAGGTTTGTAGGGGGCGTGCATAAAGCGCACCAATCGTGCCTGCCGTCCCTGTCCTATTGTTTCTTTTATTTTTCTTATATGTATCCATGTATTCATAACTATGTTTTTACTTATACCTATTATCTTCTAAGCAGTTGAAAAACCAAATAAAATTAATAAAATGTCCAGATCAAGAAATCATCATATTTCTTAATCTGGTCATATGCAGAAAGACTAAGACTTATTAAGATTGGCTATGATAACTGATCTTACAAATCTGACTGTGTTTTATCCCACCTCCTTCTTAATAGTTGATATAATTAGGAAGGTGTCTGCTTGAACACTTCTGAATAATAATATCTATATGCTGCAGTTTTAAAATATGTTTGATTCCTTATTTTTCTGGCAACAGATTTTGCATAGTCTCCATTGAGGTCATTTTCTTTACCCTCTATACAGGGAGTCTTTGACTTACAACAGTTTGCTTAGTGACCGTTTGAAATTATAACTTCACTGAAAAAAATTACCTATAACCATTTTTTACACTTTTTACATCCGGATCCTTGGCAAGTGGTTCATATTTATGATGGTTGCAGGGTCCTAGGGTTGCAATGTCAGCAATCCCCTTTTTGACTTTTGGACAAGCAAAGTTAATGTTGAAGGAAGATTCACATAACAACCGTGTTACTAATTTAACAAGTGCATTGATTCATTTAGCAACATTGACAAGAAAAGTCATAAAATAAGGCAAAACTCACTTAACAAATGTCTCACTTAGCAACAGAAATTTTGGGCTCAATTGTGGTTGTAAGTCGAGGACTACCTCTATTGACTCTCCAAAATTTCCAAGTCTGAGAGATTTTAGCCTGTCATTGTGTGGTATAAAGTATAGTGTGATCCAGGAGTTCATGGTCACCATGGTAACCATGGGCCTGATCCACATCATTCATAAACCAACACACGTTGGGAGTCACATGGTTCACCTGGCTTTTGTCTTAGGCCATTATGACTTGATCTAAAGGTGCTCTGATGTTCTTATGGTTTGATCACTCTTAAATTGTTTTTTGACTTATGGTTACTGCCCACCTACTATTGGAAGAGCCCATTCAATTGGTATCTCCAGGAAGTTAAATGGGTTTTAGAGAGAACTTGGGGGTTTTCATGCCCAGCTCTTATGCCACACAAGAAGTTTACGGGCTCAGTTCATGGCAGGAAAATGCAGTGGAGACAAAGTTTTCATGCTTTCAGAACATGCCTTCATCCCCTCTCCAGGGCAAAAGAAAAGCTCACTGCTGGGAGTAGAGAGACTATCACATCATTTTAACTAAAACTGAAATTTGGAAAATGTTTGATTGGTAAAGATTTTCTGATGCCTGTGCCATTTGATATTAAAAAGACATATGGAAAATTGGTTTTAGTTTATAAATTAAATCTATCAGAGTTTTTGGAATAAAATAATATGATGCTGTTACAATTTCTTAATTGAGAAAACATTGTAAATTCAAATCTGTAGAGCATGGTTTGAACTCTGACTCTTGTCATAACTCACTACTGGAAAAATGAGCACTGAAGACCATTTACCAATTTATCAATGTGCAGAGGATTAAAACTGACTCTTCATTAAAAGAACAAAAATTAAAACTGTTGTCTGCATTGAGTTTTAAATTTCTGAGTGTGCATTTGGATTCAAAACTGACTTGGAAGCTTCCTATACATATTCCTGTATTATATCCTAATCATATCCTATCAGGATTATACACAGATGAGGCATAATCCTCCTCTGAACCTGAGGAGACTGATAAAGACACTTCATTGCTTGTTCTGTTGAACTTTTTTTACCTATAATGGAACATGTTCAAAGGCTCTAAGGCAGGTGCCCATCCCTTGCAATGTTGTGAAGAGAATAAGAAGGAAATGGCTTCTATTTTTGAGGCTAATTTTACTTAAAGCATAGATTGAGGCATAGTCAGAAAATATATGCACAGATTGCTGGGAATTTAATGTCTCTGGAATAAGTGCTATTGTGAATAATTTCCATGGAAGGAAAAAATATTCGTGGTGCACTTAAGTTTGATATGCAGGCTTCTTATAGGAAGGAGTTTTCTTTCCTGCACAAATCTGGAAACCTCTAAATGATGGTAGATATGATTATATGAAGGATAGGGAAACATGTCTTTGGCCTAAATAATTTAAAACTGAGAGCACTGAAGATATATCCAACCAGAGTCATTATTACTACTCAGTTTAAACTGACGGTTCAAGGGAAATATTACTTGAGAAAGTGGCAGCTCTTAGAATGTTTTTTCAGCTATCTTTTAATGACATCAAGTTAGCTAAATGATAGTGTGGTTAGCTATGGAGCAAATTAGGAATTGGAAGAGCAGCAGTGTGATCTGATTGTCAGGGGGGAACTATAAATACTGGATTTTTCAAATCATCTCAGTTGGGTTGCAGCCTATATAGATAGATACTTCAGAGAATGGAAAATTATATTATGTAGCTAAGTAGTGTTTATGTCAGGCTGATGTGATATTCCTTTGGAGATTAAATGCAGGCTTCCATAGAAGATAAGAGAAGAATGGCAGAGGCAATCAGAGTTAGAATATAGTAAACTGATTTTAGGGCTTTGACTGACTTGGGTGGGTGAAACAGATTAGTTTTTCCCTAATACTTTTTATGGTAAATTCTCCTCAGAATATGAAGAAGTCCAAGGTGTGATGTTTATGGACCAGGTTTTTTTGGGACTGTTTCTATTATGGCAAAGAAACAGACTTTCTGATATGTTGCTTAATGATAGAATAATTTGAAAACCTTGTTTTGTAGCTTGTTTTGTATATTTTTGAAGGATTCCAGAATATATAATTTATTGTGAATAGCTGAATTTACAAGTTATTTCAGTAGATTGTGATAATAGGATCTATCTTATATGATTCTGATTTTGTATGATTTTGATTGCTTATTTAGTATCCTATGACTATCACCAAGTGTTGTATCTTATGATTCATGCATGATTCATGTATTTATGATGATATGATCATGATTCATCACTTATATCTTTTATGAACACTGAGAGTTTACGTACCGGAAACAAATTCCTTGTGTGTCCAATCACACTTGGCCAATAAACTTGTTCTGTTCTATTCTATTCTGTTCTATTCTATTCTATTCTACTCTACTCTACTCTACTCTTTGTTCCAGCATTTCTCTCTACATGTGTGTGCATGCATATCTGCTTCATTTCACCCGCAGTTCTAGTGGAAGTGCTAATGCACATACATGATATGCCTGCAATATGGGAGAAACTAGAAAAAACTGCTAAATTTTCTGAGGGTGCAGCTGCTTTAACACTTGGACAGTGTTTTTCAACTTTGGCAACTTATAACATTCACACTTCTATCCCAGAATTTTCAAAGCAGGATGCTGGATGGCGAATTCTGGGAGTTGAAGTTCACAAAACTTAAAGCTGCCAAAATGATAAACACTGAAGGAAGGATGCTTTGCCTTTGCCAACAGGCTTTGTGAAACATCTCCTTCAATAGTTTGCCCAGCCAACTAATTGTTTTTTCTTCCATATAAATGCTGTTTATTTTTAACAGAACACCAGATATGTTTGTCCTTAATTTAAACTATTGATTATTTTAAGATTTGGTTCTTTTGAAAATCCATTTAAGATGCAATCTATGATTTAGTTTGGCTGTAGCAACATACTGTATGTGCTAGCAGGAGTGGGTTTCTACCAGTTCTGTCCACCTCTGTAGAACCGGTAGCTCTGAAGAGCAGCAGACATAGAACCGCTTCTATGTCTACTGATGTTTTTGTCCACCCGCCTACCTGGGCTGTTACCTGACCTTTATTTCCTGATTTTTTCAACTTCAGCTGCCATGTGAGGCACAGCTGCAGTTAAAAAAGAAGGAACGAGGGCTTTTTGAAAAGCTGCTTCTCTGCACGCGGTATGCTGATGACGATTTACAATGCATTAGCATTTAAACTTATATACCACTTCATAGTGCTTTATAGAACTCTTTTAAGTGTTTACAACATCAGCATCTTGCCTCCAACAATCTGGGTCCATATTTTACCGACCTCAAAAGGATGGAAAACTGAGTCAACCTTGAGCTGGTCAGGATCAAACTTCTGGCTATGGGCAGAGTTAGTCTGCAATACTGTATTCTAATTATTGAGCCATCACAGCTCTTGGTAATATCAGTATTGGTAGGGAGTGGGATTTGCTCTCAATTTGCATTCTAGTGGCTTGCTCTATTAGTATTGGTGGGAGTGGTCTTGGTGGTTCTTTGGTTGGGCTGTTTTCTGTTGCTTTATTTGACCTACAATCAAGAAGTAAACAATACTGCAATCAAGGAACTGCCAAACAGTCCAACCAAGAACTACCAAGGCCACTCCCACCAACACTGACAGGGCTAGCAACTAAAATATAAAATGAGAGTAAACACCTCTCCCTACTAACACTGATGATGTTACTTCGTTTGGTAATGAAATGTCTGCAAGAAAACAACCAAGCTCAGAGAGCACCAAGGACTCCTCATGTATCACTGCTTTTGGTAGGTTGTTTATATTTTAATATTCTTTTTCTTGAACATCATTGTACTTAGTTCTTATGGACTGGGGAGCTGAAAGTCAAGAAATACCTTGTGTTTGAAAGGGCTTCCTCCTGGGTAATAGCAATTGGATGAAATCTCAGTGACTTTCTCTGTTTTATGTGTAACAATAACTATTGTGATTTGTAAAGTATTGTTCAATGTTTTCCAAGAAGTGTAAAACCAGCTGGTTGTGATAAATCACATAGTTAAGCAATCTATGCCTTAATATTTGGTGTGAATATGATCTACCTAAAATATTGTATACAATGTTGTGTTTGCTGAGAAGAGTTAAATTTACATTGGTTCAATACTAGTATTTCAACAAGCAAGATTGTTCTAATTATTTTTTTATTTTTTATTTTTTCTTAAATTTTTATTGGTTTTTAAAACGAACATAAACAAACAAAACATAAAAACATCAAGCCATCTTCCATATGTATACATACAGTGTGCTGGTTGGTTAACAAATTGTTTTGTGCTTCCATTTTGTAGTCTTCAATTACAATTACATTGTATATAATCTCACATTTTCAATCAAATATTAAATAAAGTAATATCATCATTAATCAATCATTTGACTGTACTTTTATTCATTCATGCTTTCCAAAATAATCATATTTTACTTAATTTATTTTATGACAGTTCATATTATCATCCCAAATCTATCTTAGAATCATTTTGTAGATATAATAAGAAAATAATACATCTTTATATATTTTATATTTTCTAAAAGTCTACATATTTCATTAGTATATTTTATTGTCTAATCATACATAGAATAGATCCCAAATTTTATAAAATTGTTTATCATCTTGTTCTCTAATTTCAAATGTCAATCTGCTCATTTCAGCACATTCCAATATTTTCTTAATGATTTCCTCCTGTGATGGTGTTTTCTCATTTTTCCAGTTTTTAGCAAATACAATCCTAGCCGCTGTTAATATATTTACAATCAGGTATTTCAAGTCTTTACTATATATTTCAGGTAAAATTCCCAATAAAAATATCTCTGGTTTCAAACCTGTATGATTTTTTTGTCATTTTTTCCAACCATGTGTGGATTTTAGTCCAGTATTTTTTAGCATCCGCACAAGTCCACCACATATGGCAATATGAGCCAGGTGTCTGATGACATTTCCAACATTTTTTGGATTTATTCTTGAACATTCTTGCTATTCTTGTCGGGGAAAAATGCCACCTGTAAAACATCTTATACAAATTTTCTTTATGTGCTGTTGACATTGTCATTTTATAATTTTGAGACCACAGTTTTTGCCATTTCTCTACATCAATCTCATATCCAAAATTCTTCCCCCAAGCAATCATAGTTTCTTTAACTTGTTCTTCTTCTAGTTTAATTTCTAAAAAATATCCACACAATTTTTTAATCACCTTTTCATCAGTACGTGTCAAAATCTTATCTAAGTCAGTCAGTTTATTGTAGAAACATTCTGTTTTAGAATCTTTATCATTCTTTGAATGTATTTGCGCATATGAAAACCAATTCATCTTTATACCTTGTTCCTCTAGTTTTTGTATAGATTTAAGTTCACCCTTTTCATTCAATATTTCACCATATCTAACTGTTCGTTCCTTCTTATATATTATAGGATAAGAAAATGCTTCAATAGTCAATAGCCAGACTGGAATTTTCAAATAACATTGTCTTTTAATATTCTCCCAGTTTAACAACAGAGACTCCCGTATATAATGTCTTCTAAAGTACCCCTGTGTTTTAGTTCCTTTATACCATAAAAAAGCATGCCACCCCAACAACAGATCACGTCCTTCTATTGTCAACAATCTATTACTTCTTAATGTTATCCATTCCTTAATCCACATCATATTTGTAGTTTGGTAATACAACTCCCAATTAGGCAAACCAAATCCTCTCTTATTCTAGCATCTTGCGAAAGTTTTAACTTTATTCTCGCTTTCTTACCTTGCCATATATATTTCAACACAATTTTATTTAAATCTTCAAAGTAGTCTTTTCTTTTCCAAGCCTAATTGGAATTGTTTGAAATAAATATAAAATTCTGGGTAGTATATTCATCTTGACTGTTGATATTCTCCCTATTAATGACAGTTATAAATTTTCCCATTTTGCCAAATCTAGCGCTATCTGCTGTTTAAGTTTGATATAAGTATTCTCTTTTAATGTTCTGCTTCTTGCTGTCAAGTATATCCCCAAGTACTTGATCTTATTCATGACCTGAATTTTCAATAGGTCTGCCAGTTCTTCTTTTTGTCTTGAAAGCATATTCTTTGTCAAAATCTTTGTCTTATTTTCAAACCAGCCATCTTTCCATATGTCTCTATCTTTTCTATCAATTTTGATGCTGTTTCTAGTGGGTCTTCTAAGATAAAACCAGATCATCTGCAAATGCTTGCAATTTAAATTCTTCCTTTTTCGTTTTCATCCCTTTTATATTCTTTTCATCTCTAATATTTCTGTTTAGCACTTCCAAAGTTAACACAAACAACAGAGGTGATCGTGGGCACTCTTGTCTTGTTCCTTTTCGTATATAGATAGAGTCTGTCAGTTCTCCCTCTATCATTATCTTTGCCGTTTGCTTATGATATATAGCTTCTATTGCTTGAATAAATTTTCTAGTAAAGCCCATCTGTTCCAGCTGGAACAACATGAATTGCCAATTCACATTATCAAATGCCTTCTGTGCATCTAGAAATATAAGAGCCATTTGTTTTTCAAGATGTGCCTCGGAGTATTCCAAAGTGTCCAAGATTATTCTCATATTGTCTTTAATTTGTCTGTTTGGCAGAAATCCATTTTGATCAGGATGGATAAAATTATTTAAGTATTTTTTAAGTCTTTCTGCCAATATTGAAGCAAAAATTTTATACTCTGCGTTTAGTAGGGAAATAGGTCTATAGTTCTTGATTTGTAATGGATCTTTTGGAACAAGTGTAATATAATCTTCTGACCATGATTTCGGTATCCTCTTATTTAACATAACTTCATTCATAACTTCTAGCAATTGAAGATTCAACGATTCTTGTAATGTTTTATAGAATTCTGTTGGAAGTCCATCTGGGCCTGGTGACTTTGCATTATTTTGCTTCTTGAGTGCTTCAGATAACTCCACCATCGTTATATTGCTTTCTAACATTGTTTCAATCTCTTTAGGTATCTGGGGTAACTTAGCATTCTGTAGGTACTGTTTGACTCTTTCCTCATCAATATTCTCTTGTGTGTATAGTTTCCCATAATAGTCTTGAATGATTTCCTTCTTCTCTTTACTTCCATAGCAAACTTGGCCTTGATCATCTATTAATTGCAATATTTTCCTTTTTTCTTTCTCCTTTCTCAATTTATATGCGAACCAGCTACCTGTTTTATTTGCATCTTCAAAATAGTTCTGTTTCGCACCTCTAATTTTCTGTGCTAATTCTTCTTTTTCTATTACACCCATTTTATTTTTGGTTATATCCATTTTTAACTTAATGTCCTTTTTCTGTGGCATTTTCTATAGCTCTTTTTCAAGTCCTTTATACTCATCCTCAAATGCCTTTGAAGCTAATCTTTTCATGGTATTTCTTTTCCTTGTATAGTCTATTATCAAGCATCTGGTATATGCCTTCATTGTATCCCATACATTCTGGATTAATGTATCTTCTTTTTTGTTTTTTCTAAAGAAAAAAGCCAGTTCTTTCTCCATCCACTGTGTGAAGTCTTTTTCCTTTAAAATAGTATTATTTTACGTCCATCTAGATCTTCTCCTTTGTCCTTTCCATTTAATTGTCATTGGATTGTGATCTGCCCAAGTACTTGTTTCAATATTTATTTCTTGAATATGAGTTAACAATTCTGTTGACATTCATGTCATATCTATTCTGGACCATGCATGATAAATGTCTATTTGAGTAGAAGGTGTATTGTTTAGTTTTAGCATCTCTTTCTCTCCATGTATCTTTTCAGTTTCTTTCATCTAGCATTTTAAAAAAGGATTTAGGAAGGATCTTTCTGCTTTGCTTTGTTGTTTTCTGTGCTGTATAGTCCAGTTTATTGTCTACAATTCCATTAAAATCTCCCATCATCACTATATGAGCAAAGTCCAGTTCAATTATTTTCATATGTAATTTTTTATAAAATTCTTCTTGATTGTCATTTGGGGCATAGATTGCAATCAGGAGCATTTTCGTATTATTGTCCATTATTTCCACCATTAGTATTCTTCCATCATCATCAGTATCAATCAATTTCGCTGGGGTAACATCTTTAATATATAGAACCACTCCTCTTTTCTTGCATTGTGTCAGGGAAGTAAATATTTTCCCTAATTTTGGCTGTATCAACAATTGTTCATATTGCTTTTTGATATGTACTTCTTGTTGGCAGATGATATCAAATTTTAATTTCTCTAATTTATGGAAGGTTTTCCTTCTTTTAATGGCTGAATTAAATCCATTTATATTAATTGTAATCAATTTTTTTCTTGCATGGTTATATTTTGTAGTTAGGTTTGACAGCTCTCGTGGATCTTGGTTCACATTGTTCTTTGGTTTCCTCCTTTCCACCTACTGCACCTTCTTCTTTTTCAGTCGTCATTTGGCAAACCACAATCTCCTTGTCTTTGTATTTCAACGTTTTCTCTCTTGCCACTTGCAATATTTGCATTTTAATGGATTTCTTTGTAAATCTGATGTGAACTTCTCTTGGTAAGCTATTTCTCATTGCATATCTTGTGAAGACTCAATAAACCTCATCTATTCCATCCATCATCTTCTCTTCAATTATTTCAAAAGCTTCAGACAATATTTCTATCATTATCTCAGATAGATTTTGTCCTTTTTCTTCCTCTATGTTTTGGAATCTAAGATAAAATTCTGATCTGTCCATCTCCCATCTCAGCATACCACTTTTATCTTGTTCAACCACAGTTAATCTGTTATCAATGTCTCCAATCTTCTTGTCTCTTTGTTTATCTTCTACAATTTTTTGGAGTCTCTCATCAAACTTCATCATCATTTGTTGGATGTTCTCCACTTTTTCATTGATTTTCCCTGTTCTTTGTTCAATGGTCTCTATTCTCTTTTCAATATTCTCTGGTCTTGTTTGAATATTTTGAATTCCTTGCATAATCATTTGCAGGGTCACTTTTTCTGGTTCTTTTTCTTGCCTTAACATTGTCTGTATTGAACGTTGTCCTCCAGATGAGGAAAGGAAGAAGTAGAAGTTGAGGAAGCAGGAGCTGTTAATTTCCTGCTCATTTCAAGCAATTCAAAATCTTCAGGTTCTTCTAGACCTTAATCCAACTGTGAAATAACCAATTGCAGTTCCAAATAAAAATAGTGGGAAAAAAGAAGCCAAATAGTAAAAAATAATAAAAAAAGAAAAAGAATTCTTCAGGTTCTTGTATACCTTAATCCAATCGATTGGTTAGATAACAGTAAAAATTCAAAAATAAAGGAAAAGACCATAAACACACACAAAAAATAAAAAGTTGTAAAATCCTAAAAAAGGCAGAAAAGTGAAGAATAAAAAGCTAAAAAAAGAAAGGAAAAATTCTTCAGGTTCTACAACACCTTAATCCAATTAAGAGGTCTCAAATATAAAAGGATGCATAAGAAAAAGAAAAAAAAGGCCAGAAAGATAAACAAACAAACAAAAAAACCAATATGGAAGGTAGATGGAAAGACAAAAATACCAGGAAGGGAGAGAGAGAAAAAAGGCTACTCCTTTAAAAAGAAAAGGAAGGGAATCATTAATACTAAAGCTTTTCCTTTAAAATAAAAAGCAAGTGTAAAAATTTAACTTCCAAAGAAAAGAAAAAAAAAACAAGTTCCAAAGAGCCAAAACTCCAAATAGCTATTACAAAAAGTAAACTGATGAGGAGGGGTAGCACAGCTTAGAAAAAATAGAAAGAGCACACTGCACTTTGTTTAATTATCCAAGGCTCTTGTTATAACTCTCTTCTCCAGAGACTTATCACCTTTTCTTTTCCTATAAGCTTCAACACCAGACTCCAGCTGTTGATAGAAACCCAGAAGAGCACCTGCAATAATACTCTCCCATGCTCTTTCCTCTATCTTATCAAATAGGCAATGTACTTGAAAAAAAGTCTCAGTTCTTTCTCAGCTTTGTCTGGTCAAAAGAGAAATAGAATATTTCCAAGCCTCTAGTTGGCAGTGTTACAAAGTTTCTTTTGTTTTCACTTTCCCCCTCCTTTTCCAAGCAAAATATAATAAGAATTAATTAAAAAAAAGAAAAAGATATTTAAAAAAATAACTAAAAGGGAGTCTCTAGCCTAAAATATTATAAAATCAAAAAGGAGAAAAAGAATCGATAAAAGAAGAGAAAAAAACCACTCCAGTTTCAAAGTATAAGATCGTGTGTAAAAAATCCAGCAATGAGAAAAAAAAATACAAATATTACTTTGATATTCCTGTTTAAAATCGCCACTTAATCACTTTTGTCAAAACTTCTACTGATTCTTTCTTTTCCTTAGGGTGTCCTTTCAAATCTTAGAATAAAGAAAAAGTTCTCACCAAACTGACACACTCTCTTTCTGTTCTCTTTCGTTTCGGAGCTGTCCCAACTTCAGCAGCTTTAATGGCTGCCTCTTTGCTGCTAGCAAAAAGAGCTTCTCCTGGATCTACCAGGGAC
Source organism: Laticauda colubrina (assembly GCA_015471245.1). Lineage (NCBI taxonomy): Eukaryota > Metazoa > Chordata > Lepidosauria > Squamata > Elapidae > Laticauda > Laticauda colubrina. Next base: position 4,332,484 of record BLBF01000052.1, read on the forward strand.
TTTGTGGCATCTCTGGGATTGACAGGATGCACTCTTCACTTCCACCATCTCTTTGGGACGGTTTAGATCCGATTGGACCATCCAGGAGCAAAGATATCGGCAGTGATCCCAGTCCTCCAAGATCACATGCCGTATTATCGCGACGCCAGCTCTGCCCTCCCAGATTGTTTTAATTATTGATTGGGGTTTTTTTTATGCTGCCCATCTCCCTTATAAGGCGATTCTGGGCTTGTGACTACTGGATTTAGAAAAAGCTTGGATTCTTTTATTCGTATGTCCAGCCATAGTTAAAATTAAATTATGCTCTGTGCAATTAGTTTTTGTTCCTAGACTCTATATCTGTTCTTCTATGTGCAGATTATTCAGTTAGGAAGTAAAATGAAAAAGTGCTCATTGTTGTCCAGAGAAGGCTCATTCTCCCAGTACATGTCCTCTGAAACGTCTTCATTCTTCATTGGATTTAACGTTTCTCAAAACTACGTGAAATAGATGCAAGGGAAGGCTTCTCCATAAATATGATGAATATCTACAGCTGAGGTAAACCTTTTTCTGTGCTAATTTGTGATTACACCTGGGATCAGTCTTTCCAGAATCTGTAGGCAATAGATTAAGGCCCACTTCATTCTTCCTTCATGGATTGGGAAAAGAGTTTTCTTATGTACATTTATTTTTTATTCAACGATAACGATATCATATGGATTTTATTCACTTGAGCATTCAAAATGTCTGTAAACAATGCCCCCCACAACCCAAGCATAAAAATACTGTACAAAAGCAGTGTTAAGTTTAAGTTCTGGCAAATACTCCCAATGATTACTTCAATGAATCCCTAAGGATAGAATGGTTACATACATACATGACATACAAAATTCCAGATTAAATATGATATTACAAAGGTTGCAGATCAAGTGCTGGGAATCACTGCAGGCTCCTAGAGAAAAACATGTAATGGTTCTTAGGACTCCATTATTGATTCTTTGGAACAGGGATACCCTCCCTACCACATTAATCAGAAACAAAAACTTGTATTAGTTCTAATTTTCATACTATATCTTGCAATTTCTTAATAAACAGAACAGTTTAGGCATTGACTTTCTAGCCATCATGTAGCTATCAAAAGCTCAGTAGCTTTTGCCAGAAAAAAAGTTGGCAGCTCAACTAGATTATTTTGTTCTGCGATTAATCATTTTATTCATTGTGGCTTGCACAATTAAGATCTTGGTTGACCTGAAGTGGTTTGCATTGCTGTTTAAATGGGTGTTGGTTTTTTCTTTTTCTTTTTCCCAGCTGAAGGTTTGATGTTGTGTGTTCCTGTGCTTTGCTTCCACCCTGTAATGATACTTAAGGGACCATTTTATGCCTTACTTTCCTATAGAGATTGCCTTCAGGGTTATGAGGTCGCTGTGTTCCCAGCATATTGTGTTTTCTTGCTGTGGAGCGAACATATTGTAAAATTATGCATGCATGTTTAATAATTAGAATTCTTTACAATGGCTTTATTAGACTGAACAATGATAAAGCTGGGCTGGATAATATCATAATAAAAAGGACAGTTAAAAAGGAAATTCACTTTGTGGAAGAAATGTAAGTTTTATTATGCCATGAATCTTATCAAGCACATCATCCATCTGGACATCTGCTGTGGCCCATTTTTTTAAAGATTTCCTCAATTTCCCTGTTATGATTGTAAAGTTGTCATTGCTGTTTTCCCTTAGCTAGTAACTGTCTATGGAGTTTCTCAGTCATCCAGGTCATGCTTGTCCCAAAAGTGCTTTTTCAAGAGGCAACTGGACTTTCTGTTTTTTCTTTGAAGACATTTCATTTCTCATCCAAGAAGCTTCTTCAAAGAAAATCCAGAAAGTCCAGTTACCTCTTGAAAAAGCACCTTTGGAACAACCTAGCTAGTAAATCATTCATGTGGGGGCAGATTCCACACAGCTCAAACACATAACTGTCTATTCTATGGAGGACAGTGGCCTTGGATAAACAAGCTCTGCAGAAAGGCTCTACAGACTCATACTTGAGCCTCTCCTGATCACAAGATAACCCTTTTTTCCTTCTTTGCTAAAGAATCTCAGATTCGGATGTGACTAATTATCAGAATCTAAATGTATAAATCTAGATTTTATATGAAAAGAATGAAAATCAGTAGAACCCCAAAATCTGTGACCCTACCAACATAGCTAAGTTTGCTTGTCTGCTAGCTTGATTAGATGTCATCAAACCAGTGTCAGTGTATCCAAAGTATGATCACTTTAGTCTGCTCAATAGTGATTGAAACAGAACCCTGTTTGTTCAATGATAAATTTATTTTTATCTTGGCTGTCCTTGTATTCTTGGGAGTGTTCAAAAGTGTCAGTACTTTTTCAATCCCACTTCTTCAAAGTCCAACTTTTGCTTTCACGGAGTGTCAAAGGGCATATCACTGCATGCACTATTCTGACATGTTATGGCATCTGAATATCTTTTCCAATATCTTCATGGCTAGTCCACTAAGTGCTAGTCTTTAACATTTTCCTTGACTACTTGTTCCTTTATGGCTGATGGTGACTTCTAAATGGCAGAAGCACCTACCACTTCAATGTTTTCACTGTCAATTCTAAGTTAGTGTAGTCCCACTATTTCACTGTGCACCTTCCATTTTATCGCTGGAGCTTGCGGATCCTTTGCATTTTCGGTTGTCTGAATAACGTCATCAACATAATGTAGGTCACTGATGCTTCTTTCTCCAGTCTTAAAATCATACTGATCTTCCAATTCAGGATCCCTTAAGACATAATAGCATATAGGTTGAATGCTGAATTTAATATCTACTACTATTTTTATCTATAATTTCATTTCTCATTTTCTGTTCCACAGGGGGAACAAATGCATCCTTTGTTATGTTTTAGAAGGAGCAAAATTTCCCTCAGGAGATTTTAAGGATCTCATTATGAATTTTTGTGGGCAGTAATACATTATCAGAACATGGAAAAAAATACCAGACGTTTTCCTGTTGTTTGCTACAATAGACATACTGGATGGCTGGATGCTCCCAGGAGGCTGCAGGGAGGCCCCCTAGGCCCAAAAACAGGGTTTAGCAAGCTTCCCTGGAGCCTCCTAGGAGCAAAAACAGGGTCTGGAGTGTGTGTGGTGTTTTTGGCCTAGCAAGCCTCCCTGGAGACCCTCCCTAGCAAGCCTCCCTTGCCTGAGAGCAAAACTGGGGTGGGGGTTGCTGGACCCCCCCCCCCACATCCCATTTTCAGCTGAGCAAGCCTCCCTAGAGCCTCTTGGGAGCAAAAATGGGGTGGGGTGGCATTTTTGGCCTAGCAAGCCTCCTTGGAGCCTCCTGAGAGCAAAAATGAGATGAGGGTGGTGCCGGACCCCCCATGCCCCATTTTTGCTCCCAGGAGGCTACCCAACACTTACCTGGTTGCCAGACGGGCTTCCTCATGGGGACTCCTGGGAGGGGTGGGGTGGGTGGGGCCAGCTGGTATTCGGAATTACCGGTTTGCCTAACTGGATGCAAGACTAACATCCAGTTCTTGCAAACCAGCCCGAACTGGTAGAATTTCCATACATTTTCCTTTTCTTGCCTTCTAGTGTTTTGGGAAATAGTTTGACCCCCTTATCTTTGTGTCAGCCCCTCAATTATTGGAGCACTGTTATATAATTAAATACTATATTATAAAATGATTCTATAAAAGGAAGAGAAAGATATCATACGAGAGGAATTTTATGAGAGGAAAGAGAGGAAAAGTGATAATATTCTTTGTAACTAAGCAAGAAATAGTTAACATCAAAAGAGTAAAAAATGGAGGGCAATTTGATAATAATAGGGAAATTTTATAGTTTGGGGAAAATGTATGTGATTCACAAATAACTATGATAAAATTTATTTTTTTAGTTGATAGGTTATAAAAAGATTTTAAAAGCCCTGTATTTATAATATTCAGTGTTACAAAGAAGCTTAAAATTATTAAAATATTATTGATCTTGATCTCATTTGCAGAGCAAGTTATTCATTTTCTTTGATGAAAAGATTTGTGGAGATGTCTATATTCATCCTTAATATTCCTTTACCTCACAAAACAGTCTGATTCTAGGTTATGCATCCATATATGTAATGAATAACTAATGTTACTAGTGCATGGCACTCTCTTTGTGTCCTGGTGTATGATATTTCAATTGTCCGAGTAATTTTGATAAGAATAGTCTGAGCCTTAAAGTCTTTAAGAAGACAATACTGCCTTTTCACTCAGTCAATAGAGGGAGATGAATTTGAAACACTATATTGGATGACAGATTTTTGCTGTCTCCTTTGTCAGGTGATCAGCTGAATTCTGAAGAGAAGAAGAAACGAAAGCAGAGGCGAAACAGGACTACCTTCAACAGCAGCCAGCTTCAGGCCCTGGAGAGAGTCTTTGAGCGGACACATTACCCAGATGCTTTTGTACGAGAAGACCTTGCACGCAGGGTCAACCTCACCGAGGCTCGGGTCCAGGTAATGAATCCAGTACCCCAAAGAACAGAACAGATGACTCACTCTTCTCATTTCATATTATTATTTGTTTAAAAAAAGAAAAACAAAAACAAAGAGGTAGGCGCATTATCCTTTCTTCCAGCCCACTTTGGAAGTTTTTGTTTAAAAAATGGATCCATCTTTCTATTTGTGCTCTTTTAAAGTGTATTTTGATTTCCACATCCCTGTATTTTATTTCAGATACTGGGCATCAGAATGTATATGGAAACAAAAACAAAACAAAACCAATGTGTATAATAATCAACTGCTATATTATGTATATAAATAGTTGCAAGAGTTATGTGCCATAAGATGGGAGAAAGAAGCTATCCTTTATACCTGCATCCCCAATGGAACAACTGTTCCAAAATTTGGTTTAGTCTGATAAAGGACAAGAGTAGCATTTGCATCACATTTTTGGCACTCCAATAAATTAAATCCATTCAAATTCACCAAAAGTATTAACTACTTTAGCAGGTTGTTACAATATGAATGCCTGAATTTTAATACTTGAACATTTATGACAGTTTCACATATAAAAATAATTTCACTAATTATTTTTAAGCTAAAATGTTTTCTTTAAATAATTGTGTTCTTTAATGATGAAGACCAATGGTTCTGTAGCTTGTCTTATTGTATACCAAGTTGTTGATTAAATGTCTTACTCTGAGCTCCACATTTTGGAAATTTTCAAGAAGCAAGGATGAAATACAAGTAGTCTTTGACTTACAATTGTTCATTTAGCGACCACTCAAAGTTACAATAATACTGAAAAAAGTGCTTTATGACCATTTTGCAGTATTCCCATGGTCACATGATCAAAATTGTGATGTGCATCCCAAGGTCATGTGATCATCTTTTGTGACCTTCTAAGTAGTAAAGTCAATGGGGAAACTAGATTCACTTAAGAACAGTGTCACTAGCTTAACAACTGCAGCAATTCACTTAACAACTGTGACAAGAAAAGTTGTAAAATGGGATAAAATTCACTTAACAAAATTCACAACCAAGTGAACTTGGCAACATAAATTTTGGGCTCAATTGTGATTGTAAGTCGAGGACTACCTGTAAGTGGGTAAGTATTTGATTAGGGCACCAGCTCTAGACAAATTAAAACTATTCCCTCACTACAGATGTTTCTATTTGTTTTTCTGTCATAAACTTACAATCTTAAGATCTCCCATTTTAAAATTTCTAAAACTAAGTCTAGATCAGGGGTATCAAATGTCATTACATTGTTGTCATATGATGTATCGCAACTGTTTTCTCCTTCGCTAAAATGGGGTGGGTGAGTGGCCAGTGCGTGACTCATCTGGCCTGTGAGTTTGACACACACCCCCCGGTCTAGGTTATACATACAACTCTGTATCCTCATCATTATATGAGCAAAAGTACTGGAAAACATTATCTTAACACAGCAGTTCCCAATCTTTTGGGCACCAGGGACCAGCTCCATGGTGAGAGGTTTTTCCATGGACTGACGGGGGCATGGTTTCATGTGCTGCCTGCATCCCATGGGTAGAACTTCGCTTGTTTGCACGGACCAGTTGCTGGTGTACCACAGACCGGTGCTGGTCCATGGACCAGTGGTTGGGGACCTCTGTCTTAACATTTTCTTCAAATACTAGAAATGATTATGGGAGAAAGTATCATAAATTGTTCCTCCATAAAGGTTCAATCACAGTACGCTCTTTTAGTACAGACTCAATCAATGCTAATTCTAAAGGTGCCCTGCAAAATTCTGCAGCTACTGCAATACATCTTTTCTTTTCTAAGGTAGGAAGACCTCTTACAGAGATGCCATGACAGTACAGTATAATATAATACTGATGTTCCTGAGATGCAGCCTTTCCAACTTCCCAAAAGCTTATGTGAGCCTCAGGCTTACACTACTTTAGGCAACATTAACAAAGGTAATAAATTCATACAAAAGTAAATAACAGGCACTTTAGTAAAGAAAAGAAAAGCTACAGATAACTGCAACCTCAATTCTGGAATGAAAACATTAATGATAGAAGATAAAAACAAGCATCTTGTTCCTAGGTAGTTAGCAAATATAACGACCAATATTTTCTCCAGTGTCTCCTTAATCTCACAATTGTACATGAAAGAAACTGCAAAATTTGGGAGGATTAACTAGGAATTAACTATTGGCTGAGCAAGACATTATTTGCTCCTTAAACAGAAGGTGCTCCATTTGAGCCATTCATCTAATCAAATAAAATTGCAACATCTTTTGGTTAGTAAATTAGAAATCAAGTTTAACCAATAGCTTTGAAAATAAATCAGACTAATAATTACCACTGGGAAATAAATGACAAACTTTTAAATTGCTATGATGTTTATAATTTCATTAGTCTGAGTAGTGAATTTACATTAGTTGGAAGTGGGTAGAATTTCAGATAACAATGAATCTCGTCCAGCATATACTTTACTTGGACGATGTTTCCTATCATAATATTAAATATATGTTCAACAAAAACAATTAAAGCAGTTCAGTGTGGGAGTCTATGAATAAATGTTCTGGACATAATCACTGTAGGTTTCCTGTGATTTCAACAAGCCATGGTAAATAATTTCTGTAAAACTTAAAGAGTTTTATGTTTTGTTTGGGTTGGAATGTGCCCAAAGTGTTTGTCCCAAGGAATTAGCACTATTCATATTTTTGTAGAATATCTTTCTGCATTTGACTTTAATCTATAAAATACTACAACAGGGGAATAACTATTAGATTCTAGAAGGAGTTACAAACTTTCTATATTCTAACAATCTGAAGAAATTTAGTGGGAATGAGATGTCAATATTTTATGTTTGTGTTTCTAATAAATTTACAGCATAGGCATGTTCTAAGCCAAGAAAGACTGCCAAAAAAAATATTTCAAAGCAGTGGACTTACTGAAGTTTTCAGAGGGATACCCAATCTATTTTTAAGTTTAGACATATGCTCATTGCATTCACTAAGGTGATTGCTAGAAGCCTCAACGTTATTTTGAAGAGCAAGGGATATGGACTGTGAACAATAGTAAATATGGCATTCATCCTGACCCACTTCTAGCATTTTGCTAATTATATCAGTCTAATAGATAAGATAGTTAGGGAGCATCTCCTCAGCAGGGCAAGTCTTTTCTCCTCATTACAGTAATTCCTGCTTGCCAAGTATAGTATCTACCTTTGACTAAATGCTGCCATTGATTAAACCAGCTCCTAGCTTGCCTATTATCTCATAAATTTATTTATTAATTAAATGTATATGCTGCCAATCTCACTGTTCAAAGATTTTACTTTTTAAGAAGTAGAAACAATACCTTCTTAATACCTTATATACAGGAGCTTAATAGCTTCTTAAATGCATCAGGAAAGGTGGTGACTGAGTATGAAAACATTTCCAAAACCTAAAAAACTGATATGAATATGAATCAATTCGATTTTATTACTTATCCAAAAGATTTTCCTCATATGAGGAACTAGGCAAGCCACAAACGGTGGCTCACCTAGTCCTTTTCTTTCATCTCTCCCTTTCCAATAGCATCTAATCAAAATTTTAGGTCTGGCTTCTTGCTTGAATGAGAGTTTCCAAAATTTTTGGGAGTTATTAACTTCCCTAATAAACAGAAGTTTTCCTTGAAAAAGGCATTCCAGCCAGAATCCAGTTGTGAAGCATTCTACTCTAGAGAGCAGCACCCTGGTCACAACTGATCACAAAAATGAGAAGAAGGAGGAGAATAATTTTAGAGCTAAAAAAAAACCCCTCACAAGATCCCTTTGATTTTTTTCTAATCAAGCCGTTGAAAATTTTCGTGATAGCACTTTCTTTCTTTCACACTTGCTTAACTTGAGAGTGAAAGTATTCTTATCTCTGTTTTATAGATAAATGGGCCATATGTATTGAATAGTTTACATTGCTTAGTAGCTTATTTATTTATTTTATTAAATAAATTTTTAATATTTATTGCATATTTATTAAATTGTAATGATTACATTAAGCCCAGTGAATGTATGAAAAAATATGTTACATATTTCTTAAAGATCATAATCTCTGGTTAAATAAACTGAAATGATAGTTGTTTTTTGACCCAGTATCTTTGCAGTGTTCTCTTTTTATGATGATAGAGTGTATTCATTCCTTTAGCAGAAAATGTGGTTAGCTAGCCCAGCTCCTTTTTAGTAAGTGGAGTATTGAACTTATATTCCTTAGATCCTACTTTGACACCCTCACTGAATCAAAAGCATCCCCTTCTGGCTAATAAAAACACAATAATTACTATGTGAATTGAAACTTCTTATGCTGTGCTGGCTGGAGCAGTAAAGGATCTATTTTTGATTTTGGTGAAGAACATTGCGATGCCTATTTTCACGCCACAGTATCTGATACCTGGTTCTGGTGTGCTTCTCTTCCTAGGTGTGGTTTCAGAACAGACGGGCAAAGTTTCGCAGGAATGAGCGAGCAATGCTGGCCAACAAAAATGCATCCCTCCTTAAGTCTTACTCAGGTGATGTTACTGCAGTGGAGCAACCAATTGTACCTCGCCCAGCACCAAGAGCCAGCGACTATCTCTCCTGGGGAACTGCCTCTCCTTACAGGTGACTATATATCTTGTACTCCTGTTGGTTGCCTCTGGTTCACTGCAGCCACCTGTCATTCCTTCCAGGTGGGTGACAAAACCTAATAAATTATATGTATCCTGAGGCATGTATATTCAAATAAGGATAATGTTCATAAAAGGAGAAATCTAGATAAGGACTGTAAAAGCCTATGTCAGTTATGAACTGAATGAGAGTAATTTGCAGTACCCTCATCAAATTAATATTTGCAAGATTCTTTGGGAAAAGCTGGTTTGTGAAGATAGTTTCGAAGCAAAAACTTGTAGATTATAATTTGAAATTGGCTACTTTGAGAATTTACATTCTTTCTGGCTGGGACACCATGCATAAATGGGAGGAGCTATTGAAAAGTAGAAATAGGGTAGTGCTGAGAAATATAAAAGAAAGAGGATTTAATGGAGTTTGGCAGCTTCTTTTGGAAAAACAAGGAAGATAAGAAAAGAAAGTGATTGAGTAATGGGACACACACCAGACTCATTTGAATTCTCTTGTTTACTTGGTTTAAATAACTAACAGAATACATTCAGAATACATTCATTAAGATTCTCTTTATAAAGCAAAATATTGTTGCAACACCCCTTTCCCAAATGGTACATAGATGATGACTTAATTTGGCAATTAAGGATCAAACCCTGGACATGATGATACTGCAGTGCTATTCAGCCAATATGGCCAAATGGTGCTGGAACTGCTCAGTTCTGTTTGACAGCAATGCTTCATGTGCTGACTGTTGTCCAATCTGAGACAGTAGAGAATATTCAAAACCTGTTCTGACCCAAGCCTTGTTCAAATCAAATAAACACAAAGTATATATAAACCTTTTTTTTTTTAAAATTTTTTGGGTTTTCACAAAACATAATACAAATAAAATTTCTTTTTTTGAGAATAGCATGGTCCCGGGTTATCACTTCTCCATACAGACACAAATTCAATTTCATATTCATCTTTGTGTTCTATTCCATATCTTATTATTATTTTAACATTTTCTCAATAATTTTCCCTTTCTTCAGTTTTCTCAATCTTACTTTCAATTATCTCATTCCTTTCTAAATTCAATTATATATATCTTTTTCTAAGTTTCAACATCTTTCTAGTCATTATACTTTTGTGTGTCCTGTTTCAATTTCATATTTTCTTTTCTCATTCAACAAATTTTTTCCCTGTAGTTACTAATTGGAATATGACACCTTTGTATCTTTTAATTTTTATCCATTCAATTCTTATTTAAACTTCAATTTATGCCTTTACAGTGATAACATTAAACATATAACTTCCAGTCAAATTCTGCTTGGTACATTCTTAAAATACCCACTAAGTTCTCAAAGAGAATATATATATATAAAACAATAATAAATAAAATACTTATTCTGTTCCAATTCAGCTCTAACATTAATGTTAGTTATAATCTTTAACATCTTTAACATTTCTTTTCAATGGGATATCATACTTCCTTAGAAACACTTACGATATTTCCATAATTTTTTCATATTTCTTTCATATTCCTCTTTACTTAAATTTTTATAATTCATTAATAATTAAAATGTTCCCCTCCTTTCCTAATTTCATTCTCTCATTCTCTTTATTTCATTTATTTATTAAACATTCCATTACATTACAATGAGTATTTTATCTATCATTTTAATCGCACTTGTTTCATATTTTCAAAGTTCATTTCTATTTCTCACATAACAGTACTATCTTATGTACCCTTGCAGAATCCCCCTTTCAATTAAGTTTTCACCCATTATCTCTGTGTCTTCTAAATAGGCTTATACCCTTAATCCTTGTACGTTTTCCCTGTTTCTCTATGTTCTGTTTCTGTCCTTTATAATTTATTTTCCTTTCCCTCTCCCCCCCCTTCCTATCTCTTCCCTTTTTGATCCCTTCTCTAATTCTGATTCTCTCTTCTGTAATCCTCTTTTCTCTTTCTTCCTAATGGTATAATTACTTTTCAAACTATTCTTTTTTGGGGTTGTTTTTTCAAATCTTAAATTTTTCACTCTCTTTCCCCCCCCCCCCTTTCCTTTCTTTTCCTCACATAGAAATACTTGGTCACTGAAGATGGCTTCTTCTTTTTCCCATCCTTCTTGTTCTACAGGCATTTCTTGTTGTTTCTCATCGTTCAGGATCTCCATTTCTAAAAATTAAAATATGAAGCCAAAAGAACCCCTTTCTACTTGTGCATCTTCTTTCTATTTTATAAGTTCCATTCTCAGTTCTTCCAAGAGTGATATCATTTAAAAAACTTAAACAAGCACCCGATTAATTTTAGGCCTTTAGATCCAATAGCCAAAAATCCAAAAATCACCAAGTAATCCAAATAATCCAAAACTATTTCTTCTTGCTTCTTTTTTCCACTTTCTCTTCCTGGGGTTCTCTTGTTACAAAGTTTAATTTAAAATGTATATTTTAAGAATCTTTTTAAAGTTTCACTGCTAATTCGTTTCACTTCCACGTAGTCTCCTCCATTTTTCCAGATCCCACCCTTTTGTTTTTTTCTTTCTTTTAAAGTTTTTGAGAATCCAGAAATCTTTATTCTCTCTTTGACATTTTATTTTCAGCTTAAATACCCGTTAATGTCAAAATGGATTTTTCCAGGTTTCTTGCTTAAATCTCTTAGCTGTCAATATAGGGAAGAAAAGAAAAAAAAAAACAAATCCTTTCCCTTCCCTCTCTCATTCGCTGCTTCAAAGTCTTCTTTGGGAACAATGTTGTTCTTTATAATTCAAATTCCAGGGTACCTTATATTGTTGCTTTTTCAGTTCAACCTGGTCAGCCAAAACTTTCTCTTCTTATCTTCCTCCTGCACATTCTTTTCTGGTCGAGTTCTTCTTTGAGGTGGTAATTTCTGACCACTGCTGCAATTGCCTTCGGGAAAGAGAGTAATGCCTAGCTGGGGAGGAGAGATATGGCTTTCCTCAACCCTGCTGGCAATCTCCCCCTTCTTCACCAACTCTAAGGGGTGGCTTAGCCCCGAAACCAGCCAGCTCGGGGTGCTCCAGTGGCGAGCACAGATCAGAACTGCGCACAATCTCAGATTTCGGTCTGTCGCTGAAGAAGCTCCAACCAGAAGCCACCAAAGTATATATAAACTTTTTTAATGCATCACTGTGAATTCTGTTAAATCACAGCAAAGAGTCATTAAAACTAATTGTCGCAGATAAGAGCAAGCCCTTTCAAGGTTGTGAAAGTCTGCCAAGAACACAAGATTAATTGCAGGGAAATATCCAAAACCCAAAGTCTCCGAAAACAAACCAGAATAGACAGGACTTCCACAAGAACTTGGAGTTGAAAGAACTCCTTTGTCTCCTTCAAAGAACCCAACCCCTGAGAGCTGGCTTTTACCTTTTATGGGAGGGGCCATCACCTTGCAGCCTTACTCCCGATTCGCCCATGCTGTTGCAGCTGCTCTTTCCTTCGAGCAGCCCTGCACGTGCATGCACTGAGCACAAACTCCTCAGGGTCCTCTGCATCACTGCTGCCAGACTCCACAAGCTCTGAAGGCAGCACCCCACTCTCCAACAGTCCTGGCCCCATCCCTGCATCACATGTAGGCCCCTCATCTGAATCCTCGCTCTCAGAGACCTCAGCCATGCACACCTGCTGCCGGTGAACCACAACAAAACCACGGACGCTTATTATTCACTTTTTCATTAATCTCTGAAAAATGTTTTGGTGCATCTTCATCATTTTGACTCAACACTGATTCATTGCATCTCACCTGGCAAGCTGCCCTTTTCATTACTGACAAATTATGAGAAAATGTCATGTTTCCACAGTAATTGGCTCCTGTGCCCAAAGGAAAAATTGTTCCCAGGCCTAATCACTGTTGTTTTCTTCTCTTATACCATTGGCAGCTCTTTTGCCTGCCACCCTCAAGGATTATCCTTTGAAAGTATTTTTTTCCAAAGGGGGGGGGGGGAAACAAGAAAAAACAAACAAAAAACAAAAGCAAACAGTATTTCGCAAAACTCATGGGAAATGCTCTTGGCCAAACTCTGTATAACAAAGTAAAACAAACAAAAATAAATGTGGATCATGTTTTTGCTTGGTATGGATTTTTTTAAAGTTTTAATTTTATTTTGATTGCCAGTAAGCCTGAGAAAGGCAAGGCAGAACCCAAAGACTGATTGATCTGGCAAACAAACAGTAATGGGGTTTAAACCACTGGGATTATTTCCAGCATCAGACTCTTGGAAATGAATGGGTTTATTTAGGAACTTGGTAAACCTAAGGGAGATTAGTTCACTTCTCTTCAAAGAATTGGGTACTGAACCACTGGAACAAACTTGGTGCACCAGTTCTCAGAAGTGTTCATTACAGATGCCACTGGTCAATGCCTGATTAAAATTAAGCTGTCAAACTCAAAACAGATTTCCAGGGAACTCACAAATAGACAAGCCTATAGCGCATCAACAACTCACAACCCGAGTAGAGACAGAAAGCAAATTGTAGCCTACTGAAGATAGTTGGAAATATTTTCCAAAATAAACCTCCCAAATATGTCCCAGAAGAAAAAATCAGAATATTCTTTTGGCTACTTTTAATTTAGTGCTGTAGGTTTTTAAAACACTGACCATTACTTTTACTGTACTCATGTCAGCAAGACTTTGATGAATCAGAAGGACCTTTTCTTCAGATACTTTTGCCTGGTTGTGGATCCAGACTCTGGAATGGAGGGATCCAAGGGAGTTCTGCATTCCTGATTGTAACAGGATTAGCAGCATCCATAAAAGTTTCGATTTATACTTTGTAGGAATGATTCCCAGGTTCTTCCTCCAGTGATAAATCTAATCTGTAGATAAAAATGTATAAGATTTTGAAGCCTGAATGAAATTATAAGAGCTACAGATATGAAAAAGACCCATGACTAGAAAGATCAAAGTGCTATTAGTTGGTAGTCCCATTTATTTTGTGCCCTGGCTAAACATGTGCAAGTTCATTTATTCTTTGCATAATTCATTTATATTCCTTTGTAATGCTGCTTATCAAAAATTCTGACATATGCACTGAAGTATACATAAAGCTGCTTTTAGAGAAATAGCAAACATTGAGATGCTTAGGAAGTATGCCCATAAAAATGATTTATCTGTAAATTAAAATATATATATTAATACCCTCGTTTCACATTGGAATATGCATTGTGATAATAAGAATGGCAGTTACTTTGATCCTCTGATCTGGGATGTAGAAGCAGTTCTTCCAAACTAAATGTGTGTTTGCTTGCTAGGCAAGAGAACCTTGATAAAATGAATTTACTTGTTTAAGGATTACATGGTTATTAATATCTTGTATGTGTACAATATGAATAAAGCCTCTTCCTAAAAGTAGTAGTATCTCTCCAACCTGGTGCTGTAAAGACAGCCTAGATTTACAATTCCCAGAATTCCCAACTGGTATAACTGCACAGCTTCAATTTATCTGCAGGGCACCAGATTAGGGATGTCTGCACCAAATTACCAGTCTCTTCCACAATCTAGATTTAGATCTTGGATGGTTCCTATTCCAGTTGTTCAAGTACTAAACATAATATGAAGGTCTGATATATGAGAGGATATTTTGTTCAGTTACAAATGTTGTTCCTAGGTTGTAATAATTTTAGGATCATGACACAATTATTATGTACACAGAGAATGCTAACTTGTTTTTAATGCATTCAATTTAAATCAGTTTGGTTTTCTTATTGCCCCACCTTTTTTGAGCTATAGTCCGGGCACATCACTCCAAGCTCAGGAGTACTCCTTGGAAATTAAGATTAGTGAAATACAGTTGCATAATATGGCTGTAAATATGTGACTCCAAGCTACTATCCTTCCATTTTTCTTAGCCACTTTATTTGCAGATGCCATGTAAAGCTTTAACTTCTAAAAATCAAACTGCATTGCAAGACTTAGGCAGGCTAGCTAGCTGTTTTTCTAGATACTTGACATTATACAGGTCACCTGAATGTCCATGAATTGTAGAATCAAAATATGATGTGGTGTTGTTGTTTTTCCCCTCTTTTTTCCTCTGTTTCCCAGTACTGCCATGGCTTCTTATTCTGCTTCCTGTACCAATGCCAGCCCAGCTCAGGGCATGAATATGGCTAACAGCATTGCCAATCTGAGACTGAAGGCAAAGGAATATAGTTTACAGAGGAATCAGGTGCCAACTGTAAATTAGAGGGCAGCAACATGTAAGAACAGCCCAAATCTACAAAGAAAAGTCCCTGCCTGGGGCAACTGTCCTGCTTTGCCATTTGTTCAGACATAGAAAGTCCACCAACCCGAGCTAAAGTTTTGCATTGAGGATAAAAGCAGATCCAAATAAATGGAAAACAGTTTCCAACATGATGTTACAAATACCAATAACCCCACAATATTGCCAGAGTGCCAAGAAATCTCTTCTAGGAGCTTCTTCGGTGAAGGACACAAGGCTTGAATTAATCCTAGGAATGACTGTAAAGCCAAAGATCCTGCACTTGACTCTTCTGTGTCCCCAATTGGACTTTTGTGTTTGCCCCTCATCCCTTTTATTTGAAACCTTCTAAAATATTCTGAAATCTTATGCCAAAGATCCTCATGGCTGTTGATCCTCTGATCCATTCAAAGCACAATGGATCCCAACTGATGTTGTAACCACCAGCACATGCCAGATGCCTTAGCATCTAAACTTTTATGTCTGTTGGCTAGAATCTCACCTTCTCTTAGTTGTTTGAAATCAATTTTGATTATAGATAAATGTGTCTTACTGTTTATTCTGCCACAACCTCTTTGATATTGTTATGCTGGTTTCCAAAGAATCACTAAATATAAAAATATGTTATTTTGAACCAATTTCTGCCAATGCAGGAGTGTACAAATTTTCAAATCACACAGAACACCTCATCCTGATGCGAATGTATTTGAGATATTACTCTGTGGAATTGAAAAGCTGGTACAAACCTACAAATTTTGGAGAAAACAAAGAGCAGAATCCAGATGTGCAGGTACTATAAATGAAAGTTAATTTCCAATGCAAAACTCACAGGCCTTAATCTAATACAAAGATAGGCATGTTTAATATTGTATTGGACTAAGTCTCCACATACTTTTTTTGCTACTTGTTTTGTTTCATGCCACACTCAACAGTAGTGCCTGAAATCATTTGATTTATATATACTGTATATATTTATATATATAAGATATACATGCAAGCTTTGTGAGTTTTTCTTTTTTTATTAAATAAAATGAACTGAAAGCGTTCTGGTTGTAAGTGGATCCTGTAGAATTTCTAAAATAATCATTTCTGCTGTGTTGTGCTGTGGAAGACAACTTTCAGGAGTAAAGTATGATTCCCTCATATAGATTATGGAATATGACAACCTAATAGAGCTGAAAACAATGCACTGGTCTGCAATATTATTTCTGCCTAGTTGAAAAATAAAGAAAATCAGTATACAGATAATGCTTTTCTTCCTTTCCATGAGCTGCTGATCTAGATGTCTTTTGCTTAAGAAGTATTGAAGAAGCTCCACAATAGTGAAAGAATTCAGAAAAGAACCACCCAGAATTATTTCCTGAGACGGGTGACTGTAGAAATCAATCAATCAAACAAACAGACCTAGAATATTTTGATCATTGCACTTTTACTGCATGGTGTTATATAGAGGTCCCTTCCTTGCAGCAGCAGATGAAATACACTTAGTGCCCAAGTGGAAAACCTGAATTGGTCCTCCTTGTCTTTCCAGATGATCCAGCTTCATGGAACAGATTTTTTTTTCTATATGTGTAATGAAGAATGTTGATCACCCTAAATGGGAATGGGGGGCCTTTCCCCAGCTGGGTCTGAACCTTGAGGAAAGATTGCTGGAGTGTCTGAATGAGTCACTTACCCCTTGCAGGGGATGCTTCTTATGTCATTTAGTCACCCATTCTAGTAGAGATTTAGCTACAAAGGATAATTGCTCTGTTCATTGTTCAAGTTGGTGCCACTTTGTGCTCAGTCTAAACCAGCAATTTGGTACTTTTTACTCAATAACTTAACATGCTACATAATATAGTAAAATGAAAATGAAACTCTATAGTAAAATGAAACTCTGAATTTCATTATTTTACTAAAAAAATAGTGTAGAGATAATTTAGATTTGAATTCACAGTATACTGTACCATTTGCAGAAGGGGAAATTTAATCATCTAAAACTCACACTGAAAGACACAAACAAATTGAACTAATAGCAACTATGGTTGAACTTTCTCAGACACCAGTAAAATATTATATGTTATTATTGCTAATTATTGGGAAGGGATCAAAACTGAAAGGAGAAAGGGTTTTACTTTTTGTTATAGCAATAGCACTTTGCACTAGCACTTAAACTTGTATACTGCTTCACAGTGCTTTACAGCCCTCTCTAAGTAGTTCACAGAGTCAGCATATTGTCCCCAACAGTCTGGATCCTCATTTTACCAACTTTGGAAAAATGGAAGGCTGAGTCAACCTTGAGCCAGTCTGAATTGAACTCTGGAAGTCAGCATAATTAGTCTCCAGTACTGCATTCTCACCACTGTGCTACCACAACTGTAATCACAAAATTCTCCAGCTAGATTGCTCATGTTTACATTTGATTAATCCGCCCCCCCAAAAAACCGCAACAGTTTGCATGATGTAATGGACACGTGCTGTTATTTCAACTTGAAATGTGCAGGAGTAGCAACACAAGACATTGAACTAAAGAAAATGTTACCACTATCATTACCATACCACCATCTATTGGCTGCTTTGTCTAATAGTTCTCTGTCTTTTGCATTCCCCTTCCCTGTGTTAATGGCAGCAGTTCCAATACTCACAGTTTTGAGGCTTGAGGCCTGGTTCAGTCTAGATTGCTATTGATCATACCCTTAACTTTACAAGGATTCAGCTGTGACAGAATTTGGCTGAAGCAGATTTAGCTCTGCCAGATTTCTGGAGGCACCTAGTAGGCTCTTCTCTTGATTGGCCAGGCTCCACTTTTACTCTCCCACGTATCACATGTTCGGCCTGATGGAATCTGACATCTTGGCCAATATAGCTCAAGAAGGTGGCGTCGGAAGATGAAGAAGCAACAGCTTTGCAGATGTATCATTTTGTCTGATTTGTATTTCTTGTGGGATGAAATGTGAAAATCAGTTGTGTGGTGTGTGTACAGTCAATCTCCAAAATAACTGAAAAGAAAAAGGCTTTTTACTTTCCCATCACCACGCGAGATCAGCCTCCATGAAGCTTGGAATGGGAACATGAAACTTGAGAAATAGAAAAAATGCTGACTGAGCATACAATAATTCTTAGTTCTCTGGAATTAATATCCTACAGTTTTGTGACATTTTATAGATATGTTATGACATGAGAAGTTTTGGACCATACTCCACTTAATCAGGGCATCCTTCAGATCCAAAGAAGAATTGGGCTTGTTTTCACTTGGAATGGTGCAGAGATAATTACAGCCTGATGACTGAAAGGTCAGCTCAGAACCTGTCTCTGCTCCACTGAGTAGGCCCAGCTACATGGGAACTGACTGAGAACAGAATTGTAAACCGCTCCCAATAGATACTCAGCTATTCTACATTGCAATATGAAAAATACTAATAATCACAAGCTTGTATTTTAGTATATAATGAGCTGGTCAATCAGGAGAAGAGCCTCCTAAGTGCCTCCAGAAACTTGGTAGATCTAAATCCACTTCGGCCAAATTCTGTTACAGCTGAACCCAAGCCTCAAGCTTGGTGCTTTAACAATCACCTCAAAACTGTAAGTATTGGAAAATTCCTCAGAGTAAAATGATGACAAGTGAGACATCTTTTTGATATATGAATTTAGAATGGGGAAACAGAACTGACATAGTTAATGGTCCCATACAATTTCTTCCCATAGAAATTCCCAGGTACTATATTTTATAAATTTGATCATTTAAATTGATCAGTACATATTTTCCCTTGGATGCTCATAATTTAGAAATTAACTGTTTGTTTATAGAACATAATATCTAGAATGCTAATTATTTGACAACAATTATAGAGTAACCTAACCTTACATCTCACCAATTCATTATCCTATTTTTTAAACCAACTTGACCAGTTACCATTTTTATCCAATTACGTTTGAATAAAAACAACATGGGAAAAGAAAAATTTGTAATTAAATAGTTCTCAATAGTTACAATTTACAAGCTGTATCCATTACAAGCAATATTAGTCTTTGGAATCTCTCAACTGTAATGTGGGAAAGAGTTTAGAATATTTTTTTTGTTTATATTCAATGTATTAAAAAGAAATCACATATCACAATTAGGCTTCCATTGATTTCTTCTATGGACAAAGTCTGGTAAATTCTTTATTAACACAACAAAGCTGCACATTGGAGTGCTGGGAAGTTGGCTGATTTCCAATTGTTCATCATCTTCATCCATCTACAATAACAACATTAAAACTTTCTTTATCCTGCAAAAAACAGCAACAACAAACCACCTGTTATTTTCACCCAATCACTTAAACATTTTTAGAAAGACTAGATTTTATTTTATTATATTTAAGGGAAGAGGACTGACACCAAACTACTGATTTCAAAATGTTTTTCTTTACCTTGGTTTCTTGCAATTTGGTCAGGGAAATTAAACCATACAGAAATCTACTGAGTATGAATAAATATTATCAATAAACATTCACGGATCTGTACCCCAGGTAAGTTTCAATTCATTAATATAAATATATTTTATACATATCTCCTACTGCAATCTTTTTGAGGATCCAAGAATAATGGATTTGACAATAGACTTGAATGTACACTATAAATACACAATATACATATATACATATATACATATACACATATACATATACATATATATTTGTTTTTTTTAAGCTTTCGCGGGAACTTACATGTGTGCTGTTCAGCTTCCTTCGGGTATTATCCCACGTCATTGTAGTGCTTTCAAAGTTGTAGCAACGTTTCAGCAGAATTTCATCTGCCATCATCAGGCTTCTGTATGGATGTGGGTCTCACAGCTTTTGGTTTCAAATTCGAGGCTGGCCTATTCTGATTGGCTGGGAGTTTTGGTCTGCGTTCACTGGACTTGGAGTTTG